>LR738710.1:520109051-520175476 GCA_902687465.1 Secale cereale
CCCCCCGCTCCACAGCGCGACCGTATTCACGCTCCTGGCGGAAGTAGGAGCAGCGTAGGATTAGGCCCTTCGTCTGCTCTTTTCCCATCACACTACCAAACAAAGTTTGTTGGACACAGGGAAAAAGGGAGCACGATGGCATAAGAGCGAACAAAGTCTCGTACGTTCAAGTTTCATACGGAAGTAAGGAGTGGGGGATGAACAACTTATCTGGTCTTGTAGCCCCCAGCAACCTTGTCTTTGTCAGATTACGGGATTCGCAAACCCAAAGAAGTTCGAACACAGGGGCGTGAACGAAGATCTCTCCCACTCACGTCTACCTAGCACCACTCCCTCGCCCGGTGGTGAGATTTGAGCACGCAACAAGTAAAAGCACACACGAGTTTACCCAGGTTCAGGCCACCTTGCGGTGTAAAACCCTAAGTCATGCTTGAGTGGATTAGCCTCCGGAGGGCTTGAGTATGAACAAGTACAGTGGTTCTTGAGCTCAAGAGGAGAGATCAAGAGGGTCAGGAGGCAAGTGTTCTTGCTCCTTGAAGTGAAGGTGGGGTGTTTGAGATGAGGTCGATCCGGATCAAGATGCAGATGCCGATCCCCTCCATAGTGGAAACCCTAGCTACTTATATAGGCGGACAGGGTCCTCTTCCCCCGAAATGTTTACGCGGGAAGGGATCCCACAACAGCCATTTTGAGCGGGAACATAAGGACGCTCCTATCCTGACAAAAGCGGTCTTCGCCTGCAAAGGGATCAGACGATGATGCGGTGGTGGGCTCGGTGATGACATCCTCCCTGTCGTCCTTGCGGTCTTCGCTCTTGTTGCACCTAAGGGGAAACCTTTGTCTCGTCCCTCGGGAACCTACGCCTGTGTTCTCTCCTTTGCACCAAAACGACAACTGCGCCGCTGGCACACGCTGGCACCCACTAGAGCGGTGCGTCACTGATACGTCCAAAACGTATCTATAATTTCTGCTTGCTCCATGCCTCTTTTGTGTGATATTGCTATGATATTTATGCACTTCCATACACTTTTGATCATATTTGGACTAACCTATTAACTCAGTGCACCAAAGTGCGAGTTCCTGTTTTCTGTTGTTTTTCTATTTCAGGTTTCCCCCATATTAAAAGTGCCCTAAAAATTCCGGGAAAAATACAGGAAGAATCAGCGTATCGGGAGCTTCAAGAAAAACCAAAGCAAGGCCAGAGGGGAGCCTGGCGTGGCCCAGGCGGCCACCCGGCGCGGCCCCACCCCTGGCCGCGCCAGGGGGGCGCCTAGGGCCCCACCTCCGCCTCTGGTGACCCCCTTTGGCATATATATTGCTCGCATCCCGAAACCCTGGAGGACGGAACCTTTTTTTACGATCTCGCCTCTGTTCCGCCGCCGCCGCGCTTCCAAGATCGGGAGCACTAGGAGAACTCTTCCCGGCACCCTGCCGGAGGGGAGAACCACCACCGGGAGCTTCTCCACCACCATGGACGCTTCCCGAATGAGTTGTGAGTAGTCCCCCTTGGACCATGGGTCCATGACCAGTAGCTATGTGATGTTCTCCTCCCCTCTTTGTTCTTCATGGATTAGACCTTGTGAGCTGCCCTACATGATCGAGGCACATATGTAATCTTTATGCTGTTGCTCTGCTTAGTTTGCTGGGATCCGATGGATTATGAGATTATGTTCAGATTGTGTGTGAGTAATATATTTGATTCACCTCTTTTATATTTATGTTCTTGAGTAATTCTTGCATGTTCTCCGTTGCTGTTTATTGCTTTGGCCGAGTAGTAGGTAGTAACTCCAAGAGGGAACGTTATGCTTGATTGTGGGTTCATGCCCCTCGATGACTAGTTTGAGTGACAGAAACATGAGTCTAGGGGATGTGCTGTTGCCACAAGGGGGAAAACAACGGTGCTTGTACTTGCGGGTGCAAGGATTGTTTACTTTACGCAAAGTTCTTTTAATGTAGTTGTCTGTTGCTTTGAGTTTACACTATGGGTGGGACTCGCAACTTAATACCAGCGAGATGTTCTGGATAGATATCTCAAGGTGGATGATTAGTAGTAGATGCAGATGGATTTCGGTCTACTTGCCTTGGCGTACCGCCCATGCTTCTGAGCCTCTACCTTTCTTTACAGCATAGTTAGCATTGGTTTGCGCACATAATCCTGTCAATTGCCCAGCTGTAATTTGTTTACCTCGCTTAGTTGTGTTATCGTCTTTTGGGAGAGAGACATCACTAGTGAACATCATGGGACCCCGGTCCATATTACCATCACTGATCACACCCGCTATTTACTTCCTGTTCTTATTTCCTAGTTGCAGTCATACCTATCACTATTACCTCTTGCGTTTGATCCTTTGTAAACAGCAAGGCAGGAGGGATTGACAACCTCTCTGTACTCGTTGGGAGCAAAGTTATTTGTATCTGTGGGCAGGTCCTGTCAACTGCTAAGTTGGCGCCGTTAGCGTTGACACCTACTTGTTGGCCCTCGGAGTCTCACGGGATTCGATCCTTGGTATCTTGCCAAGGGAAACTTGCCGTTACGCTACATCTCAAACCTTCCACTTGGGGTAACCAACGAGGGGCGAGAAGCCATCAAGCAAAGTTTCTGGCGCCGTTGCCGGGGACTCCACTCTTCAAGATAGGGGAGTTGCACGCTATCTTTTATCTTTGCTTTTTAGTCTTGTTAGTTTACCTTTCAGTTTTTGCTTTAGTGTCCCTTTATCAAAAATCACAAAAATAGTTATCTTGCTTGCTGCTGCTATGGGTTCCACCGAGAACACCAAGTTGTGTGACTTCACTAGTCATAACAACGATGACTTTATCTGCACGCCTATTACTACACCTGCCACTTCAGCACCTTCTTATGAAATTAAACCTGCTTTGCTGAACCTAGTTATGAAAGATCAATTCTCCGGTGATGGAGATGATGCTGCTTTGCACTTAAATAATTTTGTTGAGCTCTGTGATATGCAAAAGTACCAAGAAATAGATGGTGATATTGTTAAGCTTAATCTTTTTCCTTTCTCCTTGAGAGGAGGAGCTAAAATCTGGTTTCAATCCTTGCCTAGGAATAGCATAGATTCTTGGGACAAGTGGAAGGATGCCTTTATTGGGAAGTACTATCCCCCTGCTAAAATTATCCAACTAAGGAGTAACATAATGAATTTTAAACAATTGGATAATGAACACGTTGCCCAAGCTTGGGAACGCATGAAATCTCTTGTCAAGAACTGCCCTACTCATGGTTTGACTACTTGGATGGTTATCCAAACTTTTTATGCAGGCTTGAACTTTACCTCGCGGAACTTGTTGGATTTGGCCGCGGGAGGAACCTTTATGTTAACTACACTTGGTGCTACCACGAGGCTTCTCGATGAGATGATGACCAACTATTCCCAATGGCACACCGAACGCGCTCCAACAGGTAGGAAGGTAAACTCTGTCGAGGAGATTTCCTCCCTAAATGAAAAAGTTGACTTGATCATGTCTCTACTTTCCAAGCAATCTCCTATTGATCCTCATGATGTTCCTTTAAATTCTTTGATTTCTCAAGATCAAGTAGATGTGAACTTTATCTCTAGAAACAATTTCAATAACAATGCTTATTGGAGTAATTTTGGTAGCAACCCTAGACCGTTCCCCTCTAATTCCTATGGGAACAACAATGCTTATCCTAGAACCAAGAACTCCACTTCTGAACTAGAGATTATGCTTGAAGACTTTATCACTACCAAAAAAGCCTTCAATAAGAGTGTAGAAGAAAAACTAGCCAAACTAGATAATCTCTCTTCGAAGGTAGACGATTTAGCTCATGAGGTAGAGTTGCTTAAAATTAGAACTTCTCCTCTTGAGGAGAGGAAGACCACTCCTATGAATGCTATTCAAGTGCAAATTAATGAAAACATTAGGATAATGGCTAAACTTAAAGAGAGATGGGCTAGAGAAAAGGAGGAAGAAGATAGAATTAAAAGCCTTCCTACCCACCACACTGTTGCTACTATACAAGTTGTTGAGGATATCCAAACTCTTAGCACCCAATGCACTCCTGGTCCCATTGGACCTATTAATGGTGATGCTAAGACCTCAACCGTAGAAGAAACTCCTATGACCATAGAAGCTACCAAACAAGTGAGCCTAAAGGACACCACTACCACTTTACTTGATAGTAGTGACCTTGATTTTGATAATTGCACCCTTTCTGAAGTTATTGATTTTCTTCACAAAATGTCTAGAGATCCCCACACTAGCACACTTAATCTTGCCTTCACGGAGCATATCACTAATGCTCTTATCAAAGCTAGGGAGGAGAAGCTTAGGGTAGAAGCTTCCATACCTAGAAAGCTAGAAGATGGTTGGGATCCTATGATTAAAATTAAGTTGAATAACTTCTCTTGCTATGCTTTATGTGATGTTGGAGCTAGTACCTCCGTTATGCCCAAAAGAATATATGATATGTTTAAATTGAAATCTTTTGATGCTTATTCTTTTGGTGTTCGTCTTGTTGATTCTTCCGTAAAGAAACCTTTGGGGAAGGTCGACGATGTTCTTATCGTTGTCAATGACAATTATGTTCCCGTTGATTTTACTATTATGGATATTGAATGTGAACCTTCATGTCCAATTATTTTGGGACGTCCTTTTCTTCGCACCGTTGGTGCTATCATTGACATGAAAGAGGGGAATATAAAATTCCAATTCCCTCTCAAGAAAGGAATGGAACACTTCCCTAGAAAGAAGATTAAGTTACCTTTTGAGTCCGTTACACGGGCTAGCTATTCTCTTACTCTTGATAAAACTTGATCTTCTCCTTTTTGCATCTTGCCTAGCTTAAAGGCATAAAAGAAAGCGCTTTTGGGAGGCAGCCCACAACGAATAAAGTTTTATTTTTCCTTTGTTGTGTCTTGATGTTTGTTACTACAGTAGCATCATCATTGTATCTTTTCTTTTCAGCTTTGTGCCAAGTTTAGCCTCCGATTGCAAGAAAGTTCAAAAGTTGTGACGTGCAGTCCAGAAAACAGATTCTGTCCTTGGACAGAAAAATTCGTATAAAATCACCAGATCATATTTTTGATCTGAATTGTTTTGACAGCGCGCTCTATACAATTGGCTTTCGGGCGTCTGTTCTGAGTTTTTTGATTTGAGTAGCAGAAGTGCCCCGAAAAAATTATTTACTACCTGCTGGTCTGTTTTTCACAGATTCTGTCCTGTTTTGCCTTTTCTTCGTTATGCAAACCTTGAGCTTGCTTTTTCTTTGCAAAGACCTTTTGGCAATCTTGAGAAACAGTAGCTCTTCAAGATTATCCTTATTTCCAGCAAGGAAAAATTATTTTATTATGGGTACTAACCTCGCTAATCAGATTATGATGAGTTATGTATGAAGGGAGTTTTCAAGTGTGCGAGGGAACATGATAAAAAGATTCAGGAGGGTCAAACGCTCAAACTTGGGGATGCCCCCGTGCACCCCCAAGAAATATTCAAGAAGACTCAAGCGTCTAAGCTTGGGGATGCCCCCGTGCATCTTCTTCTCCATCAACAATTATCAGTTTGTCTTTCGTTCCACTATATTTTAATCACCTCATGCGTTATGTGCTATGCTTGGAGCGTCTTGCTTTTAGTTTCCTTTTTAGTTTTCTTTAGCTTTGCTTGCTGTTCATAACGAGTTAGAACCCAACTTTCTTTGTGTGGGAGAGAAACACACTCCACTTCAACCTAGAACACAACATAGGATTTTCATGCTTATCTTTGCTGTGTGTGTTCTTTGTCTTTCCATAGCTACTGTCATGTTTAGCTCTTAGTTTTCATGCTTTTCTTTTTAAAGAGCTTTTGTTTAGTTGGTTGTTGAACTCTCTTGAGTTTTCACGTTTATCTTGTTAAGAGAGTTTGTCTGTTGCACTGAGTTGTGTGTCTTAACTTAAAGTAGGTAATTGAGGTTGCTATTTAATTTTAGTAGTAACTTGCAATAGTTTTGAGGTATTGCCATGAGTAATGTTTGAACTTTTGGTGTCAAGAGCTTTAGCCTATTAGTGATAGATGTCGTATTTTGGGCAATCCGTGTTTATTTTCGAAAACCTACAAAATAGTTGAGAACTTTAGCTACTAAATGGATCACTAATCTTTGGAGGGATCGAATATTAGAGTACACTCACGTACCATGAGCCGAGGATGCGCAAGGATAACCAAATCCCCATACACTCCTCCTCGGGGTACTTGTCTCTTTGAGAACCTCCTAATTAGATTGAGAGTTACCGATAATAAGTGCCTGAGTTCTTCGGACTAATGTGAGTATTCGAAAGTTGACACTTCCACCTAGCCATATTTTTCTAGCCTCTTCGGTACCGTGCATTGCCCTTTCTCACCTCGAGAGTTGGCACATACTTCGCCGGTGCATCCAAATCCTTGGCACGATACGCTCTGTCATCATAAGCCTCATTATATCCTTCCTCAAAACAGCCACCATACCTACCTATCAAGGCATTTCCATAGCCTTTCCGAGATACATTGCCATGCAACATCCATCTTCTCATGACTTGATCTTCATGTCATACATGCTTTTTGCTTGATCGATGAGCCGCATGCTAGTTGGGCCTTGCCCTAATCATTGCTACATGATGCGCTAGTATCATTGCATATCCTGCTACACTGGCAGAGGCATACATTTGCATACATCATGATAGTTTCATTTTCTTTATGTTGAGTACTTTTGTAAAGTGTGAAAGATCTTATATACTTCTTGTAATACATAGAGTGTTGCCCCTAAAGTGAGGAAAAGATCCCAAAGAGGACAAATCAAAAGATCCCAAAGAGGACAAAATCAAAAGATCCCAAAGAGGACAAATGAGAGATAAATAGAAAGAGCCATTGAGGCCACAAAAAATAAAAAAAAGAGAAAAAAGAGAAAAAGAAAGAAAAAGAGAGAAGGGGGCACACTACTATTTCTTTTGAGAGATCCACACTCGTACTCCATCTTATACCTTGTACTCCATAGAGATTATCATTCATGCATATAGCTATGTGGGGACCTTTACACTATAGAACTTGGCTTGTATATTCCAATGATGAGCCTCCTCAAAAGAGCTCTAGGTCTTCTTGAGCAAGCAAGTTGGATGCACCCCCACTAGTTCCATTGGAGAGCTTACCTTAGCTCATATGTGCATCCGTTGCATGGCAATCCCTACTCCTCACATCATATCTATCATTTGGCTTTCTCTCGCCGATGATTGTCCTCATTGATGTGAGCCTTTCACACCTTTTTGTCTTCCCCCTCTATCATTTTTCTCTCTTTGCCATCCTAAGTGTCGACTTTCTTGCTTACGCTCATCCATTGCATGAGTGCTCAAAATATCGAAAGGGAGTGGATCATTTTGACTTGTACCTGGCCGACGGTCTGGGGATGAGTCAAGATAAGATTCCAAAGAAGACCAAGTGTGAAACTTTAGTAGATTAAGTTCTCAACAATACAAAAACTATGTTTTACTCTCTCATATATCCCTATCCCCTTTCTTACACGCAAACACCATTTGGAGACATTCGAGTCACGGACAGCGAGAGCTCTTGCACCTTTATGTTTTTATGTTACTTGTTACAATGCTAATATAGAATCTTGCTTGTTATGACTTGAATTGGATTACATGCCTTGATTGCTTTACTTAAAAGTTCTTATATGGTTGATAGCATGTCACCACAGAAATTATTGCTGTTATCATTTACCTACTCGAGGACGAGCAGGAATTAAGCTTGCGGATGTTGATACGTCCAAAACGTATCTATAATTTATGCTTGCTCCATGCCTCTTTTGTGTGATATTGCTATGATATTTATGCACTTCACTACACTTTTGATCATATTTGGACTAACCTATTAACTCAGTGCACCACAATGCCAGTTCCTGTTTTCTGTTGTTTTTCTATTTCAGGTTTCCCCCATATTAAAAGTGCCCTAAAAATTCCGGGAAAAATACAGGAAAAATCAGCGTATCGGGAGCTTCAAGAAAAACCAAAGCAAGGCCAGAGGGGAGCCTGGGGTGGCCCAGGCGGCCACCCGGCGCGGCCCCACCCCTGGCCGCGCCAGGGGGCGCCTGGGGCCCCACCTCCGCCTCTGGTGACCCCCTTTGGCATATATATTGCTCGCGTCCCAAAACCCTCGAGGACGGAACCCTTTTTTACGATCTCGCCTCTGTTCCGCCGCCGCCGCGCTTCCAAGATCGGGAGCACCAGGAGACCTCTTCCCGGCAGCCTGCCGGAGGGGAGAACCACCACCGGGAGCTTCTCCACCACTATGGACGCTTCCCGGATGAGTTGTGAGTAGTCCCCCTTGGACCATGGGTCCATGACCAGTAGCTATGTGATGTTCTCCTCCCCTCTTTGTTCTTCATGGATTAGACCTCGTGAGCTGCCCTACATGATCGAGGCACATATGTAATCTTTATGCTGTTGCTCTGCTGAGTTTGCTGGGATCCGATGGATTATGAGATTATGTTCAGATTGTGTGTGACTAATATATTTGATTCACCTCTTTTATATTTATGTTCTTGAGTAATTCTTGCATGTTCTCCGTTGCTGTTTATTGCTTTGGCCGAGTAGTAGGTAGTAACTCCAAGAGGGAACGTTATGCTTGATTGTGGGTTCGTGCCCCTCGATGACTAGTTTGAGTGACAGAAACATGAGTCTAGGGGATGTGCTGTTGCCACAAGGGGGAAAACAACGGTGCTTGTACTTGCGGGTACAAGGATTGTTTACTTTACGCAAAGTTCTTTTAATACAGTTGTCTGTTGCTTTGAGTTTACACTATGGGTGGGACTCACAACTTAATACCAGCGAGATGTTCTGGATAGATATCTCAAGGTGGATGATTAGTAGTAGATGCAGATGGATTTCGGTCTACTTGCCTTGCCGTACCGCCCATGCTTCTGAGCCTCTACCTTTGTTTACAGCATAGTTAGCATTGGTTTGCGCACATAATCCTGTCAATTGCCCAACTGTAATTTGTTTACCTCGCTTAGTTGTTTTATCGTCTTTTGGGAGAGAGACATCACTAGTGAACATCATGGGACCCCGGTCCATATTACCATCACTGATCACACCCGCTATTTACTTCCTGTTCTTATTTCCTAGTTGCAGTCATACCTATCACTATTACCTCTTGCGTTTGATCCTTTGTAAACAGCAAGGCCGGAGGGATTGACAACCTCTCTGTACTCGTTGGGAGCAAAGTTATTTGTATCTGTGTGCAGGTCCTGTCAACTACTAAGTTGGCGCCGTTAGCGTTGACACCTACTTGTTGGCCCTTGGAGTCTCATGGGATTCGATCCTTGGTATCTTGCCAAGGGAAACTTGCCGTTACGCTACATCTCAAACCTTCCACTTGGGGTAACCAACGAGGGGCGAGAAGCCATCAGTCACTGCTCGCGTCACTGCCTCCTCCTGAGGCAGGCTTGGCCTTGAGTTCTCCGCCCCTCCAGAGCAACCTAGCTGAGGCCGCTCTTGAGAGGGTCTTGGTGTTGTTCTCCTCGCGAGGCTTAGCCCCCTTGCGAGAGTCTTGAGTAGCTGGTCGATCAGCTGGGCCGTACTAGGACATAGTAGGAGCACGTCGCGGGCCGCAGGCAGGCAAGTCTGGGTACCCTGGTTCCCAGGACGCCGACAGTAGCCCCCGGGCACAAGGCGCGCGCGGAGTTGGCTTCGGGGCGAAGCCTTAGTCGAGGACGAAGCGCCGCGGGCCCCAAAAGACTGCGGGCCAGGCTGGCGCGCGACGGTTAGATGGAACGTGGGCGACTCTGCTTCCCACGCAGCCTTGGCAACCGTGTGATTTAGCAATTGCACAGCTGATAGGTGGACTCCTTGCTGCCGCCCCTGCTTTCTAGCCTCTCCATCGCCTCCTTCCTTTCCTTACCTTCTGTGACCCCCTTGCTTGCCGTCATGCCGTGCAGGACAAAGAAGAGGGGAACCGGCAAGGCTGCCACGCCGCCGCCGGGGCTTGAGCCGGCACTGGGTCGCTCCTTCGTGGTGAACCAGGAGGGCATGGACAAGGTGCGCCATGCCCTGGCTGATGGGTTCAACGAGTGGGGGCTGACCCGGGCCTGGCCCGCTTCCCGGCCAACGACGGAGTTGAACGCCAATGACATCCAGCTCCACCTCCATGCCATGTTCGCGGGTCTCCTCCCCCTTTTTCTGCCTTCTTCAATGCGGTGCTCACGCATTACCCGATTCGGGCGTTGCACTTGGATCCAGGGTCCATCATCCTCCTCTCCGGCTTCACATTTCTATGCGAAGCTTTTGTCGGTGTTTCCCCGTCCTTCGCCCTGCTTCGCCACTTCTTTGCCCTCCACCTGGTCGACGGGGGGCAGCGCTCGAGATGCGTGTCGCTGCACGCGGTGGAGGCGATTGCCGCCTCCGGGATCGACTTCATGCTCCGCCCGACCACGGCGGGGTTCTGTCAGCAATGGGTGTATGTTGATGCTGTCACGTACAACCCCCTGCTCCACCTCACCGACGCGCCGGCGGTGCCGAGCTCGGGCTGGGAGCATGAGGTCCTCTCAGATCCGCGGGCAGAGCAGGTCACGCGTCGTTTGGTCAGCCTGAGGAAGAATGGGCTGACTTTGGCGATGGTGGTGAGGGACTTCCTTGTTCTGTGTGTCATCCCGCTTCAGCGCCATTCCCGCCTGATGTGGGCCCTCTTCGATCTTGATGATCCTACACGTCTTCAGCGGAAGTAGCTCCCTCCTGAGACGCTCCAGGGGATGTTGTGGCTGCTTGTCGGCAGAGTGCCTAAAGCACGCCCCGTCTCCGCGACTCCCTTGTACCTGGCTCCCGTGGCCGGAAAAGCCTTTGCCGATAAGATACCCCGCTTCAATGCGTGGGGGCTATTGCCGGAGGGCATCTCTAGCGCTCGTGACAATCCCCTGATGGTGGCGCCAGGGCTCACGAGCCCAACTTTCCATTCCGTGGCGGATACGTCAAGTGGAACTCCTGACCTAGGGTCTGCTCCGACTCCGGAGCGAACAGACGAAGCGCGGGCGCCTGGGGCTCCGGAGGTGGCCGAAGTGGCCGAGGTGCTGCCGGCTCCTAAGGTGGCCGAAGCTGGAGCGCGACAGCCCCCTCTTGGGGTGAGCCTAGAGGATGCCGTGGCGGGGACTTGGGAGCCGGTCACGAGCGTCCGCCGTGGCCTTGCCCCAGCCCGAGGTGCGCCTGCCTCAAGCGGCCTCATGCCGTCCTTCACGGCGCTAGCCAAAGGCGGAGGCTGAGGGGCAGCTATGGCCCTGCCCCGAGGGCTCTGAAGAGGATGAAGCTGACTGCACTAGGCAGGTGCGTGTTCCTCAGCTTTTCCTATTCTTGCCGATACGGCTCTCCTGACCTCTTGCTTAGCAGGGTTCCTCCTGACTCATTCCTAAGCCGTCCGACGAGGTTCGCAGACACTTCTGACCGCGCCCCACCTCCGGACCATGCTGGGTCTTCGGTAGACCTCGCGTGGGTCCGCGAGGCCACGGGGCCGTGCCTGGACCCTGCCACGTGGACTGCGCTTCCAGCCCCCGAGTGCTTCTGGGGCAAGGCGGCTCTTCGTGCGTCGAGGTCTCATCTCGTGCCCCGGGGCCTGTCTTCGTCGTAGATCAGCAAACTCTTGAGGCGGTCCGGGAGGCCGACCGCCCATCAGGACCACGCCTGCCCCTCGCGCCAGAGGCTGCGCGCGCTCTTGGGGTTAGCCCCAGGGCACATGCTGAGGGAGAAGAAGAGCCCCCCTTGGGTGGCCCGGACGTCGTGGACGAGCCCGGCCGCCTCCTGGAACTCCCACTGCGCAGGAGTGTGGTTCGTCATGATCTTGTGCGGGGGGCATCAGATGCCCTGAAGCACCTTGAGGTCGAGGTCGCTAAAGTGGATGCATGCATCGAGGCCGAGGGCCTACTTCTGGCGAATGGTTGGCGCCAGTTGCGGGCTGCTGTTAACTTGAGTGAGCTGCAACATAAAACCGCCCTGAAGAAAGCGGAAGCGTCTGTGGCCGCGGCTCAGGAGGCCCGCGACCACGCCTTGAAAGAGGCTCGAGATACCGACCGCCGCCACGCAGTAGCCGAGGAGCATGAGTGCGAGCTCGAAGCCTCGAACGCCGCGATCGAGTGTCAGGTTCGTACTCGAAGGGCTGTCCTCGCCGCACCCACGGCCGATGATGACAGCCCAACGGGCCTCTCAGCACGGGAGGAGGCGCTAACACTCGAGATGATGGAGCTGAACATGGAGCGCGAGAGCCTGGAGACAATGGAGCGCCAGGTGGCCGAAGCCGAGGGAACCTCGATGATCGAGAGGATGTCACGAGGAAGGCTGCCATGGAGACCGAGCGCCTGCGGAAGGATTGCCACGGGAAGCTAGGGCTTCACGAGACTTGCTTCGCTGATAGGCGCAAGGAACTCCAGAAGGAGGTCGCAGCTCTCGAGGGCAAGCTAGCGGATGTTGAGCGCCATCTGTAGGTATCGAAGAAGGCTCGCTCCGCGGCCGAGTGTCGTGAGCGGATGTTGAAGGAGGCATGTGCCGCGGCAGAGCACCGCGAGTGGGCGTCGGAGAAGGCTCGCGCCGCCGCTAGGGCAGAGCTGTCCTGCTTCCACAAGTAAGTGGAGGACATTTCCAGTGCCGCGGCGCGGAACTCCGAGGAGGCTGCGCGAGCTCGTGAAATGCAACACATCCGCTCGAAGATGTTTGAAGCTTTGGGGCACAGGGCCGACCGAGCCTTGAACAAGCTCCTTGACTCGAGGGTCGATGACCCTCTAGTTGATGACGACGCCGGATATCTCGGGTTCTTCACCAGAGTGGTGGAGCGTCTTGAAGGCGAGGTCATGAGGGCACGACAGCTCATCGAGGAGCAGAGCCGCGACATCCTCAGGCGTGCAGTCTCACGCATCTTCGGCAACTTGCTCCGTCTTGACCCGCGTACGGACTTCGGGGCCTTGCTGGAGCCGATGCCCGTGATGGTCGCCGACCCCATGGAGGGGTGGGTGAGCGATCACGTGGACGTGTTGGTGACGAAGCTTGTTCCAGCCATGGTTGTGGCTCCAGAGCCGGTAGGATGAATATCGTGAAACTTAAGCTTTTGATGATGTAAGGATGGGTTTAAGCACTCCCTTGTGACTTTTGCTCCTGAAGCTGGGACCTCGGGCCCTAGTTGTGTTTCCGAGAGGGGCGTCTGTCGACCCCGTTTGAGCGCGTCTCGCGAGTACCTGCAGCTGGTGCAAGAGTGATTGGCGGTCCGGCCGCGGGCCAGACAGAACATGCACCCATGCCCTGGCCCCTGCTCGCGAGGGGCGATCGGGTGGGGTCGCAGCTGTAGTCGAGCTTAGCCGAGCGAGGCGAAGAACGGATTGGGCGAAAGAAAACTCAGTCAAAAACGCAAGACGCGGACGAAAATCTCCCCCCTTTTGTTTCAAAGATAAGTCGCGCCGCCACGAGCTTGACTCGAGAAGGCAGATACAAAAGAGGCAAAGGCGAATGCCAAAAGGAGGGGCCGCGTCCGGCCCCTGAGCAGGTCTTCAGTCTTCTCGCCAGCGCGGAGCGTAGGGCTACCACCGGTGGATGTGGGCATAGCCATTGGAGGGCAGTGTCGACGGCCAACGCGGAGCATGGTGCTACCACTAGGACGTGGGAGGGAGCCCCCGTGAGGCCCTAGGACGGCGCTCAGGAGACACCGGGCGTGTACATCCCCACTCATTATTACGTGAGAGTGTCACGAGCGGAGATCTTCTGACGTGCCCGCCGCTTCACTTTGAGGGCCCCGCCCCGCGCTAGTCTGCTCCCGCAGAAGGCGGCCTTCATGAGGTGGGACACTGCGCATAGTGGACGGATTGGACCTTGGCTATAGGCCCCACTTCCGAGCACTAGGCACACCGCTTACGCGACCTCCGGGCGCGCTTCGCCTCGGGGGGCTAACATCGTCCGGAGGCACGGCGTCCTGAGGTGCGAGGGTTACCCCGCCCCACTCATGCTCCTAATAACCACTGAGCCCTCCTGATCAGGGCCGGGCCCGGAGGGTACGGGATTACGCGAGCAGGGGGACGGAGCCGCGGTCTTGGGCCCTACTGGCGTGCGTAGGATGGATTGCCGTACCGCCTCCAGACGTACCCTCCGTAGCCCGGGGGATGGTACGCTAGGAGGTGCGGCGTCTTGAGCTTGAGTGGAGGGAGAGGAGGCCCCTCCCCACGTGCATCATACCCGCCGTGAGCAAGCCCCTGGTGAAATCCAGGGCGGGCGCATGCGTGATGGGTCACATGTGAGGGGACGAGGGCCTGACCCGGGCCTTCCCTCCCTTTCTATCTTGATGCGGCACCTAGGGTGCTTCCTTGGCCTGCCGAGGCTCGGGGCCAGAGACACCGTTGGCCCGAGACATACGGCTAGTGCCGCGAGTGCCGGCCTCCGCAGGCACCCGCGCGCGTTTCATTCATGCTCCATGGCCATCGGTGGTCACAACGGAGGGTTAAGGGCTAAGAGCGTGGGGTCGGCCTCCCGACCTTCTGCCCCTGAGCCCCCTCATGCCGGTGCCTGATCGCACCCAGCGTCGGGCGTAGTCCTGTGGTCGCCTCCTGACGGTTCCCTGGCAGGGGCGGTACTTGGTTACAAAGGGCTTCAAGGCAGAGGGGCGGCGTCATACGCAGGGTTCATGGGGTCATACCCCATGTCGCCCTCGTAGGTCACCGTCGGTCTTGCCCACACGGGTGACCGGGCGCGGCCGGCGCAGCCTCCCGTTCCTGGCATCGTTGTGCGGAAGCAGAATGGCTCGGCCCCGGTGCTAGCGGCATCGAGGAGCTCGGCCACCCTGAGGAGCAACGCGTCGTGGCCGGCGTCGAGCAACCGGCACCTTAGCAGCTCCATTGCCACTAGAAGCGCAGCCCACATGTTTGCCATTTCGCGCCGGTCCCGCGAGCTTATCGCTGCATACTCGGCAGCCTGCGCAGCTGTGCGGCTTTGGCGCCGCGTGGGCGGTGGGTGCTTGTAACGCCCTGGACACACCCGCTGGTGGTCGTTACTCCTGGCGGGATCTAGACTGGCCCCACATATCAATACTAGTATTTTCTGCGCACTTTGTCCTCACTCGTGCGCACCCGGGAGCAACTTCTCGGTCGGTCACCCATCCTGACACTACTCCAAGCTGACCACGCTTAACTTTGGAGTTCTATCCTAATGGGCTTCCGGAAAAGAAGGAATTCCTTATTGATATGAGTAGTCTATCATCCCTAATGAACCAAGCTATCACATACACCCCCACTCAGAGGAACCAACGTCCTCGCTGGACCACAAGAACGTTCCCTCTTGGCACATACGTCTGTGCTTCCAGTCCGGCCCATGTGGCATGCCATGTGCCACGATGGGTCACACACGTCATGAATAACATGACCTAGCACATGGCCGCAAACATCCGTGTAACCGCGAGGGTCGGCTCTGATACCAACTTGTAATGCCCAGTATGCGGCTATGTCCCCCACGTGTCGAGGCACGACTTAAGGACATAAACGCATACTAGAATGATCTCAAGTATGGTATCTTTGCACATCTCATGTAAAATTCAGGGATGAAATTGTAAAATGATAGTTGGCTTACACTCGCCACGTCACACAATGAATACAATAACATACATCATCCAAATAACATCAAGGTCCGACTACGGACGAAATCCAAACGAGAAAGATACCATAAATAACACAAGCCCGGATCCTCCTAGTAAGAACCACTACTGATCGTCGGGATAAGACACATAGTAACGACCATGCTCTTCATCGACCTCCCAGTGAAGTTCCGAACCATCTCCTGCATAGTTCTCAACGGTACCTGCAGCTGGTGTGTATTGAATCTGTGAGCCACAGAGGACTTAGCAATCCCGTTCCCGGGTATCAAAACTACCAAAACCTTAGGTGTGGAAAGGCTATAAAGAATCTTTGCAGCAAGCACTAAGCACTAGCTTAAGAGTTTAGAGCGAGAAGAGAACAAGTGCCAACGATCGCCAAGTTGATCAAGAAGTGATCCTAACTACTCACGATCAAACATAACCCCACCGTGTTCACTTCCCGAAGCCCTTTGGAAAGAGACCATCACGGTTACTCACGCATGTAGTGTATTCATGAATAAGGTGTCAAGTTATCTACAACCGGATATTAACAAATTCCCATCTGCCACATAACCGCGGGCACAGATTTTGAAAGATCAAAACCCTGCAGGGGTGTCCCAACTTAGCCCATCACAAGCTCACGATCTGCGGAGTCGTAACTCCAAAGTGGGAAGACCCGAGTATTCTCGGAATCCGTTGCTCAAGATATTTCGACAAAGGTAAAACTGATCCAGCAAGACCTCCGGGCGTGCCGACACCCTGATAGTAGCCGCGCGTATCTCGTCTCAGGCCACGACCGGATGGGCGATGCTACAGGTTATACTAGATACCTCGGGTTTCCCCAAGGCGGCCCTGCAAGACCCCCAGTTTGGACCAACACTCATGAGGAGCACTGGCCCGGGTTGTTAATTAAGTCCACGGGGTAGCTAGTCCCTATGCAAATTTTAGTTATTAGGAAAATGTAAAACCAATGTCGGGCCTTGCTGGAAAAGCTTTAAACAGAGTGAATTATCAAGGGGGGCCCATAAACCCCAACCGTGTTAGGAACGCAAAAACAAGGAACATAACACCGGTTTATCGGATCCTAAGGTGGCATGAGTGGAACAAAACACCAAGCAGAAAGGCTTAGCCTTCCACCCATTACCAACATATAAATGAATTAGTTTAACAGGTATTATATATTGTGTTATCCCAACAACAACTTCATCATGGAGCAAAATCTTCAAAACTTCACCTGCAACTAACAACGCTATAAGAGGGGCTGAGCGATGCGTACCTAGCCAAACAACGATTTGCTAGGAAGGTGGTTAGAGTGTTTCATGGCAACAATAGGAGGGCTAACAAATAGGAATAGGCATCGAGGCAATATCTAAAGAGCGAGACATCTAGCATAGGCAAAGATAGAAGTGATATCTGGGAATGGTCATCTTGCATGGTAAGTCGTTGGTGGGATGGTAAGACGGCTCCTCGAATTCAGTCTCGACAAGATCCTCTAACTCGGTATAGGCTCTTGGCTCTACCCAACACAAGGGCACAACAACGACACAATATCAAACACGACGCAATGCACAATGAACATGATGCAAGACATATCACGGGATGCAAGTATGATGTGCATATGCATGAGGATGCTCTTGAGACTAAGGAGAAGATGACGGAAATGGCTTCATGTTGGGAAACCAAGCAAGCCACTTGATAGATTGGAAGATTTCGGTTGAAATCGATATAAAGATCACCGGAAACGGATGCACGGTTTGCAAATGACAAGCAAAACAAGAAAAATAAGATTCAAGCAAAACTACAGTTTACAGCAACATGTCATCTTTGGAGCAAGAAATAATTATGCTACAACACCCAAACATGAAGACAAAAGGCATGGATGTGAAATAGACATGATACATGACAAGCATGAATTTAGAGCACACCCAAAACCTTGCTGGAACACAATTAAACAAGCATGGCAAGTTGCAATAAATCTACAGAATTCTCAGACTTTGTGAAAATTACAAGGCATGGCAGAAATTACAACGAGTAGGCATGTTTGCAAGCTTGTGCAACTCAACTCAAAGCATATCATGACATGGGAATATATCCAACAGCAATAAGACATATTTGAGAAGCTACTCATGGCAAGAACATTGTCCTAGGGTGCGTAGAACACTAGATATTCACATGGCAAAACTGAACTTGTTGATAACATGCTGACAGATAAATTTTATAGCCACTTGAGAGCATGAAAACAACAAGTTACAACAAGCCATCATGCAAGAAAAAGGCATGGCAATAACATACGTAACATGTACTTCAAGAATAACCACATGGCTACTTCTACAACATAGTAGAACATGTCCCAAGCACCATGGAAAAAGTGCAAAAGTTTATCCAGATATGGCAAAATCTGGGCATGCTGACAGAAACATTTTATAGCAACTTGAGGGCCTCATAAGAACAAGCTACATCATGGTATCATGGCAAACAAGAGCATAGATAGCTAGGGCATAACATATACATCAAGGAACACCCACTGGACAACTCTATACATGCACAACAATGACGGTGGCATCATGGAAACATGGCATAAAAATTAACAGATTCACTCTTAGCAGAAATTTAACAACAAGATGACATGATAACAAAGCTTGTTGCACTCATCTCAAGACATATCATGGCATGAAAATGAATCTATCATGTAGAGCACATCACAATGCATATCTGGACATATCATTCACTCCATTCGGACCAACATGCACAAAGTTACTAGCCCACGAACATGCCAACAAATTTACACAGACAACAAGTGCTGAAATAGTTTCATCATGAAGCACTCTTCCCACGAAGTTTAAGTCAACTAGATGATCTCTATCATACATGAAACTGATGCTCACATGTAGAGCATGACGAGACGAACATTTCGTCATATTATTTGCGCAAAACGGAGCAACAAGCACAAAGTTATCACATGCTAAAGGAGGCATAAAAATTAAAGAATCCGGGGACTTGGAAGAAAAATGGGGTCAACCTCAATTTTTTAGATCTAGGGTTCCGGCGCGTGGATCGAGGATGGCCGGAGAGGGAGCGGCGGCTCACCGGAGACGACGGCCGGCGAGGTGGCACGGCGGGCTGGCGAGGCGGCGTCGCGGCCGGGCCGGGTGGCGGCCACCAGAGGCGGGGGCGAGGCGGCGCGGCGGCGCGTGGATCCGGCGGCGAGGGCTGGGGACGACGCGGCGGCGGAGGGGCGGCGAGGCGGCGGCGACCGGCTGCGGTGTAATGCCCAGGATGGGACTATATCTCCTACGTGTCGAGGCATGACTTAAAGATATAAGCCCATTCTGGAATGATCGCAAGTTTGGTATCTTTGCACGACTCATGTAAAAGAGGGATTAAATTGCAAAAGGAGATAGCTGGCTTACACTCGCCACTTCACACAATACATTACATAAGCAAAACATGATTCAAAACATCACAACCCGACTACGGGTGAAGATCCAAAAGAAAGATACCAAAACAACATAAAGCCACAGGCCTAGATCGAATCCTAGTAGAAACCACTACTGATCGTCGAAAACGTCACAAGCATACGGCCAAACTCTTCATCGAGCTCCCAGTGAAGAACTGATCCAACTCCTGCATCAAACTAGGCTGAACCTGCATCCGGTGTGGTGAAGTAACTGTGAGCCACAGAGGACTCAGCAATCCCGTTCCCGGGTAACATGACTATTTAAGCCTTGGGTGAGGAAAAGGCTGAAGAAAGAACAAGAGGTGAAGGAACAACAAGAGTCTGCAGTAGCAACTAGCACTAACTTACGTAAAAGAGAGCGAGAAGAGAAGGTGCCTCGGTCGAGAGATGATCACGAAGTGATCCTAACTAAAGCCGGTCAAACATAACCCCACCGTGTTCATCTCTCGAAACTCCTTTCGGAAAATGACAGTCACGGTACACATGCTGGTAGTGTATTGGAACATGGTGTCAAGTTATCTACAACCGGATATTAACAAGTTCCCATCTGCCACATAACCGCGGGCACGGCTTTCGAAAGTGCATAACCCTGCAGGGGTGTTCCAACTTGGCCCATGACAAGCCCACGATCCGCGGAGTCGCAACTCCAAGGTGGGAAGACCTGAGTATTCTCGGAATCCCGTGCTCAAGATACTCCGAACTAAGGTAAAGCTAATCCAGCAAATCCTCCCGGCGTGTCGACACCCTGATAGGTAGCCGCGCGTATCTAGTCTCAAGACACGACCGGATGGGCGATGCTACAGGTTTTTACCAGACCTTGAGTTTCCTCGAGGTGGCCCTGCAGGACCCCCGTTTCGGACCAACACTCATGTGGAGCACTGGCCCGGGGTTGTTGATTAAAAATAAAAGGGATAGCTAGTCCCTATGCAAGTTTTATTAGTTATTAGGCGAATAGTACCAAATGTTGGGACTTGCTGGAAAAGACTTAGCACTTAGCGGTTTATCGAGGGGCCCCCATAAACTCCGATCGTGTGAGGAACGCATAATCAAGGAACATAACACCGGTTTATACGGTTCCTAACGGCATGAGTGGAACAAATCACCAAGCAAAAGGCTTAGCCTTCCACCCTTGCCAATATATAGATGATTTCATTTTAAGCATTTATATAGTGTGATATAACCCAACAAACTTCAACATGAAGCAAGCATCTTCAATCTTCACCTGCAACTAACAATACTATAAGAGGGGCTGAGCGAAGCGTACTTAGCCATTCAACGGTTTGCATAGGTAGGGTGGTTAGACGGGTTCATGGTTACAATAGGAGGCTGACAGGAAAACATGGGCATCGAGGCAATATACTAAAGAGCGAGACTACTAGCAATAGGCAAAGATAGTAATGGTATCCTGGTTCGGTCATCTTGCCTGGAATTCCACAAGGGAGAAGAACGGATCCATGAAGACGGAGCAACATAGACGAGAGAATCCTCACAACTCCGGAACGAAACCGAAGCTATCAAGAGAAGCAAACCGGAAAGAAACAAACAACACGGTAAACACACAAGCATAAACATGGCATACGATGCACATCCAAGTATGATGCATGTCCGTTTTAAATATGCATGGCATGGAAAAATGCACAAACAAGTACTACAAGTTAAGTGGAGCTCAATATGCAACGAGTTGCATATTGACGAAACACCACATTTATTTATTTAGTTGACTCTCGTTCAATTACAAGACAAGATTAAATGTTTGTTAACATGGCAAGAGGTGAAGCAAAAACAAACTACACTATTTAGACATTTTAAATGAGGCCGGAAAATAACAACAACAATTCCGGAAAAACCCCATGAGCATGTTTAGTAATTATTAAAGCAACAACAATTAACATATATAATGTTGTTAACATGATGCGGATGACATGATCAAGTTTATGCAATTATATTAAAGTTGACATGAAGTTGATAAGGAGAATTTGTCACCGTGGTGGAAGGAAAAAGGTGCCACGGCAACGATCCGAAAATGATGCCACACAACATATCGGTTCCAGTAACTCATTGAGATACCGGTGCAAAAGCAAAGGTGGAGTGAACGAGACATGCAAGATGAAAGGTGGGGTGATCCCGTCACCGGGTTCCCACGAGTCGGCGACGAGGCAACCGAGGAACATGACAAAAGAACGAAACGGGCACGGAGCACACAAGGGACATCTCATACAACACACATCACAAGCGTTCATCCACGGGGTCGTCTCGGGGTTATACCTTCGAAGCGTCCGTTGCGGGGCGGTTCGAGATCGTAGAGGGACGTAGAGGAAGTAGGCATTCCGTTCGTAGTCGTACACGGGGCGACGGTCGTGGAAGTAGACGTTCTCGTTTCGGAGAGGAACTTGGCAAATCTCTCGTCTCCGGGGCGACGGTAGTCGTACACGTTGGCGTTTCCGTTTTCGAAGAGGTACTTGTCGCGTCGTCTTGTGTCGGCGTTCTCGTATCGTAGATGTTCACGTCACGTGTAGAGGTACTTGTCGGGGTCGTGGTCTCGGCATCGTAGTTGTACTCGGTTGTCATGGTACTTGGGTCTTCGACTTGCCGGTCTTGACAAAAACGAAGGGGTACTTGGTGTTTCATCGTGTAGTCGAACTCGTTCCGTAGAGGTACTTGAGGGTCTTCGCACTCGCCGGTCCTGAGGTTCCAATCGCAGCACACAAAAGAGCAAACAAAAGCAGCAGCACGGGGCACTCAAGGGTAACTCGCAGCTGCCGACGAGGAACGGTAGAGGAACGGAGGCTGCATCGGGGCTACGAGGCCATGGAAGCGGCATGGCGAGCTTGGGGTTAGGCGACATCAGGTAGGGCCGCAGTGGTGGTGAGGAGCTTCAGCGGCGGAGGCGCCGGTCATGGGGACGAGGCACGGGCGTGGGCCGGTCCTGGAGCAGAGGCGGGGAGATGGGGCAGCTCCAAGGCGAGGCGGTGGCGCAGAAAAGCTCGGGGCCGCGGCCCTGGCTGGTCGCCGACTTTGCCGACGGGGAGGACGGCGCTGCGGGACGAGTGTGTGGCGGCGGGGCGCCGGACCTGGTGAGGAAGGCGCTCGGGGAGTCTCGGCCTTGGCGAGGCTGGAGCTACGGGCGAGAGGAGCGCCATGGCGCGGCGGCCTAGAGGAAACAGAGGCGCGGCGCTGCTGGTCGTCGATGGGGCAGCTTGGCGTGAGGCGCTCGGAAGGAGGAGGCGAGCGGGTCGCCGCGCTGCTGGGCTCGGGGCCAGGCGGGCTCCCTGCCACGGGAGGACGGCGAGGACGGACGGAGGGATGCCATGGCGATGCGGGATGACGGAGCTCGGGCGCACGGGAGGGTGCTGTCGGCGCTGGCGACCTGACGAGGAGGCGCAGACCTGGATCGGGGCCTTGCCCGATCGATCCTGGCGGCCGGTGCTGCTTGAGGCGTGGAGGACGGGGCTCCTGGCCTTGGCGCTGGAGAGGCCTGCTGCGAGGGACGCGAGGAGGGTCGCGAGGGAGAGAGAGGATCGGGCTCGGGGGTCGATTGGGTTCGGTCGCGAGGGAGATCTCGAGAGGAATCGGGACGAAGCCAGAGGGGATCGAGGGAAAAAGGGAGGTGGCGGCGCTCGGGCGGAATCGAGGGACGAGCGGAGAAGGCTGCGGTCGAACGGCTAGGGTTGGGTGGAGTGCGGTTGGGCCTATTGGGCCAGGAGGCCCTAAAAGGGAGGAGGGGCGCGCCGGGCTGGAGGAGGCTTGGGCCTGGCCTGGCGGCTAGGATCTCCGACTGTTTTTCTAAATTAAAACAAAAAAAACAACAAGAAGAAAGAAAAGAAGGGAGGTGCTAGAAAAAGAGTTAGGGCATAGGGAAAAATTCCCTGGACTCACAAAAATGTAAGGAATATAAATAAAAATGTCTGAGGATTTTTGGAAGATGAAAATTCAACTAGTTTGAATAAAAGTCAAACTGTTTGAATTTAGAAATCCCTTTAGATGAAATTAAAAAGGGTTGGAATTTCACGAGATGGCCCTACACATCAGATGTGATTTATGGGAAGATTTGGAACATATGTGGATGAAGTAAAATTGCAACACAATTTTACTAAAAGGCCTCAAAGGAAGAAAAGAAGTTGAATTGGATAAAAGGAAATTGAAGAATGGTGCAATTGTGGTATAGGTGATTCCAAGGATGGAATATTTATAAATATAGCTCCCTAATAATATTGAGAGGCTTTTATATGTTTTAAAGAGAAGACATTCTTCCCTCGATTTAAATGGACCGAAGGTCCACACAATTTATTTGGTTGAGATGCAAAAGAAAAGACATGATGGCATGATGACATGATGCAATGCAAAAATAAATAACACAAGCACAAAAGAAACACACGGGGGAACCCAGAACATCTGGAATCTTCTGGAATCTTCTGGGATGTCGGTCTTCGGGCGTCACAACTCTCCCACACTAACAGAGGATCTCGACCCGAGATCCTAGAGATAGCACCGGGTAAAAACGGAAGAGGAAGGGGTAAAACAAAATTGCTTCTTTGACAAACGAGTGAAAACCAAAGAACCTTGAGAGGTTGAACAATCTTGAAGGAAAGAATACAACAGAGATGAACGAATATGCAAACACTCTGTTAGAAAAGAGTAACAAGGAGCATTATGAGAACCTTGTAGGTTGAAAGACATGAAACAAGAGCTCACGGATGACGGAAGAATTTCAAAACCACTCCGGTTAACCAAGATTGAGAAGGAATAAGAACGAAATAATTTGGACAGCACTCCGTCTGAAAATGGAAGGAATTAACAAGAACTTGAGAAGATGGAAAGATACTTGATGAAATTGAAAGCACACAGCCTCCGAAACATTGAAAGAATGGCACAAGGGTAAGAAAGATTCAGACAGCACTCCGGTTGAAAAGAGAGGCAAACTGGATAAGATGACGGAACTGAAATGAAGAATACAACACTCCGGTTAAATAGACAAGCAAGGGAGAATATGATCTTGATAAAAACGAGATGATGGTTTGGAGAGAGCAACATCACAATGCTCCGGAATAAAAGAATAGAATATAGCTCAATGAAAGAATTGAACGGAGAAGAAAATGACAACTTCTCCCAAAATTGAATTAGGAAAACCTCCTTACAAAGAAGGGTTGAATGGGGTTGATGGAAAAAATCAACAACGAAACGAATAAGCTTGATGTGGGCTTATGGAAAACATCTCAACATTATGAGGTGACAACCAGCCACTAATGGAAAACAATTGATTGGATTGAGATCAACAAGGAGACGAAGAACTTATTTCACCGAAATGATAAATGAAGAACTTGGGTCATTTATAAGCACCATAATTAGCAGCAATTCTTAGGGAAGCTTTTAGGTGAAATACAACCCAAGATTACTCCAACAAATAATTAAAGGGTTGAAAAGATCTCCTGAACAAAGAAAATGATGGGTTTAAATATCTCATTCTTGACAACTTGTGAATCCTGAAACATGATTGAAAATTATCAAGAATGACATAACACCATCTCAAAGATAAGGGAGGAAGAATTGCACTTGGAATGCATGATGAAGAATGCTTGAGCTCCAACAAGAATCTTGATGAAGACTTCGAGGATGAATTAAAACATGATGAACCACCCTGAGAACTCCGGTAATGAAAGCATGAGAAGTGAAAGATGAAAAGAATAAGATTCAAGGCCTGTGATGAATTAGATGGAGCTTTGAAATGATATAATTGAAATAACTTGGAGCTCCGGAAAACCAGATAAACAACTTAGAACCGAGAATATGATATGATGAACAAGCTCCATACAAAAGAATTAAATCACCTTGAAGGAATAAGAATAAGAATTATGTCATGCATCTCCTTCACCAATTTAAATTGATGACAACCAAAGGATTTGGCATACTACTTATTCTCGTTGCAAAGAATTAAAGAGCGATCTAGCACAACCTAGGATAAATCTTCAACGAAACACCGGTAGGATTGTGGAAAGAACGAGTGAAATGACATGATAACACAGAAAAGAATGTTTAACGAACCACCGTACAAATTGAAAAGGAGTGATGACAAAGAATAATCCACCGTAAGGAATTGAAATAGAGTGAATATAAAAGAATGAACCATCGGGAAGAATATGGAGACGAACGAAGAGACATCGATGAAGAATATTTGGAGGACGAAGTTGCAAACAGAGAACGAAGAAATCTTCTGAAATGATGGCCTTCGGAGGATCACAAGGAAAAGAATTCTTGAAAAGCTTCGGATGGCATAAAAGAATTCCTCACAATCTGAACAATAATGAGGATGGCATGAAGCTAGAACCACAAATCTTCAAGAGAAAGACCAATATTTAAGAGAAACACTTCTCCGATCTTCAAATGTTGAGAATGAAGACGAGAAATGCCATGAAGAATTTCGAGATACTCCGGACGAATGACAAGAGGAAGGTGGAGCTAACAATGGAAATAATTGAAAACAAGCTTGGAGAAGGCATGTGACTGATGGAGATCATTCTTACGTCACACTTTGAAAAGAATTTGAGTATAACTCCAGAAAAATTAGAAGAGTCAGGTAAGATCCTGGAAAAAGACCTGTGGGTTAGGGCCCACTCAAAGAAATCACCGTTGAAAAAGATTGCTTAAGAGATATTGCACCGGTTGAATTAAATGGCTTGAATAGATGACAATCCTCAAAATAATTTGAACGGGTTAAGAATGGAATTATGAATCTTCAGCACTCCGGATATGAATAGCAAGAGGAGAATGATTAATTGGTGCACCGGAATAAGAAAGCATTGTGAAATGAGGAAAGGATAAGATCAACAAGGAAATCTTGAATTACATCCACCGGCAGAGTTTGAGAACAAAAGAATTATGAACTTGAAGCTCTTGAGCATCTCACGATAATTCACCGGATAAGAACATTGAAGGAAAAGAATGAAGAAATATCACATGAATAAAATGGATACTTCATCTGAGAATTTCTGGCTCCAAGAAGAAAAAGGGTGGGAGGGTGGGGAAAACAAAGACAACTTGGGATGAATGAAACAGACAAATCGTCAGATTTCAACGGCGTCCGTATGGAATAACTTGAAGAGAAGGCGCACCGGTTGAAAAGGATTAACACGACCATCTTGATGATCAAGAGGAATTAGCACTCCCATAGAAATATGAGAACATCGACTAGGAAAGGTATGGAATCAACATTTGACATCGAAGCAACTCGAATACCAGAATCAAAACAAAAACAACGGATAGATGTTTATGAAGAAGATTATGTTGCAACATATCTATCCGAACAGAGAATTGAACGAATGGATTCCGCAGGTACATCAACTTGACGAGAAGCCACTTGGAGAACAAAAAATAAAAAGGAACAAGGAGCAGATGGAACAAATACAAGATAGGAGCTTCGTTCGACATCTTTGTGATGTAAGATTATGAACGCGTTACGAAAGGGTTTTGCAATCCCCGGATCAGCATAGCCAAGGACCCTTTAAGATGCAACTCCCGATCGGAACATCGGCCATAAAACCACTTCACTCAATGTAGAACCCCAAACTTCATATCGTGCACTCGTTGGAATAATGCCTAGAACTACTGGATGAACCCACCTATTAATTTCCGAAAGTTTCCAGTTATGCAATCAGGTGTTGGGGATACAGGGGAAGCACCGCGCACTCAACTCTAATCCTACATCCAGCTGTATCCATCCTTCAACACATAACCAGTTGTTCTCGGAAACTGTCTACCTCGGACCTTCGAAAAGCATCCACTATAGCAAGCTATGGCAATACTCTCGAACTACCTCCCCAGTACTGGGTGATGTCGGGGTTATCTTGCCACTAACCGCATAGCAGAGTTTTCGATGTCGGCCGTCTTAAGTATTCTAGTACTGCCGCGATGGATTTGTGACGACAACACCTCGGAGCTCAACTCCCCGGGACACTGCCACAACCCCTAATGACAGGAGGCATCGAGAACAATGTTCTCGTCACAAAGACATCGAAACAATCCAAACAATACTCGCGAGATCCTAAAAAAATTGGTGCATTTTTTTGAAAGTAGAAGAGGCAAGAGTAATCGTCAGGAGTCCTCACCAGAGTGAAAGGGGATGAGAAGCAAAGAAATTCTACTCTCCGATATAATATATAGGACTCAAAACATTTTCAAGTGTGTGCCTAGACTCAACCGTCAACGATTCGATCAATCAGTGGGGGCTTCTAGGTCGGAGAAGGCTCTGAATACCAACTTGTAATGCCCAGGATGGGACTATATCTCCTACGTGTCGAGGCACGACTTAAAGATATAAGCCCATTCTGGAATGATCGCAAGTTTGGTATCTTTGCACGACTCATGTAAAAGAGGGATTAAATTGCAAAAGGAGATAGCTGGCTTACACTCGCCACTTCACACAGTACATTACATAAGCAAAACATCATTCAAAACATCACAACCCGACTACGGGTCAAGATCCAAAAAAAAGATACCAAAACAACATAAAGCCACAGGCCTAGATCGAATCCTAGTAGAAACCACTACTGATCGTCGAAAACGTCACAAGCATATGGCCAAACTCTTCATCGAGCTCCCGGTGAAGAACTGGTCCAACTCCTGCATCAAACTAGGCTGAACCTGCATCTGGTGTGGTGAAGTAACTGTGAGCCACAGAGGACTCAGCAATCCCGTTCCCGGGTAACATGACTATTTAAGCCTTGGGTGAGGACAAGGCTGAAGAAAGAACAAGAGGTGAAGGAACAACAAGAGTCTGCAGCAGCAACTAGCACTAACTTACGTAAAAGAGAGCGAGAGGAGAAGGTGCCTCGGTCGAGAGATGATCACGAAGTGATCCTAACTAAAGCCGGTCAAACATAACCCCACCGTGTTCATCTCCCGAAACCCCTTTCGGAAAATGACAGTCACAGTACACACGCTGGTAGTGTATTGGAACATGGTGTCAAGTTATCTACAACCGGATATTAACAAGCTCCCATCTGCCACATAACCGCGGGCATGGCTTTCGAAAGTTCATAACCCTGCAGGGGTGTTCCAACTTGGCCCATGACAAGCCCACGATTCGCGGAGTCGCAACTCCAAGGTGGGAAGACCCGAGTATTCTCGGAATCCCGTGCTCAAGATACTCCGAACTAAGGTAAGGCTAATCCAGCAAATCCTCCCGGCGTGTCGACACCCTGATAGGTAGCCGCACGTATCTAGTCTCAGGACACGACCGGATGGGCGATGCTACAGGTTTTTACCAGACCTTGAGTTTCCTCGAGGTGGCCCTGCAGGACCCCCGTTTCGGACCAACACTCATGTGGAGCACTGGCCCGGGGTTGTTGATTAAAAATAAAAGGGATAGCTAGTCCCTATGCAAGTTTTATTAGTTATTAGGCGAATAGTACCAAATGTTGGGACTTGCTGGAAAAGACTTAGCACTTAGCGGTTTATCGAGGGGGGCCCATAAACCCCAACCGTGTGAGGAACGCATAATCAAGGAACATAACACCGGTTTATACGGTTCCTAACGGCATGAGTGGAACAAATCACCAAGCAAAAGGCTTAGCCTTCCACCCTTGCCAATATATAGATGATTTCATTTTAAGCATTTATATAGTGTGATATAACCCAACAAACTTCAACATGAAGCAAGCATCTTCAATCTTCACCTGCAACTAACAATGCTATAAGAGGGGCTGGGCGAAGCGTACTTAGCCATTCAACGGTTTGCATAGGTAGGGTGGTTAGACAGGTTCATGGTTACAATAGGAGGCTGACAGGAAAACATGGGCATCGAGGCAATATACTAAAGAGCGAGACTACTAGCAATAGGCAAAGATAGTAATGGTATCCGGGTTCGGTCATCTTGCCTGGAATTCCACAAGGGAGAAGAACGGATCCATGAAGACGGAGCAACATAGACGAGAGAATCCTCACAACTCCGGAACAAAACCGAAGCTATCAAGAGAAGCAAACCGGAAAGAAACAAACAACACGGTAAACACACAAGCATAAACATGGCATACGATGCACATCCAAGTATGATGCATGTCCGGTTTAAATATGCATGGCATGGCAAAATGCACAAACAATTACTACAAGTTAAGTGGAGCTCAATATGCAACGAGTTGCATATTGACGAAACACCACATTTATTTATTTAGTTGACTCTCGTTCAATTACAAGACAAGATTAAATGTTTGTTAACATGGCAAGAGGTGAAGCAAAAACAAACTACACTATTTAGACATTTTAAATGAGGCCGGAAAATAACAACAACAATTCCGGAAAAACCCCATGAGCATGTTTAGTAATTATTAAAGCAACAACAATTAACATATATAATGTTGTTAACATGATGCGGATGACATGATCAAGTTTATGCAATTATATTAAAGTTGACATGAAGTTGATAAGGAGAATTTGTCACCGTGGTGGAAGGAAAAAGGTGCCACGGCAACAATCCGAAAATGATGCCGCGCAACATATCGGTTCCGGTAACTCATTGAGAGACCGGTGCAAAAGCAAAGGTGGAGTGAACGAGACATGCAAGATGAAAGGTGGGGTGATCCCGTCACCGGGTTCCCACGAGTCGGCGACGAGGCAACCAAGGAACATGACAAAAGGACGAAACGGGCACGGAGCACACAAGGGACATCTCATACAACACACATCACAAGCATTCATCCACGGGGTCGTCTCGGGGTTATACCTTCGAAGTGTCCGTTGCGGGGCGGTTCGAGAACGTAGAGGGACGTAGAGGAAGTAGGCGTTCCGTTCTTAGTCGTACACGGGGCGACGGTCGTGGAAGTAGACGTTCTCATTTCGGAGAGGAACTTGGCGAATCTCTCGTCTCCGGGGTGACGGTAGTCGTACACGTTGGCGTTTCCGTTTTCGAAGAGGTACTTGTCGCGTCGTCTTGTGTCGGCGTTCTCGTATCGTAGATGTTCACGTCACGTGTAGAGGTACTTGTCGGGGTCGTTGTCTCGGCATCGTAGTTGTACTCGGTCGTCGTGGTACTTGGGTCTTCGACTTGCCGGTCTTGACAAAAATGAAGGGGTACTTGGTGTTTCATCGTGTAGTCGAACTCGTTCCGTAGAGGTACTTGAGGGTCTTCGCACTCGCCGGTCCTGAGGTTCCAATCGCAGCACACAAAAGAGCAAACAAAAGCAGCAGCACGGGGCACTCAAGGGTAACTCGCAGCTGCCGACGAGGAACGGTAGAGGAACGGAGGCTGCATCGGGGCTACGAGGCCATGGCAGCGGCATGGCGAGCTTGGGGTCGGCGACATCAGGTAGGGCCGCAGTGGTGGTGAGGAGCTTCAGCGGCGGAGGCGCCGGTCATGGGGACGAGGCACGTGCGCGGGCCGGTCCTGGAGCAGAGGCGGGGAGATGGGGCAGCTCCAAGGCGAGGCGGTGGCGCAGAAAAGCTCGGGGCCGCGGCCCTGGCTGGTCGCCGAAGTTGCCGACGGGGAGGACGGTGCTGCGGGACGAGTGTGTGGCGGCGGGGCGCCGGACCTGGTGAGGAAGGCGCTCGGGGAGGCTCGGCCTTGGCGAGGCTGGAGCTGCGGGCGAGAGGAGCGCCATGGCGCGGCGTCCTGGAGGAAACCGAGGCGCGGCGCTGCTGGTCGTCGCTGGGGCGGCTTGGCGCGAGGCGCTCGGAAGGAGGAGGCGAGCGGGTCGCCACGCTGCTGGGCTCGGGGCCAGGCGAGCTCCCTGCCGCGGGAGGACGGCGAGGACGGACGGAGGGAGGCCATGGCGATGCGGGATGACGGAGCTCGGGCGCACGGGAGGGTGCTGTCGGCGCTGGCGACCTGACGAGGAGGCGCGGGACGAGGCGCAGACCTGGATCGGGGCCTTGCCCGATCGATCCTGGCGGCCGGTGCTGCTTGAGGCGTGGAGGACGGGGCTCCTGGCCTTGGCGCTGGAGAGGCCTGCTGCGAGGGATGCGACGAGGGTCGCGAGGGAGAGAGAGGATCGGGCTCGGGGGTCGATTGGGTTCGGTCGCGAGGGAGATCTCGAGAGGAATCGGGACGAAGCCAGAGGGGATCGAGGGAAAAAGGGAGGTGGCGGCGCTCGGGCGGAATCGAGGGACGAGCGGAGAAGGCTGCGGTCGAACGGCTAGGGTTGGGTGGAGTGCGGTTGGGCCTATTGGGCCAGGAGGGCCTAAAAGGGAGGAGGGGAGCGCCGGGTTGGAGGAGGCTCGGGCCTGGCCTGGCGGCTGGGATCTCCGGCTGTTTTTCTAAATTAAAACAGAAAAAAACAAGAAGAAAGAAAAGAAGGGAGGTGCTAGAAAAAGAGTTAGGGCATAGGGAAAAATTCCCTGGATTCACAAAAATGTAAGGAATATAAATAAAAATGTCTGATGATTTTTGGAAGATGAAAATTCAACAAGTTTGAATAAAAGTCAAACTGTTTGAATTTGGAAATCCCTTTAGATGAAATTAAAAAGGGTTGGAATTTCAAGAGATGGCCCTACACATTATATGTGATTTATGGAAAGATTTGGAACATATGTGGATGAAGTAAAATTGCAACACAATTTTACTAAAAGGCCTCAAAGGAAGAAAAGAAGTTGAATTGGATAAAAGGAAATTGAAGAATGGTGCAATTGTGTTATAGGTGATTCCAAGGATGGAATATTTATAAATATAGCTCCCTAATAATATTGAGAGGCTTTTATATGTTTTAAAGAGAAGACATTCTTCCCTCGATTTAAATGGACCGAAGGTCCACACAATTTATTTGGTTGAGATGCAAAAGAAAAGACATGATGGCATGATGACATGATGCAATGCAAAAATAAATAACACAAGCACAAAAGAAACACACGGGGGAACCCGGAACATCTGGAATCTTTTGGAATCTTCTGGAATCTTCTGGGATGTCGGTCTTCCGGCGTCACAACTGTCCGGCGCGGCAGCGGCGAGGCGCGCCGGTGCGGGAGGAGGGAGGTGCGGGGAGGCGACGCAGCTGGGCGGCGGAGGCGGCTCGGGCCGCGCGGGCCGGGGACGAGCCGAGCGGGCCCGCGCGATGCGGCGGCTGCGAGACGGCGTCTTGAGATGAGTGCAACAAGCTTGTTATCATGTCATCTTGTTGTTAAATTTCTACTAAGTGTGAATCTATTAATTTTTATGCCATGTTTCCATGATGCCACCGTCATTGTTGTGCATGTATAGAGTTGTCCAATGGGTGTTCCTTGATGTATATGTTATGACCTAGCTATCCATGATGTTGTTTGCCATGATGCCATGTTGTAGCTTATTCTTATGAGGCCCTGAAGTTGCTACAAAATGTTTCTGTCAGCATGCCCAGATTTTGCTAAGTCTGGATAAACTTTTGCGCTTTTGCCATGGTGTTTGGGACATGTTATAGTATGTTGTAGAAGTTGCCATATGGTTATTCTTGAAGTACATGTTATGTATGTTATTGCCATGCCTTTTGTTTGCATGATGGATTGCTGTAAATTGTTGTTTTCATGCTCTCAAGTGGCTATAAAATGTATCTGTCAGCATGTTATCAACAAGTTCTGTTTTGCCATGTGAATATCTAGTATTCTACGCACCTTAGGACAATGTTCTTGCCATGAGTAGCTTCTCAAATATGTCTTCTTGCTGTTGGATATATTCCCATGTCATGATATGCTTTGAGTTGAGTTGCACAAGCTTGCAAACATGCCTACTCGTTGTAATTTCTGCCATGCCTTGTAATTTTCACCAAGTCCGAGAATTCTGTAAAATTATTGCAACTTGCCATGGTTGTTTAATTGTGTTCTAGCAAGGTTTTGGGTGTGCTCTAAGTTCATGCTTGTCTTGTATCATGTCTATTTCACATCCATGCCTTTTGTCCTCGTGTTTGGGTGTTGTAGCATAATTATTTCTTGCTCCAAAGATGCCATGTTGTTGTAAACTGCAGTTTTGCTTGAATCTTGTTTTGCTTGTCATTTGCAAACCGTGCATCCGTTTCCGGTGATCTTTATATCGATTTCAACCGAAATCTTCCAATCTATCCAGTGGCTTGCTTGGTTTCCCAAGATGAAGCCATTTCCATCATCTTCTCCTTAGGCTCAAGAGCATCCTCATGCATACTGACATCATACTTGCATCCCGTGATATGTCTTGCATCATGTTAATTGTGCATTGCACCGTGTTTGATATTGTGCCGTTGTTGTGCTCTTGTGTTGGGTAGAGCCTGGAGCCGATACCGTGTTCGAGGATCTTGTCGAGACTGAGTTCGAGGAGCCGTCTTACCATCCCACCACGACTTACCAGGTAATATGACCATTCCCAGATATCACTTCTATCTTTGCCTATGCTAGATGTCTCGCTCTTTAGATATTGCCTTGATGCCTATTCCTGTTTGTCAGCCCTCCTATTGTTGCCATGAAACACTCTAACCACCTTCCTAGCAAACCGTTGTTTGGCTAGGTACGCATCGCTCAGCCCCTCTTATAGCGTTGTTAGTTGCAGGTGAAGTTTTGAAGATTTTGCTCCATGATGAAGTTGTTGTTGGGATAACACAATATATAATACCTGCTAAACTAATTCACCTATATATTGGTAATGGGTGGAAGGCTCAGCCTTTCTGCTCGGTGTTTTGTTCCACTCATGCCACCCTAGGATCCGATAAACAGGTATTATGTTCCTTCTTTTTGCGTTCCTAACACGGTTGGGGTTTATGGGCCCCCCTTGATAATTCGCTCTATTTAAAGCTTTTCCAGCAAGGCCCAACATTGGTTTTACATTTGCCTAATAACTAAAATTTGCATAGGGACTAGCTACCCCGTGGACTTAATTAATAACCCGGGCCAGTGCTCCTCATGAGTGTTGGTCCAAACTAGGGGTCCTGCAGGGCCGCCTTGGGGAAACCCGAGGTATCTGGTATAACCTGTAGCATTGCCCATCCGATCGTGACCTAAGACGAGATACGCACGGCTACTATCAGGGTGTTGGCACGCCGGGAGGTCTTGCTGGATCAGTTTTACCTTTGTCGAAATATCTTAAGCACGGGATTCCGAGAATACTCGGGTCTTCCCACTTTGGAATTGCGACTACGCAGATCGTGAGCTTGTGATGGGCTAAGTTAGGACACCCATGCAGGGTTTTGATCTTTCAAATTCCGTGCTCGCGGTTATGTGGCAGATGGGAATTTGTTAATATCCGGTTGTAGATAACTTGACACCTTATTCTTGAATACACTACACGCGTGAGTAACCGTGATGGTCTCTTTCCGAAGGGCTTCGGGAAGTGAACACGGTGGGGTTATGTTTGATCGTGAGTAGTTAGGATCACTTCTTGATCAACTTGGCGATCGTTGGCACTTGTTCTCTTCTCGCTCTAAACTCGTAAGGTAGTGCTTAGTGCTTGCTGCAAACTTTGTTTATAGCCTTTCCACACCTAAAATTTTGGTAGTTTTGATACCCGGGAACGGGATTGCTGAGTCCTCTATGGCTCACAGATTCAACACACACCAGCTGTAGGTACCGTTGAGAAATATGCAGGAGATGGTCCGGAACTTCACTGGGAGTTCGATGAAGAGCGTGGTCGTTACTATGTGTCTTATCCCGACAATCAGCAGTGGTTCTTACTAGGAGGATCCGGACTTGTGTTATTTATGGTATCTTTCTCGTTTGGATTTTGTCCGTAGTCGGGCCCTGACGTTATTTGGATGATGTATGTTATTGTATTCATTGTGTGACGTGGTGAGTGTAAGCCAACTATCATTTTACAATTTCATCCCTGAATTTTACATGAGATGTGCAAAGATACCATACTTGAGATCATTCTAGTATGCGTTTATGTCCTTAAGTCGTGCCTCGACACGTGGGTGACATAGCCGCATACTGGGCATTACAGTGCTGCGGGTCCCCAGGCGACGGGTCGGTGATGCTCATCGTGCTGTCAGCCCCGACCAAAGCCGGGTGACGGCGTGTCCCGTGGCCGAAGGGAGACGCTCAAGCGATGCGAGTTGCGGGCTTCCACGCGCGTCTGATGCACCTCCGCCATCACAGTCGCGATCCATCGAGGCGGGGTGAAGCGAGGTTGACGGATGAGAGCGGGACGAGATCGTCAGAGAGGCGAGATTTCGACACGCCCCCTACCTGGCGCACCAAATGTCGGATTACGGACTCCACAAACCCAAAGAAGTTAGAACATAGGGGCGTGAACGAAGATCTCTCCAGCTCACGTCTACCTAGAGGCACGCCCTTGCCCGGTGGTGATATTCGAGCAACAACAAGTCAAAGCACACACGAATTTACCCAGGTTCAGGACACCTTGCGGTGTAAAACCCTACGTCCTTCCGAGTGGATTAGCCTCAGGAGGGCTTGAGTATGAACAAGTACATTGGTTCTTGAGCTCAGGAGGAGAGCTCAAGAGGGCCAGGAGGCTAGTGTTCTTGCTCCTTGGAGTGAAGGTGGGGTGTTTGAGATGAGGTCGATCCGGATCCAGATGCAGATTCCGATCCCCTCCATAGTGGAAACCCTAGCTACTTATATAGGCGGCCAGGGTCCTCTTCCTCCGAAATGTTTAGGCGGGAAGGGATCCCACAACGTCCATTTTGAGCGGGAACATAAGGACGCTCCTATCCTGACAAAAGCGGTCTTCACCTGCAAAGGGATCAGACGATGATGCACTGCTAGGCTCGGTGGTGACATCCTCCCTGTCGTCCTTGCGGTCTTCGGTCCTGTTGCACCGAAGGGGAAACCTCTGTCTCGTCCCTCGGGAACCTGCGCCTGCGTTGTCTCCTTTGCACCAAAACGGCAACTGCGCCGCTAGCACGCTCTGGCACCCGCTGGCGCGGTGTGTCACTGCTCGCATCACTGCCTCCTCCTGAGGCAGGCTTGGCCTTGAGTTCTCCGCCCCTCCGGAGTAACCTAGCCGAGGCCGCTCCTTAGAGGGTCTTGGTGTCATTCTCCTCGCGAGGCTTAGCCCCCTTGCGAGGGTCTTGAGCAGATGGTCGATCAGCTGGGCCATACCAGGCCGTAGTAGGAGCGCGTCACGGGCCGCAGGCAGGCAAGTCTGGTTACCCTGGTTCCCAGGACGGCGACAGTCTTGCCGTGGCCTAAACCATGGATATGCAGCCCCCGGCAACCTTGGTTTTGCCGGGGTCGGAGCGTCGGCTCGTCCTCTTTCTTCCAAACAACTCAGCAGAAATGTCCACGCATCCTGTGAACAAGAGGACGGAAAGGAAACAGAGAGACACATACTCGACCTCTATGCTAGGGGTTAGCCGCCACCAAGCACTATCAACCCTAACAGAGAAAGAGACTCAACCTAGCATGCATGCTAAAACTTAGGGCGCCAACGCTTCATTTATTTATGCTCAGGGTCTACGCCTGGCTTTGTACGAAGGGTTACATGCCTTGCCGGCAAGGCTTGTACAAAAGGGTGGCTTGCCGGGAGAACAAGGTCGCCTTCCTCAAAGCTTCGGGCATGAACCTTGCGGCTATGATAGCGGCGCAAGGCTTGCTGGTAGCACGCTAGTCGCACAGCCGCCCGAAGGCGATCTTCCTCGAGGAACGTTGCGTCATCTTGCCGCAGCTGCTCTTGCTCAAGCTCATCATAAGCGAGCACTCAGGGTTACCCGTATGTTAGTTCCGTGGGGAGAACTGCTTCCGCCCCGTAAACTAGGGAGAAGGGTGTCTGGCCGGTGGCTCGATTTGGTGTCGTTCTTATTCACTAAAGAACTGCTGGCAATTCATCAATCCAGCTCCTTCCGCACTTGTGCAGTCCGTCAAAAGTTCTTGTCCATAGGCCTTGCAGCACTTCAGCATTTTCCCTCTCCGCTTGGCCATTGCTTCGAGGATGCACAACATAAGCAAAACAGACCTTGCTGCCGAGGTCTTGAATATACTGCATGAAGGTGTGGCTTGTGAACTGCGTGCTGTTGTCGGTGATGATTCTGTTTGGTATCCGAAATCGGCAGACTAGGCCCTTGAAGAACTTGACAACTGATTGTGTTGTCACCTTCCTCACTTCTTCCACCTCTGGCCACTTTGTGAACTTGTTGATTGCAACATACAAGTACTCAATGCCCCCGACAGCACGGGGAAAGGGGCCCAGTATGTCGAGCCCCCAGACCGAGAATGGCCAGGAAAGAGGGATTGTTTGGAGAGCTTGAGCTGGTTGAGGAAGCTTCTTTGAATGGAACTGACACGCTTCACACTTGGTTACTAGTGTCGTTGCATCCTGGAGGGTAGTGGGCCAGAACAAACCTTGCCGGAATGCCTTGCAGGCAAGGGCCCTGGACCCTATGTGAGAGCCACATATGCATCCGTGTATTTCTGCCAACAGCTCCAGTTCTTCCTCCCGGGGAATGCACTTCAATTTCACATAGTTCGGCCTTATTCTGTGCATGACGTCGTTGACGAACTGGTACATGGCGGACCGCAGGCTACTCTCTCCGCTTCTTCCTGCTCCTCAGGAAGCTCCCCGGTTTGGAGGAATTGGACGGTATGTTATGCCCATGCCGGGGCCTGGGGCTCGACGGCAAGGACCAAAGGCATCTCCTCGGCCACAGGAGCAATTGTCTCCATGGTTAGGGCTTGACGCCCTGCCGGATACTGTTGCCCTATGGCAGGCTCAGCGTCCTCGGCAACATCTTTGCCGGCGACCCCTGGGGGCTCGTCGGGAAAATACTTGCCGGGGCCTGATTTCCTTCGCTTGTTCCTCTCGGTCGATGGTTCAACGGATGGCTGAGTTAATCGAAGCACAAAGGTACCTGGTTTCACAGGCAGTTTGCGGGTGGCGCGCTTTGACAAGTAGTTGGCGATGTCGTTCTCTGCCCGGGGAACATGCTCTGCTTGTATACCGTCAAAACGCTCCTCCAGCTTCCTCACTTCATCTATGTATGCCTCCATCAACGGGCTCTGATAATCTTTGTTAACTTGCTTGACGACAAGCTGTGAATCACCTCTGACGATGAGCTTCTTGATTTCAAGGTCTGCCGCGATCCTGAGACCAGCAAGCAGTCCCTCGTACTCGGTAGTGTTGTTCGTTGACATCTCCCTAAGGAAGTGCATCTGGACCACATACTTGAGGTGTTCTCCAGTGGGCGCAATGAGCAGCACACCAGCACCGGCGCCTTGCAGCGAGAAAGCCCTGTCAAAGTACATAATCCAGTTGCAACTCGTTTCCTTGCCGGGGAGAGTAGTCTCCTGGATCTCTTCATCGGGTGTTGAGGTCCATTCTGCAATGAACTCCGCCAAGACTCTACTCTGATTCGTCCAAGTGCTTTCAAACTTCAAACCAAAGCTCGACAGCTCCAAGGCCCATTCCACAATCCTCCTGGTCGCATCTGGGTTATGCAATATCCGCTGCAACGGGAGGCGGGTGACGACGGTAATTTCATGTGCTTGGAAGTAATGACACAGCTTCCTTGAGGCCATAAGGAGACTGAAGAGCAATTTCTGCACACCGGAGTACCTCGACCTAGCCCCTGCAAGAGGGAGCTGACAAAGTAAACCGGGTGCTGCATCATCTTCTTCTTCTGCACTACTTCATTTGGTTGCGTCGCTTCAGCCCCAGTGGCATCAGGTTCTATCGTTGCTATTGCTTATGTATTGACCTCCCTCTGGGCTACTAGCGCAACACTGACCACTTGATTCGTTGCCGCTAGATACAGCAGCAACGGCTCTTGTGGTTTGGGTGCGACCAGTATCGGTGTAGAGGAGAGGTATTTCTTCAAATATTGCAGTGCTGCTTCGGCTTCTGGGGTCCACTGCATTGGGCCCACCTTTTTCAAGATCTTAAAAAAAGGAAGGGCGCGCACGGCAGATTTGGAGATGAATCTGCTCATGGCGGCAACGCAGCCAGCAAGCCGACGCACATTCTTGATCCTCCTGGGTGCTTCAATCTGCTCGATGGCCTTGATCTTGTCTAGATTCGCCTCAATTCCACGCCGTGACATGAAGAAATCGAGAAGCTTGCCGGACGGAATGCCAAAGACACACTTCTCAGGGTTCAGCTTAAGGTTGATCTTGCGCAAATTCATGAATGTCTCTTCCAAATCTTGTACTAGCGTTGCTTTGTCCTTGGTTTTGACCACTATATCATCCATATAGGCTTCCATATTTCTATGTAGCTGAGGCTCAAAACAAATTTGGACTGCTCTTGCGAATGAAACAATATGTACCACATGGGTTGATGAACGCTGTCTTCTCTTCATCTTCCCTTGTCATGAAGATTTGATGGTACCCTGAGTATGTGTCTAGAAATGATAGCAGGTCACACCCGGTCGTGGAGTCTACAATCTGGTCAATGCACGACAACGGGAATGGGTCCTTTGGGCAGGCCTTATTGATATCTGTGTAATCAATACACAGTCTCCACTTCCCATTTGCCTTGCGCACCACCATCGGATTGGCCAACCACGTCGGATGGAGTACTCCTCTCACCTAGCCTGCCGCCTCTAACTTCCTGGTTTCCTCTCTGATGAACCCTTGCCGCTCTAGAGCTTGCTTCCTGACCTTCTCCATGACGGGTCACGCATGAGGGCAGACAACAAGATGGTGCTCAATCGCCTTCTTGGGAACGCCAGGGATGTCGGATGCTTGCCATGCAAACATGTCGACATTCACCCACAGGAAGGTGACGAGCGCGTCTTCCTATTTGCTGTCGAGGGCGGAGCTTATGGTGAAAGCCCCTCCCGTGCCATCCTCCTTAACGGACACCTTCTTGGTTTCTGGTGGTGCAACTCTGGATTTCTTGCTCTTGCCGGTGGAGCTTTCTGGTGTGTTCTTGATGGGAGCACCGCACTCCGAAGAGGAGCACTTGCCGGAGTGGGTGCAAGAGGTCCTACCGGTCTTCTTCCCTCTTGGGGCTTCAGCGGCAGGAACAAGTGCTTTAGTGGTAGTTACTGCAACTGCCTCCCGGTAAAGCTCATCAGCGCAGATCAACGCATCCTTCTTGTTAGAGGGGACGGTGATGATGGACATCGGCCCAGGCATCTTCAGTGTGTTGTAGGTGTAATGCAATGCTGCCATGAACTTGGCCAACGCTGGGCGGCCGAGGATCCCGTTGTAAGGTAAGGGGATCTCGGCAACATAAAAAACAACCCTCTCTGTCATGTAGTTCAGTTCACCTCCGAATGTCACGGGCAACGTGACTTTACCCTTGGGTTGACTCCTTCCTGGGATGATCCCTTGAAACATGCCCGTCTCCTCGAGGTCTCCATCAGGAATTTGCAGCCTTTTGATCACAACGGGTGAGATCAAGTTCAAACCGGCTCCGCCATCAACCAGCATTTTCGTCACCTTGAGGATGCGTATTGTTGGTTAAACCAACAATGGCAAACACCGACCGCAGTTGTGCGATCAGGGCGATCCTCGGTGTCAAAGATGATAGGAGTGCGGGACCACTTCAGTGGCTTCTGGGCATCGAACGATGGTTCCGCTTCTCTGATCTCACGCGCCCACTGCTTGAGCTGGCGGTGAGAGGTGTGCAGGGAGGCACCACCGTCGACGCACATGGCCTCCGTAGCTTTCTGGAACTCTTGCTCGCCGGACTCGTCGTCCTCGTCATGATCATCATCTTCTCGCTTCTTGTTGCGGCCCCGGGCGGGCCTTTCTTGTTGGTTATCTTTGCTGCGGCGACCAGGCTGGCCGCCACGTTTCTTGACGGATCCCTCAGCACCATCCTGGCCCTTCTCCATGTACCGCCTTTCATATTCGGCCTTTTGCTTCTCTGCGAGCTGCTCGACTTGTCGGCAGTTCTGGAGGTCATGGGCTTTGGTGCGATGGATCTTGCAGTATTGCATGTCGACTTGTCGGCAACCACCAAGGCCCGGCAGGCGACCCACCCGGCAATTTCCTTGCCGGGGTCGTCAGCCTTAGTTTTCTTGGCAGCGCTGGCATCGTTGGATCCCTCAACGGCAAGCACGACCTTGCCATTGCGTTTCCTGTTGCGGTGTTGGCCCTTCTTCACCGAGGCGATGGCGTCTTCGTCTAAGGAATTGGTTTCCACACTGGCGTCTTCGCCGGGGTACTTCCCTCTTCAGGCCGAGTGCATCTGTCGGCCAGAACATAGAGTTCAGCCACATCCTTGATCTTATTCATCGCCAGCTCCTCACGCATCTTGCGGTTGCGCACATTCTGATGGAATGCGCTGATGATGGCTGCGGGATGAACATCTGGGATGTTGTATTGCACTCGACTGAATCTCTGTATGTACTTGTGCAGGCTTTCACCTTCTTTCTGGGTGATGACATGCAAATCGCTTGCCTGGCCATGAGCCTGGTGGCCTCCCATAAAGGCGCCAACAAACTCATGGTACAAATCCGACCAGGAAGAAATAGAATCTACTGGCAAGTGCATCAACCATGACATGATGTTGGGTTTAAGTGCCAATGTGAAGTAATTGTCAAGCACCTTGTCGTCACGTGCTCCGGCGACCTGCATCGCGATGGTGTAGATGCTGAGGAACTCTGACGGGTGAGTCTTGCCATTGTACTTCTCGCCGACGTCAGGCTTGAAGGTGCGGTGAGTGGGCCATTGGAACCACCACAGCTCATGGGTAAAGGCTGGACAGCCTACCTCATAAGGTAAGCCTCCAGAGCCTCCCGGTGCTGGGTGGTCCGTAGTGGGCCCTACCCGCCTATCTGACTGGTTGCGTGCCTCGCGCCGGCGCTCAATGGTAGTTTGAGCGTCTTCATGGGCACGCTCCCGGAGAACTTGGGAGCTGATCGCGGTGGGTCCGTGGGTCGGACGACGCTATGGATATGTTATCACAAGCATCGTCCCAACGGACCGATGCTCGTGGTAGCTGGCGAGGAGGAGGAGAATGCACGCTGGCTGTGGCGCCTCTGGTCCTTCCACCACTAGCGTGCGGTGGCTTGACACATCATCGGTCTGAGGTCCCTGCTGGCCGCAGATCGTCTTCGTTGGCGACGGCGACGAGGCTCCGGATGGTAGCTCTCCACTCGTCGAGCTTCTCCGCAGCAGGAGGGAAGTCGAGGAGTAACTGCGCGCGCTAAGGCCTCTACCGGTGTGGGTGGCGGTGAAAGCTGCGTGGACCGTGATGCGCTCCGACTTCTAACCATGTTAGAAGGAGCTCTACCACGGTCCTGCAGCTGTACGCTGTTTTCGTTGGCGCCTCGGCGAGCATGTTGATCCTCTACATCCCGCGACTGATGCGCAGGGCTCTTTCCACGGTGGCGCCCGGGGTCCCCAGCGTGGCGACACTGCTCATCGCGCAGGAACTGGGAGGAGCACGTCGTAGGCGTCTTGGAAGTCACCGCGCCGCACGTACGCGGTACAATGCCACTCTTTGAGGGCCCCGCGCCGCCTACAGGGGCCCCGGCTCCACCCTTGGACTTGGTGGCGTGCGGCTCGTTGTCGCGTGCATGAACGACGCCGCTTGCCAGGCTTCGGCCGCTGGAATGACGCGGGTGTTCGCGGGACGTGCCTCGGCTTCCATCCGTGACCACCCCATCGCCAGCCCGTGCCGGCACGGGCCGTTCGGCTCCAGATGAACCGATCGCCGTGATCGTCTTCTTCTTGGGAGCCATAGCGATGAAGAACTGCTAGACCAGATTTTCACAACTGCGCCCCCTACCTGGCACGCCAAAGATGTCGGTGGAGAACGACACCTATGGGATCACTGGAATCCCTTCTACGGTTGGCGGGCGCGAGGTTGTGCAAAGAGCGGGTCTAAGAGTCAGTACAAGGATCGTTTACCCAGGTTCAGGCCGCTTGAATGCTTAATACCCTAGTCCTGCTTTGGTGTGTATTTGAGTGTTCTTGAGTTCTTGAACTAGCTACGGTGCATGTCTAGCCCAAAAGATCTGAAACCCTCTCCAGTATGCCTCGGGTCTCCTTTTATAGTCAAAAAGGAGCTGCCAAAGTGGCACACAGGAGGTGGAAAGGTGTACAGTGCACATGCTTATCTCGTGCCATTACGGGACAAGAGGCATTAAATGCGCTACTTAGGTGTCCACTCGCTTTATCGGGGACGGAAACAAGGCCCGTCCCGTCTGTGGCCGCTCTGTGTGGTTGCGACGCGCGTCCAGGCCAGCGGGGCAGGCAGCTGAGATGGCGTGGTGGTAGGGTCTTCTCGAAGATCTGCATGCCACCACGCAGGTGCTTGACTAGCTGGACCAGGAACCACGTGCCATCACGTGGGTACCTGCCTGGGCTAGTGGGTCGGCCGCCGAGCTTAGGCGACGATGGGGCGGCAAGGGCTTGCCGTGGTCCTGCGTCTATTCCCGGCAAGGGTCTTGCCGGGGCCTCTGTGAGCGTCCTCGGCAAGAGGATTGCAGGGGCTTCCGCGGACGTCCTCGTCAAGAGGCTTACGGGGGCTTCAGGGTGTCTTCGTCGAGGAGCCTTGTCGGGGCCTCGTGGGCATCCTCGGCAAGGAGCCTTGCAATTGCCTTGTCTTCTGGTTCTCATCTTGGGAGTCATAGACCCATGTCTTTACAAAGATCTGCATGCCATCACGTGGGCGATTCTCGAGCCTTGGTTCCAACGCTCTTGATGATGTTGGAGCTCCTAGGCTCAAGGGTGGCTGCAACGGAGGCGGTTGGGTGAGTTGCCCTGGCAAGGATTCTTGCCGGGGGTGTGCAGGCTGCCCCGACAAGAGACTTGTCGGGGGAGAGCCTGTCTTCTTGCTTGGCCTCCTTATGCCACTGTCTTGGTGCTGTTCTGGTAGCCTTATGTCTCTGGCTTCCCTCCTCTGCCTTATTATGTGTGGTCGCATGCATGGCTCTGACTGCCGGTGCACAAGTAAGGGGTATAAAGGAGCACCCCTACTTTTGTACACCGACAGTAGACCTTTCTTGAACACTATTAATGCTAAGATTGATTACGCTAAAGAAACTGTCAGTGTTAACTTTGGTGATACATCTCACGAGTTTAATTTCTCTAAGTTCCATAGATAACCTCATGATAAAGAATTGCCTAGTAAATATGGACTAATTGGTCTTGCTTCTATTATCGTGCCTCCTACCGATTCATTAGAACAATATTTGCTAGACCATGGAAATGATATGCACTTGAATGAAAGAAATAAAATATATAAGATGTTCTTTGGTCAACCACCTATTCTTAAACACATTTTTCTTGTTAAACCCCTTGGAGGTCCTCCTCCACCTAAGGGTGATCCTGTGTTTGAATTAAAACAATTGCTTGATACATCGAAGTATGCTTATCTTGATCAAAAGAAGAAATATCATGTTATTATTAGTGATAACCTTATGGAACATGAAGAAAAGAGATTATTACAAACTCTAAGGAAGCACCGCACTGCTATTGGATATACTCTTGATGATCTTAAGGGCATTAACACCACTTTATTGTCAGCATAAAATTAATATGGATCCGGATGCTTAACCAATTGTTGATCATCAACGACGATTAAATCCTAAGATGAAGGAGGTGTTAATAACTGAAATATTAAAGATCCTGGAAGTAGGTATAATCTATCCCATAGCTGATAGTAGATGGGTAAGTCCTGTTCATTGTATCCCTAAGAAAGGAGGCATTATAGTTGTTCCTAATGATAAAAATGAACTTATTTCACAAAGGATTATAACTGGTTATAGGATGGTAATTGATTTTAGTAAACTAAACAAAGCTACTAGGAAATATCATCACCCCTTGCTTTTACTGATCGAATGATAGAAAGACTATCTAAGCACACACACTTTTGCTTCCTTGATGGATATTCTGGTTTCCCTCAAATCCCTGTATCACAACCCGACCAAGAGAAAACCACTTTTACTTGTACTTTTGGAACTTATGCTTATAGATGTATGCCTTTTGGTTTATGAAATGCACCTGCTACCTTTCAAAGATGCATGACTGCCATATTGTTTGACTTTTGTGAAAAGATTATGTAGGTTTTCATGGATGATTTTTTCGTTTACGGAACTTCTTCTGATGATTGCTTCAGCAACCTTGATTGAGTTTTGTAGAGATGTGAACAAACTAATCTTGTCTTGAATTGGGAGAAGTGCCACTTTATGGTGAATTAAGGTATTGTCTTGGGGCATAAAATCTCTGAGCGATTCATTGAAGTGGATAAAGCTAAAGTTGATGCAATTGAGAAAATGCCATGTCCTAAAGATATTTAAGGTATCCAAAGTTTCGTTGGTCATGATGGTTTCTATAAGAGGTTTATTAAAGACTTATCTAAAATTTCTAGGCCTCTTACTAATCTCCTGCAAAAAGATGTTCCATTTGTATTTGATGATGATTGTGTAGAAGCCTTTAAAACACTTAAGAAAGCCTTAACTTCTGCACCTATTATTCAATCACCTGGTTGGAACTTATCTTTTGAAATTATGTGTGATGCTAGTGATTTTACTGTTGGTGTTGTCCTAGGACAAAGAGTTGATAATAAATTTAATGTTATACACTATGCTAGCAAAACTCAAGACAATGCTTAAAGAAATTATGCTAATACTAGAAATAATTTCTAGCAGTTGTGTTTGCTTGTGATAAATTTAGATGTTACATAGTTGATTCTAAAGTAATTGTTCACACCTATCATGTTGCTATTAAATACCTTGTGGAAAAGAAAGATGCTAAACCTAGACTCATTAGGTGGATTCTGCTGCTACAAGAATTTGACTTGCATACTATTGATAGGAAGGGAGCTGAAAATCCCGTAGCTGATAACTTGCCTAGGTTGGAAAATATTCTTGATGACCCACTACCTATTGATGAAAGCTTTCCTGATGAACAACTAGCTACATAAATGCTTCTCGTAATACTCCTTGGTATGTAGACCATGCTAATTATATTGTTGCTAAATTTATACCACCTAGTTTTACATAGCAATAAAATAAAATAAACTTTTTTGATTTAAAACATTACTTCTGGGATTTCCCACACCTTTATAAAGCAGGGTGTATGGTATTATTAGACGTTGTATACCTGAGCATGAATCGGAACAAATCCTATGGAAGTGTCACTCTGAGGCTTACAGAAGACACATTACAAAAAAACGGTTCCGTGATGATAATGTTTGTCATAGTAGGTCACATTTTCTGTCATGCATGTACATCCATGACGATTTTATGACAGAATCAAGATAGTCATACCTGTGCTATCGTAGAAGTGTTCCATGACAATACCAAAAATATCATCACGAAAGTGTCCACTTCCATGATGATAAATGGCGCGTCATGGAAGTGTTTTCGTCAAGGGTAACCGACATGTGGCATCCACCGTAAACGGGTAGTCGTTAAGCTATCGGGTTCCAGTTTGGATCCGATAAATCGTTAGCAGCCCAGACCAATGGGGAATTTCCACGTGTAAAATTGTTATTCGCCGGAAGATTCCACATGGCAGGTCGGCGTTGGGACATATGTCATCCCTACAATGGACGGGATGTGCCTATGATACGTCGACACGTGACACGGCCCAACAGTGGCTCGTTTAGGTTAAAAGGCCGGACCTATCAAAATAAGCGGGCCAGCCCATTAGCGGCCTATTTAGGTCAGGCCCATTCACAACCAAGGCCCATACAAGTTACCCAGAATTGGCCCATCAAAGTCCCATTCCAGATTTCACAATTTCCAGCCCATCGTCAGTTCCAGCCCGTTAACAGCCCGCTACATCTCTGGGATCAATTGCAGCCTGACCTTCTTTCGGCCTGTTAGCAGCCCATTATAGGTATGGACCAATATCCCACCGTTATGTCTTTTGGCCTTTTCTAGGCCCATTATGTAGTTGGGACAACTTCTAGCCCATTTTGACTTTCGGCATTTTCTCAGCCCGTTACGTACATGGGCCAACTTCTAGCCCGTTTTGACTTTCGTCCTTTTCTCGACCCATTTCGTACATGGGCCAACTTTTAGCCCATTGGATCTTTCAGCCTGTTAACAACCCACACAATAGTTGAGCCGTTGACGGTGCCACCCGATTTTGAGTTCATTAGCGGCCCATGTTCTCCAGGGCATAATTTCAACTTGACATGGCTTTTGGCCTACTAAAAGCCTAGTTTGTAAATTGGGCTTCTTTTGGGCAAAACCACTTCTCGCCTTCTTACTGGCCCGTCAAGTAGAAAGGCCAAGACAAAATAGACATTTATTTCTACCTGCTAGAGGCCCATGGGCTATCGAGCTTTCAGCCTGTTGACGGCCTTTTAAGAGCCCTTGTTAGGATGGGTCACAGGGATGGGCCGAAATTTATTAATAGCTGGCCTTGTTGGTTGGGCCATCTGAGCCATTATGATGAGACCAGATCGATTAGGATCCACTAAATATTAGTCCAGCGCAATTAAGGCCCGCTTTGAGTACACATGTTTTGTTCGTTCGGATGGCGTCCAAGTTATGTTTGGGCGTGTTGGCCCCCGTTTAAACGATATATAGCATAATACAAAGAATTATCCTACTCTATACTGTCGCCTCTCAAAGACCTACATACTCCCTCCATTCCCTTATACAAGGCCACAAACTCAAATTACAGGTACCAAGGTAAAAATTAATGACTGCTTTACAAGCCAACTTTTCTTTTCGTTAACCAGGATCATTAATACACATGCATGCATGCAAGGAAGAAATGGGAAGGAAATAGTACACTGTCATTATGACTACATGCATGTTAGTATTAAACAAGTTGCTACTACGAGGAAATATCATTAAAGTTTGCCTCGATTACTGTTAGTGTCCTTGTATATATGCAAAATGTATTTTTTATAGTGGCCTTATATAAGGGAATGGAGGGAGTATTACAATAAAGAGACTAAGGCTTAGAAACGAAGAATAATCCTACACAATGTAATAAATAAATTACAGTAGATTACATAAGAAAGCATACACAAACATCGAATTACATACACTCGGCCAATAAAGCTCATACAACATGGAAGCGCATCAAAAGAACCAACAAAGTTGAGCTATAATCCCTTCAGAAAATAGGATTGGCCGGATTCAGATAGCGGAAATTTCAGTCTGCAAAATCTCCAATTCCTTTGTGGTTACCTCAATGTCTTATTTCATTTTTTGACACTTGCATCTAATACCTGCAACTCCAGTCTCACATGTTGATTACATGTTGAGAATAATATACACGTTGTCTTGCCACCTCTAGTTGATGCTCTAGAACGTCAGCACATTCCAATTCCAATCCATAATCATTTGGTAACAGCCATGCCGCACTGTTCTCAGATCATTGTGTTGATGTCACTTCATCCTGAAATGTTTTTGTAAGTACACATGACTAGAACAAAAAAATAGTTACAAAGATGAAGCGAGCAAGACAGACTATCTTTTACATGGCAAAACAGGACTAACAATAATGTTACACATCATGAAGCATAAGTAGGTGATATTTTAAATATTATAAAATGGTAGTCTGAGCAGCCCGCATACAGAAATCTCTCTTAACACACTAGAGGAGCATGATGTTGGGGCCAAATCCAAAACACAGCCAGGTTACCAATTTAGACCACACGCAGTTACTGAACATTATATATACCTTGCGCATAAGTAAGCAAGTAATTAGGCATTCTGTAGCTCAATTAACTTGCTAGAACATTGTGTGCCATGTTCCAGAAGAGTCTTAGGGAGCATAATGAACTGGAGAGGGATTCATGCAAACCTACTACAACAAGCAAAACTATGCAATCATTAGCCTAGTATAAACTAGATTGTGATCCTCATGCAGTAATAGTTGGTTAATAGACTTCAAAGCTTCAAGCACACTTTGCTAGAGTAATTAAATGGTAAGGCCTTTAATTACATCACACATCATTTGTTGGTCATCTCATTAACTAAGAACAAATAAAGCAATTAAAAAGAGCAATTCAACTATGCCTGAAACAAACAAGCAATTGAACTATTGAGTTGGCAAGATGCATACATGCACACCTCAATAACATCATTGGCATAGCTACATTTGAATCAACTTATGTATCATCTATATAAAGAAAAAGGTAATGTAATATTGTTTTCCCCTATGAAGTATCTCGACTAGTATGTAATCAAGATGCTAGTAATGATAGGGAGTCTAATGATGTGAAGATGCGTTTGGTTATGACATTTATGACATCGACAACTCTACCATAGCAGGAAGCAGTTTCACACTATTCAATACTATAGGATGTTTTAGATATTTAAAAGTAGACTACATCTGTAATGAGTGAACAGACACATTAAAATGTTGTTTACATACATCTGGTTTTTACAAAAAAGTTAGAACATCATATAGTAGTGAGCGGAGGGAGTATTAATCAATGGCTCAATGTCTAGGTTACAGGTCAAGAGCCCACGCAAGCACAATGTCAAACAAATAGGATGTCCTGGTAATTATAATACAGTGACTTACCATAACTGGTTGAACAGGCTCGGCGCTACTCCTCCTCTCACAAGGCTCCTTCCTAACATTTGTACTTGGAAATCCTCAATCTTATCTTTATTGCACCCCCTTTGCAAGGTGACACAAACTAGTTACTGGTCTCCTTGAAAGATAAATATGCATACTTTCAAGTCTGTGAACAACACCAAAGTATGTGTTTATAAGAAAACAACACCACATAACGCAACATGCCACATCTCTTGCACACGAAGAAATGAGCATTTACTATGTGTGCGCTATGTAAAAACTAGGCATACCATCGAATTGGACCTCCATGTACTCTTGGAGAGCCCAGTTTAGTGTACAGCCAAACCTTTATGTCACCTATGAGTTATACAAGCCCCCACTACAACAACCCTTAGTGCTTAAATCATTGATAAGCTCAATCTATATGGTCAAGAACATCAAGTAATCAAAGCAAATATTTCTAGTATGACTGGGTGATACAAACAAACAATTGAACAGATGTGTGAGCAAATCTTGCACAACACTGAATTACATATCAAGAAAACAAGAATAGAAGGAGGTTTAAAGACCATCACTTGACTAACCAGATTTAAGAGGCATTTAAACATCATGTGCAACATATGAACTAACATAAACATTTTATATTTCAGATTCTATATGATGCTTAAATGTACACCATAGCAGGCAGGAGTGATTCATCATTGCCCGCACAATTGAATAGCAGGTTAAGGGCCAATTTTGTTTCGCCTTTTGAGAGCTTATTGTCAAAATAATCCATAAAAGATGTAAAGAGCTAGTTTTTGAAGGATGAGCTCATATAGCAATTTTGATCTGCTATACGATGAATTGCTATGAGCTGCTACTGCTATATGATGAATTTCTATGAGCTACTGCTGCTATATGATGAGTTGCTATGAGTTTCTCCTGCTGCTATTATATGATAAATTGCTATGAGATGCTCCTGCTGCTGCTATATGATGAATTGTTATGAGTTGCTACTAGTATATGATGAGTTGCTATGAGCTACTGCTGGTGCTGTATGATGAGTTGATGTGAGCTGATGATACTACTGTATGATGAATTGCTATGAGTTTCTCATGTTGCTGCTATATGATGAATTGCTATGAGCTGTTGCTGTATGATGAGTTGCTATGAGCTGCTGCTGCTATACGATGCTTTCAGGTGCTGCTGCTATATGATAATAACCAACCACTTGGACCATCGAATTATGATAAATAATGGTTCTTCATTTAAATTTAGGCAATGCGTTCTTCATTTAAATTAGGCAATGGGCTCTCTATGGAAGACATTGACCAAAGTAGATTGTGCCAAGTAGATGGTATCTTTGTATTTGCATTTTGAACAAATATTGATGGTTTGTTTTCCTATCATATTAAGTATTGTACTCGGTTCAATTCGTGATGTTTGGAAGTCTAATTAATTTTCATATGGGCAGCAAAATGACAAAATATAATGCAATCTAGACTTTTCACTCACCATACCATAGATAAGCTGAAAAAGGAGGCAATGAAAAGAACTAGTTGGCTTATTATCTATAGCTTATATTCAAAGGGGCTTATTTTATTAGGATAACTCTAAATAACTGTCCCTAAGAACCCTAGCCAACAACACTCACATGCAAATAACATGTATTGATGATTTCAAAGGAGTGACCTACTATAGCACACTGTATAGGTTCAACGCCGCCTCTCCTTTTTTTGCGATGTTCTAATGAAATGCGACATATATCTTGTACTAAGAAATATTGTACTTTTTCACTGTGGCATCCCATCTATGAGTTCACACGTCTAATTTGACATATCTCTACATGATAATACATTGCATATCCCTCGTGCATATTTAAACCACCAATTAACGATTGTGTTCATATCATAAACTAGCCATAACTCTGTGTACTAGACTAGTAGGAACTCTAAGGCAGCCCAATTTAGTGCACTAGAATTCCTACATGCCACCTATGATATTGTGTAATGTACTACCTCCTAAATATATGTCTTTGTAGAGATTCCACTATGGACCACATACAGATGTGTATAGATGCATTTTAGAGTGTAGATTCACACATTTTGCCTTGTATGTTGTCTATAGTGGATTCTCTAGAAAGGCTTATCTTTAGGAACAAAGGGAGTATCATGTATGACATCTACATCTCTAATTTAGCAGCCAGTAGTGGAAATCACTAGCTACACAAAGGGATTATTGGTCGAAACTAGCAAAGCACACTCACAGGCACATAACAATACAAGAGAGAGACACACTTACAAGATCATAGCAATGTCTCAGTCCATGATCTTGATTGGCTAAGGTGTTAGATCCAGAAGAAACATCATCCTTGTAGTTCTTGACAGCTTTGTAACATGTAATAGTGACCTGTTAGTATATCTGAAGTACATCGGGCATGTGATGCTGGACGCGTTTATAGGTGACAAGTACCTAGGCCGTGGCGGGTGCTTGGCATCTTTCCAGATTGTGGGAATCAGGTTAGAAATGTCAAGGGTGATGATGCTGCGCTGGCTGTCGGGGTCTGGTAAGGAGATCTAGAACCATGGAGTAGGGTGTTTGTGAAGCGGCTCCGATAAGGTGGACTACATGTGGACGAAGCGGATCTAAGGCCGTGGACATGGGCGTCAGTGAAGCTGCTCCCGTTGTTGGTTCAGGATGGTGTTGACGATGCAGATCTACGGCCGTGGACGAGGGTGTCACGAGCTGCTCCAATAGGTTGGACGAGGGTGTCACGAGCTGCTCCAATAGGTTGGACGAGGGTGTCGACGAAGCAAATATGAGGCCGTGGACTTGGGTGTTGGCAAAGCGGCTCCGGTAGGGTTGAGAATGATATAGGCAAAGCTACACCGATAGGGTTGAGGATGGTGTCGGCGAAGCGGCTCCGGTAGGGTGGAGGACGGTGTCGACGAAGAGGATCAGAGGCCATTGATGGGGGCGTCGGTGGGGCGACTCCTGAGGTGTGGACGAAGCGACTCCAGTGCGGAGAACGAAGGAGACGCTGCAGATGCGTTGTAGTTGACGAGAGTACCGACAAAGCAGATCCGGCACCGTGGACAAGGCCGGCATTGAATGGGTTGTGGTACCGTGGTGGATGAGCAATCTACTGTTTCTAGGGGAGGTGGGAGGGGTAGATGCGGCCGCAGAAGCAGATCCGGCGGGGTGGATGACGCTGGCAGTGAAAGGGATCTGGAAGGCTGGTGGATGAGCAGTCTAGGGTTTTAAAAGGAAGGGGTAGAATGGCCGACGAAGTACGGACGGCGTGATGTAAGATGCTCTGGTGCTGTGGAGTAGTCGTTTTTGCGGGAGGGGGAGAGGAAATGGGGGTGCCGCGTGGTGGGGGGAACCGGAAGTTACCGAAGCAACCCCGGCCTATTATGTAAATGAGGGCCATATTGTAACTATTGTTCTCCGTGCACCAAGGACAAAAGGGGAATTTCACATGCTAAAGACTAGGTCGCGGAAATTTTAGAAGGAGGCAGAAGATTTTGCTGCCCCCGGTATCATTCGTATCGAGTCTCAACTAATTTTGGACAGTGCTAGCGGGTGATACGTCTCCAACGTATCTATAATTTTTGATTGTTACATGCTATTATATTATCTGTTTTGGATGTTTTATATGCATTAATATGCTGTTTTATATTATTTTTAGGACTAACATATTAACCTAGAGCCCAGTGCCAATTTCTGTTTTTTTCCTTGTTTTTGAGTTTTACAGAAAAAGTATATCAAACGGAGTCCAAACGAGCTGAAAATTTACGTTGATTTTTTAAGGACCGGAAGAGATCCACACAACATTGGAGTTGGGTCAGAAGAGTCCCGAGGCGACCACAAGCCTAGGGGGTGCACTCCCACCCCCTAGGCTTGTGGGCTCCTCGGAACCCCTGCTGACTTGTTTCCAATGCCAAAAATTCCTATAAATATAGAAACCTCCAAAAAGAAACATAGATCGGAAGTTCCACCTCCGCAAGCCTCTGTAGCCACGAAAAACCTCTCGGTACCCCGTTCCAGCACCCTGCCAGAGGGGGCAATCATCACCGAAGGCCATGTTCATAATCCCGTCGGACACCATGATGAGGAGGGAGTAGTCCACCCTCAGGGCGGAGAGTTTGTACCAGTAGCTATGTGTTTCTCTCTCTCTCTCTCTCTCTCTCTCTCTCTCTCTCTCTCTCTCTCTCTCTCTCTCTCTCTCTCGTGTTCTTGATTTGGCACAATCTTGATGTACCACGAGCTTCGTTATTATAGTTGGATCTTATGGTGTTCTTCCCTCTCTACCTTGTCATGAATTGAATATTTTACTTTGAGGTTTTGTTATGTCGGATTGAATCTATGGATGTGAGAGCACTTGATGTATGTCTTGCGATGGGATATCCGTGGTGACGATGGGATGTTCTATTGATTCACTTGATGTACGTTTTGGTGATCAACTTGCAGATTCCCGTGGTGAAATTGGGGTAATCTATGCATAGGGGTTGGTACACATTTTCATATTCCATTCTCCGATAGAAATCTTGGGGTACTCTTGAAGTTCTTTGTGTTGGATTGAATATTATGAATCTGAAATTGTGTGATCCATATCGTATATTTGACCCACGGATACTTGTGGTGACATTGGAGTATCTAGGTGACATTAGGGTTGATTGATGTGTGTCGTGTGGTGTTATTTTAGTACGAACTCTAGGGCTGTTTGTGACACTTATAGGAATAGCCCAATAGATCGATTAGAAAGAATATCTTTGAGGTGGTTTCGTACTCTACAAGCAATTTCATCTTATGTTCTCCGCGATAGGAATTTTGCAGTGATTCTTTTTTGCACGTTGAGGGATTGTTATATGATCCAATTATGTTATCATTGTTGTGAGATTTTGCGCTAGTGAAAGTCTGAACCCAAGGCCTTGTTTTCAAGCATTGCCATACCATTTTCGATCACTTTTATGACTTGTTACCTTGCTGTTTTTATTTATTCAGAAACCTATATCTATTATCCATATTACACTTGTATCACCATCTCTTCGCCGAGCTAGTGCACCTATACAATTTACCATTGTATTGGGTGTGTTGGGGACACAAGAGACTCTTTGTTATTTGGTTGAAGGGTTGTTTGAGAGAGACCATCTTCATCCTACGCGTCCGAGCCCACTTGGTTGAAGGATTGATAAACTATAGGTGTGACGCACTCGATTTGTCCGTACACTAATCATGCACGCAAATGTGTACGACCAAGGTCAGAGACTCATGGGATGATATCACAACATAACTCTAGACACAAATTAAAATAATACAAGCTTTATATTACAAGCCAGGGGCCTCGAGGGCTCGAATACATAAGCTCGAATACAAATAGAGTCAGCGGAAGCAAAAATATCTGAGTACAGACATAGATTAAACAAGGTGCCATTAGATGGCTAGCACAAAAGTAGCAACGATCAAAAAGTCAAGGCCTCCTGCCTTGGATCCTCCTAAACTACTCCTGGTCGTCGACAGACTCCACGTAGTAGTAGGCTCTGGTGGGGTAGTAGTAGTCATCCGCGAAGAAATCTGGCTCCTGGGCTCCACCATATGGTTGCATCATCTGAGAAGAAGGGAAAATGGGGAAAAGGGGGATCAAAGTAACCATGAGTACTCATCCAAAGTACTCGTAAGCAAGGATCTACACTACATATGCATTGGTATATGTATAAAGGGGTAATATCTATGGACAATACTGCAGAATGCCAGAATAGAGGGGGAAAGCTAGGCCTATCGAAGACTACGCTTCTGGCAGCCTCCATCTTGCAGCAGTAGAAGAGAGTAGCTGGAATAGTAACAAGTATCAATGCTTCTGGCAGCCTCCATCTTGAGTAGCTGGCCGAAAGTTCACCAAGTAACATCATATAGCATAATCCTACCCGGCGATCCTCCCCTCGCCGCCATGTGGGTAAGCGATCACCGGGTTGTATCTGGCACTTGAAGGGTGTGTTTTATTAAGTATCCGGTTCTAGTTGTCATGAGGTCGGAATACAACTCCGGGTCATCCTTTTACCGAGGGACACGGCTATTCAAATAGATAAACTTCCCTGCAGGGGGTGCACCACATTAGCCAACACGCTCGATCCCCTCTGGCCGGACACACTTTACTGGAACATGCCTAGCCTCGGAAGATCAACATGTTGCAGACCTACCTAGGCACAACAGAGAGGTCAGCCCGCCAGTCTAAATCCGAAGTGCGCAGGGGTCTAGGCCCATCGCCCATTGCACACCTGCGCGTTGCGTACGCGGCCGTGAGCAGACCTAGAAAACTCCATTACTAAGGAAGTTGTGTTACACGGTCCAACCCTGCGCGCGCCGCTCAGTCGCTAACATCAAGAAGGCTTCGGCTGATACCACGACGTCAAGTGCCCATAACTGTTCCCTCTTAGTTGGTTAGTGTGTATAGGCCAGTGGCTAGACTCAGATAAAATATCTAAACTCATTAAGCGTGTCATTACGAAATCACCGCGGACAACGACTAGGGCCAGGCCACCTCTCAACTGGGTGTCTCAACCCACCCTGTCGCTCTGCCATAAAGAATCACTCGGGGGGCCGTTGGGAACCCAGGCCCACCACTACCTGGATGGCCCCCACATCGGATCACTTGCGGGTACTCTACGAGCCGACTTGACTTTAGTCACATCATGTATCATGTAAGGTATTTATTTAGTATATACTCGTGATCACCACCCGAAGTGATCACGGCCCGATAGTATAGCATGGCAGAAGGACAAGAATGTAGGGCCACTGATGGTATACTAGCATCCTATACTAAGAATTTATGATGACAGGTAAAGGTATCAACATATTGTAGCAACAATGACAGGCTATGCAACAGAATAGGAGCTATCGAATCATCAACAGTAGCAAACCTAAAGCAAGAATAAAAGAGAAGAGAATGGGCGATATCTGGTGATCAAGGGGGGTTGGCTTGCGTGGTTGCTCTGGCAAGAAGGAGGAGTCATCGTCGATGTAGTCGATCACAAGGTTATCTGCAGCGGTCTCGGGGTCTACCGGAAAGAAGTAACAGAGGGGGAACACAATAAATAACAGAGCAATCAAAGCATCACAAGGTATAACATGGCATAAGTGGTGCTACATGTGTTCTAACGTATGTCTACACGATATAGGTGAACGGGGGAATTCAACCGGGAATGTTATCCCGGTTCCAGACCCGTGTCAGAAAGATGGTCGAAGGGGGAATATTCCATGTTGATATAGTTAGAAGCATGTGGCGGACAAACGGACCATGCATCCGAATTCTTCTCGTCGTTCTGGACAACTTTCATGTACAAAGTATTTTCATCCAAGTTACGGTTTATTTTATATTAATTTTCAAATTTTTAATCATTTTCTGAAATTATTTAATTATTTAATTTGAATTAAACAAAAGGCAGAAAGGGATGGGTGCACCCGGTCCAGTGCACCCAGAGTTGCATTAGTGGCTGATAGTGGGCTCCGTTGACTACCTAGTCAACAGTCAACGTTGACCCGTTGACTCGTCCACTGCTAGGGGGGCCCACTTTAAGTGTCATTTTTTTAAATGAAACTAATCTAACAATTTACTTAGCAGTGGGGGCCCATTAGTCAGCGTGTTATGTGGGGGCTTAGTGTGGGGTAACTAGATTAGCATCTAAACTAAACCGACCGAGCCCACCTGTCATTGAGAAAGGGCCGGCCTGAACGAGTGGGCCCACAGGCGTAGCTCCGGCGACCCGACCACGCGGCGGTGGCGCACAGGGACGGCGCTGCCTACCACCATTTCAACGGCCACGACCTCCTACGAGACGCGGGGGCTGGCGCACGTCAGTCTAAGCACACGGCAGCACTGGATTTGGTCCAAAACAACGACGGCGAGCACCTATGGCGGCGACCGGAGCACGACCTCGCACGACTGTAGGTGTGGGCGGTGATAGGCGGCGGCGCAAGGCAGTGAGCGGGCCAGGAGTGCTGAGCGGAGGCAAGCGATGAGCAAGGGCACGGGCTGCTGCCGTGCGCGCAGACCGCAGCACGAGGATGCGCGAGCATGAACGCCGGATGGCGGGCAGCGACGCGCACGGGCACCTAAGGTGATGAATCTTGACGGGAAATAAGTGGAGCCAGGAAAGGAGCTCACAACGGAGCATTGTCGAAGGCTCGACGAAGCCAGAACTCGTCGGAAGGGCGCGGACCGACGGGTGGGTGGCCGCCTCGGTGTCGGGGAAGAAATCGATGAAGGTGACGCTACAACACGTGATTGGGTGATTCTATATGCTAGTGAGGTCGAGGGGGTCGAGGTGAGGCTCCTGGAGAACTCCCCGCGGCTCGGGGTGGCTCCTGGTCGCACCGACGATGACGAGGCGGCGATGCCGCTGATTGCATCGGGTGGTTGCGGGGAGAGAGAGAGAGGCGGCGCAAGGGAGAGCGAGGGGGCGCGGAGGAAGATTCTGCGGGGCCTAGGGTTTGCGGGGGAGTGATATTGAGAGAGTCGGGAGGGTCTTATCCCCTTGCGAAAGCCGGCGAGCGCGTCCGGCGGGGCTCGCCCCTGTTGCGATGCCGGTCGGGGGAACAGGGTGAAAAGGCGACCGGGGTGGGTGGTGGGCTGGGCCGGTCGGGTGGCCCAGGCCCAGGCGGGGGTTGGGGCCTTTCTCCTTTTTTCAATTTTCTTTTTCTAAAACTTTTCTGTTTTCTGCTTTTTTTTTAATATGAACTGTGTGTATTTAACTAAGCCATCAAATGATTTTTTGCAAAATATGTAACTTGGTCCAAAGTTGGTGTTGTAGTTTTAGGCACTGCCACAAAAAGTTTCAGAGGTATTTGAATTCATTTGAAATTTTGTTTAAATAGAAATGATAAATTTTGGGGCTATTTGCCACAGTTTTGGATAGTGTAGGGCATTTAAACACTTTCTGAAAATGTTGGTGCACCACCGATATTAACAAATTAATATTTTCCACATGATGAACATTTTAGTTTCAATGTTTGAAAGCTTTTATCGTTTGACTTTAATTCAGATTTGAATTTGAATCGGTTTCGAACTAACGCAAGATTAACAATGGTAACCAAGGTGACGTGGCATCATTAGCGTGGAATTACTGTAGCTTAACTATCCGGGCGTCACAATAGGTCACCCACTAGAGGGAAAATGTCTACTATCCTACAAAACTCTGCGCTGCCCAACACGAATTTACAAGAAGGTTGCATAGTAGACATCAAGCTCTTTTCTGGCGCCGTTGCTAGGGAGGTGAGTGCTTGAAGGTATATATATTTAGATCTTGCAATTGAATCTTTTAGTTTCTTGTTTTATCACGAGTTTGGTTTATAAAAGAAAACTAAAAAATGGAATTGAGGTTGCCTCATATTATTCATCTCAATAATGTCTTTCGTGAAAATGATGGAAAGGAAAATTGTGCTCAAGTGTTAGAAAAATAAGGTAATAAAATGTTTGGCACTAAATATTTGAATGATGAGCATGATTGCAATGTTGTTAGTATGAATTCTTTGAATATCCATGATGCTAATGATATGCAAAGCTATAAGCTTGGGGATGCTATGTTTGATGAAGATGATATTTTTAGTCCCCCAAGTTTTGATGAGCAAATTTATTATGATGAAATCATGCCTCTTATTTGTGATGATTATTGTGATGACATGTATGCTATAAAGACTAATAATAACCATGAAACTTGTCATCGTGATTTTAATTAAGTATTACATGATAGTTATTTTGTTGAGTTTGCTCCCACCACTATCTTGAATGGGAAGAATTTTGCTTATGTGGAGAGTAATAAAATTTCTATGCTTATGCATCATGAAAAGAATGCTTTATGTGATAGCTATATTGTTGAATTCATGCATGATGCTACTGAAATTTACTATGAGGGAGGAACATATGCTTGTAGGTATTGCAATAATATCAAGTTTCCTCTCTTTATGTTGAAAGTTTTGAAGTATTGCTTGTTTTGCCTTCCTATGCTAGTTGATTATTGTTCCCATAAATTGTTTGCTCATAAAATCCCTATGCATAAGAAGTGGGTTAGGCTTAAATGGGCTAGTCATGTGCTTCATGATGCTCTCTTTGTGTTTTAATTCTTATCTTTTATGCGAGCATCATTGAAATCTTCATGCATAGCTAAAAAGGCATTAAAGAAAAGCGCTTGTTGGGAGACAACCCAATATTTATAACTACTGTTTTTGTGTTTTCACACGATTAAGCTACTGTATTAATCGTGTTTATAGCTTTTGTTTCAATAAAGTGCCAAGTAAAGCCTTTGGGATAGTGTGGATGATAGTTGATAGTGGGAAAGTTTTGCGTCTAGTGCAGAAAATTCTATAAATCACAGAAACGTGATAATTAGTTGATATTTCTACACATGATTTATATACAAATTTACAATGTTGTCCTAATTTTTCAGAATTTTTAGAATTATAGAAGTATGGTGGTTGTCCAGATCATTACAGATTGTTCTGTTTTTTGACAGATTCTCTTTTCAATGCTTAGTTTGCTTGTTTTGGTGTTTCCATAGCTTATATTAAGTGATATAAATTGTGGAAATGATAAGGTACAGTAGGCATTGTGTGAGAACAATTATGAATCTTCTCTTTGATAGTACCCAAGTGAATGATTTCCTTTATTATACTAAGGCATCTCACAAAGTTCCCATTAAGTTTTGTTTGATTGAAGTTTTCAATTTTTGGGTGAGATATCGATATGAGGAGAATAAGGAGTGGAAAGACACTAATCTTGGGGATGCCCATGGCACCCCAAGGTAATAGTCAAGGAAGATCCAAGCAACTAAGCTTGGGGATGCCCCGTAAGGCATCCCCTCTTTCGTCTCCAACATTATCGGTAACCTTACTTGGAGCTATATTTTTATTCATCACATGATATGAGTTTTGCTTGGAGCATCATTTTTATTTGCTTTCTGTTATTTATAATAGTGTTTTGCATCTTTTATTTCAATAAAGAAGACAAGTATAACATTTACCATGCTTATTTTGCAAGTCTTTATGTTGCTGTTTGAAAACAGAAAGTTTTGTATCATTGTCTGAATTCTTCTGGAAAGTCACAACGTGATAAAATCTTGAAATTTTTACACAATGAGCATGAACAACTTCTATGTAAAGTAGCTAGTTTTCAGAATATTTAGAGATAGGGAAGTATGAGTACAATTGCACTCTTTATAGACTGTCCTGTTTAGACATATTGCTGTTATGTTTGCATTGTTTGCATATGTTTGCATGTTTAATGATTCTATTTGAGGATAGGGGTATGAAATATGCAGTGGAATTTAGTATGCAAGGTTAAATTATAATTTTAGTGATTTTCTACAATAGAGAATGATAAGGTTTTGCACGGATTTATATTAACTTATCTCACGAGTTCTTGTTGAGTTTTGTGTGGATGAAGTTTTGAAGATTTAGGGAAACCGTGACATAAGAGGAGTTAAGGAGACACAAGAGCTCAAGCTTGAGGATGCCCAAGGCATCCCAAGTTAATATTTCAAGAAGTATCAAGCATCTAATCATGGGGATGCCCCGGTTGGCATCCCACCTTTCTTCATCTACAATTATCCGTTAGTATTGGTTGAGCCTAAGTTTTTGTTTCTTCACATGATATGTGATATACTTGCAATGCCATTTTGTTTCGTTTTCCTTGCTATTTGAATAAAATATTAAGATCTGAATTTTATAAATGATAAAGAGTCTTCACATAGATACATAATTATTCAACTACTCATTGATCTTCACTTATATCTTTTGGAGTAGTTTTTCATTTACTCTCGTGCTTCACATATATCTTTTTGAGAGTCTTATATATAGTAATGTAACTTGCATGTGTTATGAAATTAGTCCCAATATGATAGATATTAAATAAGATGTAATAAAAAAAATCATAAAGAGCATCGAATATATGAGAAGTATGATTCCTTGCATTTGTTTTGAGATATGAAGATGGTGATATTAGAGTCATGCTAGTAGTGAATTGTGGGATCATAGAAATAATTGTGTTAAGGTTTGTGATCCCGTGCACGTATGGTCTTCTAGTTATGTGAAGAAGTTGGAGCACAATTTATCGTTAATTTTCTATCTTTGCGTGAAAGTCGGGGGCGTGCGTTGGTTAACTCCTACCAACCTCCCTCCTTGGAGCTTGCGTAGTAGTACGTTGCTTCAAGAGCTAATAAACTTTTTGTAATAAGTACGTGAGTTCTTTATGACTAATGTTAAGTCCATGGATTATACGCACTCTCACCCTTCCACCTTTGCTAGCCACTCTAGTACAACGCAACTTTTGCCAGTGCATCAAACCCACCTTATACCTTTCCTCGAAACAACAACCATCACTAGTAGATAAAGGGTCATCAGACCCGGTTCGTTTGGGCCTTTAGCCCCGGTTCCTGAACCGGGACAAAAGTGTCGGTACTAATGCTCTGACCCTTTAGTCCCGGTTCAATCCAGAACCGGGGCCGATGGGTGTCCACGTGGCATGTGCGCCGAGCCCAGGCAGGAGGGGCTTTGGTCCCAGTTGGTGGCACCAACCGGGACCAAAAGGCATCCACGCGTCAGCATTTCTGTGGCTGTGGTTTATGTTTTTTTTTTGAAAGGGGAGGGGGGTTGGAGGTTTTGGTGGGTTAATTTAGGTGTTTCATATTGTGTTAGCTAGCTAATTAATAGAGTGAAGTGTCCTCTCTTATGTCCGTGCTTGGTCGACGCTACGTACTACACATACGTATAGAGAGGACTAGACACGCTAGCTAGCTAGCTAGCTAGTAAAGCAAACGAAGGAAACAGAAGATCGTATAATCAACATATATATATATATATATATATATATATGCATACAGAGAGAAGTAATATCGACCACCTCTCCTTCTCCGAGAGATTGGTCGAACAACAAGTTCTCATATATCTATCCGACACTACCGGGTACATATATACAATAATTATCTCTTAAAAATATAATCTCCTATAGGATGGACGCATGGTCCACATAGTATTCTCCGTCTGGCGCGATCACGTGTTCAAGGAAGAATGCCGCCAATTCCTCTTGAATTGCTCGCAGACGATCTGGTGTTCGGAGTTCATCCCGCATCCGAAACATCTAATTTGAAGTAGGGGGTCAATACATGAAATGATGCTATGAATTTGTGAATATTATTAATTGCTTACGCACTTCAAATTGTGCTTCAGAGTAGCCCCGCTCACAGGTCGTGTGGCGGATGGACTCGCAAATGTAGTATCCACAGTAATCATTCCCGGGTTCCTGCCACAACCACTTTACAAGAAATAAAGGTCAATCAAACTGATAAGCAAGAATGCCAAATGGTATTGATGAAACTAGCGCTTGAATCAAGATATAGGAGATGCGCGCGCGGAACATGCTACTATATAGTACTTACTTTCGGGTATCTAAATTCTAGCTTCTTCGGCAGTCCCGGAGCTTTTTTGGTGAATTTTCTCCAAACCCTGCCAGACAAAGAAAACAATTAGTTGATATCAGAAATGAAGTTGCTGATATGCATGGTGGATAATATTGATCGATTTAACTTACCTGTCGAGCATTTGAGTCATGTCCGCATACTCCTCGGGATCTTTACGTTTAGAGTCGAAGACAGTTACTACTCCCTTCTCAAGCTTAATCTCTAAGAGAATATAGTGGAAGCTGCGCACGCATGCATGAACTCATCAATTACATTACTATAACCTTGACTGATATATAAGGGAAACCAAATATGCACAAGACAGTAACACTCACTTGAAGTTGTAAGGAAAGAGTATTATATCTTTGTTTTCATTTACCACCAACGATCGTAGCAAGTTGGTCTCGGTATCTGAGGGACGCAATTTAACCTCGGTTGCATCTATGAGGTATGTGTTAATGAACCCAATATCACCTACTTGTCTTTTCTTCAATTTGACGATCTTCAATCTGCATAATATAGTGAGGATAATTATAAATACATGCAATGAAGATCAGCTATATAGAGAGACTTAATGACAGAAGTAGTACTACTTACATACAGTAGCAGGTGACCGTTGTTTTATCGAGGGCCAATTGATTGAAAAACTGATAGAAGACCTCAAATGGAACAGGCAACAGTTCAATTCCAACGAGGTCATGCTCTGGTTTAACTCTCAAATACAAGCTATCCCTCCCCCCAGACTCTCTGCAGATTTTCAAGTACCAATCATGCAATCTTCGCATATTCGTTGATAGAGATCTTTCATTTTTGACGAGAGGCTTTTTGTACTCGTATCTTTCGATCTGCACGTCCAAGAAATCATATTGTACATCGTCGGACACGTAATCTCCAAGATTGGTATAACCGGGCACCATCCTCGGATCATTAGCGACCATGTCGCTAGACACCTTGAGCGGGGGGCACGATTGGTCCGCTTGTTCGCCGAGATGGGCAATTTATTTCCCAGCTCGTCCTTCTGCTAACCTTTGATCACTTTTAGTACTTCCCGACCGCTTCGCTTCTTGAAATAACTTTTGAATCATGCGGTCATAGTTGTCCTTCGGCTTACTTTTCGCTGGTTGCTTCAGGGCAGCAAGAGTGCGCTTTGCTTTCACCGCATCTATCTTCTCCTCCGGAGGTGGATGTCTCTGTGCTTTCAACCCTTCAAGCCAGTCCTTCAATTCGCCTTGAGCTATCTTCGTGTTTTCCTCGTCGGACCTCTCATATGGTAACTTCTCTAGAGGCGTGAGAGAAGGACCGAATCTGCATCGCCTCCCGCCTCTGGCTGTACTGCTAGACGTCGCCAGACCAGACGAAGCGGCTGTCTTTTTTCCTTGCTTATGCGTCGGAGCAGGAGCAGCCAGAGCGGCGGCAGGTCTCTTCCGCCCTTGCTGACTAGGCGGAGAAGGAGGAGCAGGCTGGCTGCTCGGGCGCGCCGGCGGCGAAGGAGGCGGAGTGCCGCCACGCGCTGGCGGCGAAGGAGGCGGAGTGCCGCTAATCGCCGGAGAAGGAGGCGGTGGAGGAGGCGGTGGAGGAGGCGGAGTGCCCTGACTCGCCGGAGGAGGAGGAGGAGGCGGAGGCGTCTAGTTGAGAATGTTGATGAGGTCCTTCCGCCATAGGCATGGAGTCTTCAGTGAAGAACCCAGCCGAGTCTCCCCTTCACCGGTAGGGTGGTCAAGCTGGAGCTCCTCAAATCCCTCCGTAATTTCATCCACCATCACCCTAGCATATCCTTCTGGAATCGGCCGACAGTGAAAAGTGTCGCCGGGTCTAGTAGGATAAACAGAGCCAGCAGCCGCCTTGACCTTCAGATTCATCCACTGCGCCATAAGGTGGCAATTTTGTGCCTCCCTGATAGCATCCACGGGATACCTGGCAGTAGCCGTCATGACAGGCTCCGGCTGAAGCAGCTCGGTGGAAGCCACGCTGCTTCTCCGCTGAGATGGCAGGGTAGCTTCGGGGGAAGCTTCGGCAATTCTTTTGTCCCGATTTGCTTCCCGTTCCTCTATCGCTTGTATTCTGGCCCGCAGCGCCTGCAGTTTGGTCTGCTCCATTTTCTTCCTCCTCTCGTGGCTTTTGTAGCCGCCTGCGTCCGGAAACCCAGCACGCCACGGAAGGGAGCCAGGCGTGCCTCGTGTCCGTCCAGGGTGCTCAGGATTCCCGAGGGCCATTGTCATCTCGTCGTTCTCTCTGTCGGGGAAGAACGTCCCTTCATGCGCTGCTTTGATATACTGCCGCATCTTCCTGAGTGGTGTTTCCAATTGCTTGTCCGTCCAAATGCACCTCCCTGATACAGGGTCCAAGGTTCCGCCAGCCCCGAAGAACCAAGTCCGGCAACGGTCTGGCCATTGCATTGTCTCTGGTTCGATCCCTTTCTCAAGCAGATCATTCTCAGCCTTGGCCCACTTAGGCCGAGCTCTGAGGTAGCCACCTGACCCCGTGCGATGGTGATGCTTCTTCTTCGCAGCATTTATCCGGTTTGTCTCCGACATCTTCTGACTCTTTTTCGATGTCTTATAGGCCACAAATGCGGGCCAGTCATCTTTGATCTTCTCATATATGCCCACGCATTCTGGAGTCTTTTTATCTTTGACAAACTTATTCAGTTTTTTCTTCCATGCCCTGAATTGGTCTGCCATCTTCGAAAGAGCAGTAGACTTGATTAAGTCCTCTTTAACTGGCTTCGCCGGATCATCCTCTGCCGGTAGGATGAAATTTGACTTCAGATCAGTCCAAAGATCTTCTTTCTGCATATCAGTGACATAAGACACCTGAGCGTCATTTGCAGCCGGCTTTAACCATTGATGGATGCTGATCGGGATCTTGTCCCTAACCAGAACCCCGCACTGATTAACAAATGCGTTCTTTGTCCGGATGGGGTCAATCGGCTCGCCGGAGCGCGAGATTTCTGAGATCTCAAACTTTTCATCCGACCTCAACTTTTTCTTCGCGCCTCGTCTCTTTACCGAAGATTTGCTCGATCCGGAGGGCTAGAAAAAGGAACAAAGACGAGAGTTAATGAATGCATCAATTAACTAACATATATACCTCCTGGCCGGACTCGGTTCGGTCACCGGAGCCAGCATCACGGTCTCCTTCTTGCACCGGCATTGGGTCACCGGAGCCGTCCTCACGGTCTACTTCTTCCATGTGCATTGGGTCACCGGAGCCATCAATATCATAGCCTAGATCTTCCAGCTGCAGCTCTCTTTCCACCTGCTCATCGGTGTCGTTGAGAAACGACAAGACGACATTTTGTCCATCTGCGATTATGTCCATCAACATCGCTTCTTGTGCTAGGTCTCGGGTGTTGTCGTCCATAGTTTCTACAAATATTTACAACATGCCAATTATTATTCAAACATGACAGATGGATATATTAATGGCAAACGTAGAACTAGCTTCGACCCTCGACCCCTGGACGACCCTCGACTGCTCGGCGATCCACAACCCTAGACCCCCTCATGTCACATTTTGTCTAGTGTCAAAGGATTCAACAAAACCAATACTTCATCATTAGGCGAAAGTAACAGTAGCATGATGGTACGAAGCTCTCCAAAGTGGTTTTGGAACGGAGTCCCAGATAGGATAATTCGTAACAAAAGACGGATTATCCTATCAGGAACTCCGTTCCAAAACAACTTTGCATAACTTCGTACCAACATGCCCCG
>LR738710.1:520177641-520216264 GCA_902687465.1 Secale cereale
CCCTCACATCGCGCGGCGGGGAGGGGCGGCGCGACGGCGACGGGGCGACGGCGACGGGGCGGGGCGACGGCGCGGGGCGGGGCGGCGCGGAGGCGCGGGGCGGGGCGACGGCGACGGTGCGGCGTTGGGGGCGACGGCGACGGCGCGACGGCGCGATGGGGCGACGGCGACGGGGCGACGGCCGGGGCGACGGGGGCGGGGACGAAGCAGAGTGAGGAGGCGTCGGGGGCGGGGAAGGAGAAATTTTCGCAAGTGTTGGTTATATAGGAGGCGTATTAGTCCCGGTTGGTGGCACAAACCGGGACTAATACCCCCCTTTAGTCCCGGTTGGTGCCACCAACCGGGACTAAAGGTCCCTTTTCAGCAGCCCAAAGGACGGGAAGGAGGGGCCTTTAGTCCCGGTTGGTGCCACCAACCGGGACTAAAGGGGTGTATTAGTCTCGGTTGGTGGCACAAACCGGGACTAATACCACCCTTTAGTCCCGGTTGGTGCCACCAACCGGGACCAAAGGCCTTGCTGGCGCGGTGCGGTGAGAAGTTTAGTCCCACCTCGCTAGTTGAGAGAGGCTAGCACCAGTTTATAAGCTGCGCTGCCTCTCTCCTCTCGAACTCATCTGAAGTGCAGGCTTACGGGCCTAATTCGAGAGTGCAATGCCTGTGGGCCTACTGGGCCTGCTGCGGGCCTGAATCCTGGCCCATGGTTGGGTTTCTAGTCGTATTCAGGCCGTGATTGCCCAGTAGGTGGCATTTTTTCTCTTTTTTTTCTATTTATTTTTTCATTTCTACTTAGAACTAAATACTTATAGTGTTTTAGTGATTTCTTTTTCCTTTTAGGTCACAAAAATTATAAACTTTCATTATTTTCTTTGTTGCTTTATTTATTTTATTTTGTTTCTACTTACAACAAAATACTTATTGTTGCTATTTTTTTGCAAGTTTTTTGTTTTGTTTTCTCCATTATTTATTTTCTTTTGTTTTTTGCTTTATTTTTTAATTCTTTCTGGTAAAACCAATTACAAACTTTCTGTTAGTGCAAGTAGTATTCAAATTTGAATAGTTTAAATTTGAAATTATTTGTTTTCTTTGTTGCTTTATTTATTTTATTTTGTTTCTACTTACAATGAAATACTTATTGTTGCTATTTTTTATTTTTTTGCAAGTTTTTTTTGTTTTCTGCATTATTTATTTTCTTTTGTTTTTTGCTTTATTTTTTAATTCTTTCTGGTAAAACCAATTACAAACTTTCTGTTAGTGCAAATTTGAATAGTACAAATGGACAATGGTATCATACTCGTTTGTTACAAAGTTGGCATGGTATCATCATAATAGTTGCCGAAAAAAGTCTTCACTTTTTCTTCGCTTGTGTCATTTGCTTATTGCGCCGTAACCATGGATAATCTTCATCGTTTATCAGGATGCTTGAGTCAGCCTTGACTTTGAAGGGAGGAATTTCATGAAACTTTTCATAATCTTCAGACATGTCTGTCTTGCCCTCCACTCCCAGGATGTCCCTTTTTCCTGAAAGAACTATGTGGCGCTTTGGCTCATCGTATGATGTATTCGCTTCCTTATCTTTTCTTTTTCTCGGTCTGGTAGACATGTCCTTCACATAGATAACCTGTGCCACATCATTGGCTAGGACGAACGGTTCGTCAGTGTATCCAAGATTTTTCAGATCCACTGTTGTCATTCCGTACTGTGGGTCTACCTATACCCCGCCTCCTGACAGATTGACCCATTTGCACTTAAACAAAGGGACCTTAAAATCATGTCTGTAGTCAAGTTCCCATATGTCCACTATGTAACCATAATATGTGTCCTTTCCCCTCTCGGTTGTTGCATCAAAGCGGACACCGCTGTTTTGGTTGGTGCTCTTTTGATCTTGGACAATCGTGTAAAATGTATTCCCATTTATCTCGTATCCTTTGTTAATCAATACAGTCGAAGATGGTCCCCTGGACAACAAGTACAACTCATCACAAATAGTGTTGTCACCTCTGAGATGTGTTTCCAACCAACTGCTGAAAGTCCTGATGTGTTCACATGTAATCCAGTCGTCGCACTGCTCCGGGTGTTTGGAGCGTAGACTGTTCTTGTGTTCATCGACATACGGGGTCACTAATGTAGAGTTCTGTAGAACTGTGTAGTGTGCTTGAGACCAAGAATATCCGTCCCTGCATATTATTGAGTCCCTTCCAAGCGTGCCTTTTCCAGTCAGTCTCCCCTCGTACCGCGATTTAGGGAGACCTATCTTATTAAGGCCAAGAATGAAGTCAACACAAAACCCGATGACATCCTCTGTTTGATGGCCCATGGAGATGCTCCCTTCTGGCCTGGCGCGGTTACGGACATATTTCTTTAGGACTCCCATGAACCTCTCAAAGGGGAACATATTGTGTAGAAATACGGGCCCCAGAATGACAATCTCGTCGACTAGATGAACTAGGACGTGTGTCATGATATTGAAGAAGGATGGTGGGAACACAAGCTCGAAACTGACAAGACATTGCGCCACATCACTCCTTAGCCTTGGTACGATTTCTGGATCGATCACCTTCTGAGAGATTGCATTGAGGAATGCACATAGCTTCACAATGGCTAATCGGACGTTTTCCGGTAGAAGCCCCCTCAATGCAACCGGAAGCAGTTGCGTCATAATCACATGGCAGTCATGAGACTTTAGGTTCTGGAACTTTTTCTCTGCCATATTTATTATTCCCTTTATATTCGACGAGAAGCCAGTCGGGACCTTCATACTGAGCAGGCATTCAAAGAAGATTTCTTTCTCTTCTTTCGTAAGAGCATAGCTGGCAGGACCTTCATACTGCTTCGGAGGGATGCCGTCTTTTTCGTGCAAACGTTGCAGGTCCTCCCGTGCCTCAGCTGTATCTTTTGTCTTTCCATACAAGCCCAAGAAGCCTAGCAGGTTCACGCAAAGGTTCTTCGTCACGTGCATCACGTCGATTGAAGAGCGGACCTCTAGGTCTTTCCAGTAGGGTAGGTCCTAAAATATAGATTTCTTCTTCCACATGGGTGCGTGTCCCTCAGCGTCATTCGGAACAGCTAGTGCGCCGGGGCCCTTTCCAAAGATTACGTGTAAATCATTGACCATAGCAAGTACGTGATCACCGGTGCGCATGGCGGGCTTCTTCCGGTGATCTGCCTCGCCTTTGAAATGCTTGCCTTTCTTTCGACATTGATGGTTGGTCGGAAGAAATCGATGATGGCCCAGGTACACATTCTTCCTGCACTTGTCCAGGTATATACTTTCAGTGTCATCTAAACAGTGCGTGCATGCGTGGTATTCTTTGTTTGTCTGTCCTGAAAGGTTACTGAGAGCGGGCCAATCGTTGATGGTCACGAACAACAACGCCTTTAGGTCAAATTCCTCCTGTCTGTGCTCATCCCACGCATGTACACCGTTTCCATTCCACAGCTGTAAAAGTTCTTCAACTAATGGCCTTAGGTACACATCAATGTCGTTGCCGGGTTGCTTAGGGCCTTGGATGAGAACTGGCATCATAATGAACTTCCGCTTCATGCACATCCAAGGAGGAAGGTTATACATACATAGAGTCACGGGCCAGGTGCTGTGATTGCTGCTCTGCTCCCCGAAAGGATTAATGCCATCCGCGCTTAAAGCAAACCATACGTTCCTTGCGTCCTTTGCAAACTCCTCCCAGTACTTTCTCTCGATTTTTCTCCACTGCGACCCGTCAGTGGGTGCTCTCAACTTCCCGTCTTTCTTACGGTCCTCACTGTGCCATCGCATCAACTTGGCATGCTCTCTGTTTCTAAACAAACGTTTCAACCGTGATATTATAGGAGCATACCACATCAACTTCACAGGAACCCTCTTCCTGGCGGGCTCGCCATCAACATCACCAGGGTCATCTCGTCTGATCTTATACCGCAAGGCACCGCATACCGGGCATGCGTCCAGATCCTTGTATGCACCGCGGTAGAGGATGCAGTCATTAGGGCATGCATGTATCTTCTGCACCTCCAATCCTAGAGGGCATACGACCTTCTTTGCTGCGTATGTACTGTCGGGCAATTCGTTATCCTTCGAAAGCTTCTTCTTCAATATTTTCAGTAGCTTCTCAAATCCTTTGTCAGCCACAGCATTCTCTGCCTTCCACTGCAATAATTCCAGTACGGTACCGAGCTTTGTGTTGCCATCTTCGCAATTGGGGTACAACCCTTTTTTGTGATCCTCTAACATGTGATCGAACTTCAGCTTCTCCTTTTGACTTTCGCATTGTGTCCTTGCATCGACAATGACCCGGCGGAGATCATCATTTGGTTCCTCTTGATCTTCAGCAGCTTCACCCGTTGCAGCATCATTGGGCACATCGTCTGGTTCCTCTTGATCTTCACCAGCTCCCCCCATTGCAGCATCACCGTATTCAGCGGGCACATAGTTGTCATCGTACTCTTCTTCTTCGCCGTCTTCCATCATAACCCCTATTTCTTCGTGCCTCGTCCAAACATTATAGTGTGGCATGAAACCCTTGTAAAGCAGGTGGGAGTGAAGGATTTTCCGGTTAGAGTAAGACATCGTATTCACACATTTAGTGCATGGACAACACATAAAACCATTCTGCTTGTTTGCCTCAGCCGCATTTAGAAACTCATGCACGCCCTTAATGTACTCGGAGGTGTGTCTGTCACCGTACATCCATTGCTGGTTCATCTGCGTGCATTATATATAATTAAGTGTGTCAAAAACCATTACAGAACATCATAAATAGATAATTAAGTGACCAAATGGATAAAAGTTCATCATCACATTAAAACCAAAGTACATACATATATAGTTCTCATCTAACAACATATAGCTCTCCATACACATCGAAACTATGTAAAACTTTTCAATGCGAAAACAAATGCGATCATAATCGCAACCAAGGTAACAATTGATCCAACGACATAATGATACCAAGCCTCGGTATGAATGGCATATTTTCTAATCTTTTTAATCTTCAACCGCATTGCATCCATCTTGATCTTGTGATCATCGATGACATCCGCAACATGCAACTCCAATATCATCTTCTCGTCCACATTTTTTTTTATTTTTTCCTTCAAGAATTTGTTTTCTTATTCAACTAAATTTAACCTCTCGACAATAGGGTCCATCTTAATCTTGTGATCATCGATGACTTCCGCAACATGCAACTCCAATTCCATCTTCTCCTCCTCCATTTTTTCCATTTTTTTCTTTAAGGAAATGTTTTCCTCTTCAACTAAATTTAACCTCTCCACAAGAGGGTCGGTTGGAATTTCCGGTTCAACTACCTCCTAGACATAATAAAACATCTATGCATGTCAGGTTGGTCGGCATAACTATCATAAACACTAAAACAATTAGTTATAAATTGAAGATAATATACCACATCCGAATCGTAGACAGGACGAGGGCCCACGTGGGCGGATATCAAAACCATCGCACTATATAATAACAAGCAATAATAAACGTAATAAAATTAGACAAATATCTATCTAAAGCAATAATAACAAGCAATAATAAAAGTAAGAAAAGCATGGACATAACAAGAGGCTCACCACGGTGGTGCCGGTGACGAGATCGGCGGGGGCGATCGACGGCGGCGAAGACGGGGACGGGACGTGACGGACCGCTAAACCTAGACAAATCTCGGAGAAAATAGGGCTTCGAGAGGAGAAAAGCTTAACTAGTGTGGCTCGGGCATTCCACCGAACACGTTGTGTGCATAGGAGGTGAGCTAGAGCACCACTAACCCCTCTCCCCCTCGGCCAGAAAAAAAAACAGAGCAGTGAGCTCTGCTCTTGAGTGAGGGGTTATATATAGGCACCTCATTGGTCCCGGTTGGTGCTATGAACCGGGGCTAAAGGGGAGCCTTTGGTCCCGGTTCATATCACTAACCGGGACCAATGGTGGTGGGCCAGGACCAAGAGCCATTGGTCCCGGTTTGTCGCTCCAACCGGGACCAAAAGGTCCAGACGAACCGGGAACAATGGCCCACGTGGCCCGGCCGGCCCCCTGGGCTCACGAACTGGGTCCAGTGCCCCCATTGGACCCGGTTCTTGATTGAACCGGGGCTAATGGGCTGGACAGGCCTGGACCAATGCCCTGTTTTCTACTAGTGCATACCTACCTATTATGGCATTTCCATAGCCATTTCGAGATATATTGCCATGCAACTTCCGTCATTCTGCTTGTATTATGACATGCATCATTATTGTCATATTGCTTTGCATGATCACATAGCCTACATGCCATTTGTGGCTAGGACACCATTCCTCATATTCATACATGCTATGCTTTGATCATTGCACATCCTGGTACACCGCTAGAGGCATTCATATAGAGTCATAATTGAGTTGTAATTTTGAGTTGTAAGTAAATAAAAGTGTGATGATCATCATTATTAGAACATTGTCCCATGTGAGGTTATAAATAAAAGAGGCCAAAGAGCCCAAAATGAAAAGAAAAGAAAAAAAGAGGTCAAAGAGCCCAAAACAAAAAAAAAGAATGAGAGAAAAAGAGAGAAGGGACAATGTTACTATCCTTTCCAACACTTATGCTTCAAAGTAGCAGCATGTTCTTTATGATAGAGAGTCTCCTATGTTTTCACTTTCATATATTACTAGTGGGAATTTTTCATTACAGAACTTGGCTTGTATATTCCAACGATGGGCTTCCTCAAATTGCCATAGGTCTTTGTGAGCAAGCAAGTTGGATTCAGGCCCACTTAGTTTTCTTTTGAGCTTTCATACACTTATAGCTCTTGTGCATACCTTAGATGGCAATCCCTACTCACTCACATTCATATCAATTGATGAACATATCCATAGTTCATTAATTTTCCTAGTTGATGTGAGACTTTCTCCCTTCTTTTGTCTACTACCACCTTCTATTCTACCCATGGTGCTATGTCCACGGCTCACGCTCATGTATTGCGTGAAGAGTTGAAAAGGTTTGAGAATGTAAAGGTATGAACACAATTGCTTGGCTAAAATAGGGGTGGGCATGATTTATACTTTGTGCTGAGAAGAGGGAGTATAACAAGACTATATGATTTTGTAGGGATAGCTTTTGTCTGATTCGGGCTCTACGGAGCCAAGAAAGGTTCAAACTCTGGGGCGTGTATAAAGAACTCAACCTCCCTCGCAGTCCAGTTCGTCGCCCCTATGGCCTAGCTCGATGAACAAGGAAATGGATGGACACGTCAGTTTACCTAGGTTCGGGCCACCTTGCGGTGTAAGTCCCTACTCCTACTTTATGGTGGATTTACCTCACGAGGGGTTGAGGATGAACTAGTACAAGGGAAGAACGACCTCGCGAGGTCTGCTCTGGTGAGGTTGTAGGTAGATGAGGTTTCTATGGATCGACCCCCTCGCTTCGCGGTGGCTATCCTATCTTTATAGTGGCCTTGGTCCTCTCCCCCTAAAATGTAGGCGGGAAGGGATTCCACAGCGGCCAATTTGAAAGGGGACAAGTAGTACATCTAATCCTGACAAAAGGTAGTCTTCGCTTGCAAAGCCTCTGGTCGTGACTCTATGGTGGGCTCGACGATGACATCCGTCCTATCGTCCTGGCGGTCTTGATCTTGTTGCACGGGAATGGAAACCTTTGGCTGGTTCCTTGGGACCCCTCCTTATCACCAAAGAGGAAATTTGCTCCTCTGCGTCCGCTGGCGCACGCCTGGCCTTGGTCATCATGGATTGCATCATCGGAACCTCATGAGGTGGTCACTTGCATAGGAATCTCCGCTCCTCAGGAGGCAGCCCGAGGAGGCCGCTCCCTCCGGAGGTCTTGGCATCATCCACCTCGCGAGGTTTGGCCCCTCACGAGGGTCTTGTCTTCTTGACGTTGAAGATGGGCCGTACCAGGCTGTAGATGAAGCCACGCCATGGGCCGCAGGCCGGCAGGTCTGGGTACCCTGGTTCCCAGAACGCTGATAGTAGCCCCCCGGGACCAAGGCACGCTCGGACTTGGCTTCGAGGCTAAGCGCCGCGGGCCCCCATCACCTGCGGACCGAGACGACGTGTGGCGCTTGATGGGACGTAGGCATCTCCACTTCCTCATGTCGCCTCGACAACCACCCAGGCTGACAAAAGACTGGCGCCTGCGCCGAGCCATCATTGCCTCCCCTTCGCCTTGTTCAGATCTCCTTTCTCCTACCGAGAGCACCTCCAGATCTGGTCGAGCTCCTTCCCCTTTCTACATCCCTCCTTCTAGGATCCTGCAAAAGGCGTCTGGGAAGGTGAAGGCTATCTCTCCTGCCGCAAGCTCTTCCTCACCTGCGTTGGCCCTTGGCACATCCTCCATTACCGAGGACAAGCACCTTGCCGTCATGCTCCCGCTGATGGTGAGCAACGACAATGAGTCGAGGGAGACCATCCTCCTGGCCGGCTCCACCGAGCGGAGTGCCTTGGCGGAGAAGGTTTACACCTTCTTCCTCCATAGTGTCTTCGCGGGGCTCATCCCGCCCTTCTCTAGCTTCTTCACCGTCGTCCTCCGCCACTACCAAGTCCGGACTCTGCACCTTTAGCCCAACTCCATCCTTCTCTTGTCCATCTTCGCCTTCTATTGTGAGGCGTTCGTGCACATGATGCCCTCTTTGGCGCTCCTCCGCCACTTCTTCTACCTCCGGATACATGATTCGACCCAGCGCTCCGGCTGCGTCTCCTTCGCCACGATCCAGAGCAGCAACACACTCTTGAGGGCTGAAAAGAAGGTGGAGAACTTCCGGCACAAGTGGATCTACAGGGACGCTAGGGTCCTCGCGGCTAGAGTTGCCCACCAAACTGCCGAAGAAGCTTGATTTGTGAGGTCATGAGAAGCTCACCAATCCCAAGGTGGCGCTGGTTGTGAAGAAGATGACGGTGGACATGGAGGCTGGGAAACTAATGGGGGCCATGCTCGTCAAGGAGTTCCTAACGCAATGCCTGGCCCCGCTCCAAGCGCACTCACGCCCCATGTGGGAGTTCAAGGGCGAGGAGGACGACATCCAGCTGCGCTGAGGCAGCTTGATGGGCGAGGAGCCGAGCAAGGCTGTGCAAACCCTGCTCGAGAAGGACCCGAGCATCCTCCCAGTGGCCTACGTCCCACTGTACCGCAAGGTTGACAGGGTGGAGCTGGTTGCCGCCATGCCTACCTTCAACGAGGTGGGGTTTGTACCACCCTTGCTTCCCAACTCGCCGGTGTCAGTGTCCTCCAGCGATGACTCCGTGGGAGAAGGTGAGGACGATTCAGAGGCGACCATGGATGATGTGGTGGAGATCTCTCCCCCGGGTCAAGGCGAGCTTCTCCACGGCCTTTCTGATGATGATGACGATGAGCCCCCAGTTATGGAGCCCACGCGCTCCACCGGGGTCGTGATGAGGTCCGAGGCCACTCCTCCTGCCTAGTGGAGGCCAAGCCAAACAACTCTGAAGAAGGGCAGAGCGGCACCGCTTCCTCGTGGAGACGTCTCCGCCTTGCCGTCCGTCGCCACCACACCAAGGCCAGCCGTCGCGCGCCCCGCCAATCCTTGGGGTACGACAAAGTTCGCGCCCGAGAAGATGGGGGCGCCCTAGCGCCGGTTAGGAAGAGGGCGTACTTTGCCGCTGATGAGTAAGCACCCTACCTTTTTTTCGTTTGTCGCCCTTGATGTTGTGCCCACAGTGCTCTCCTCCTGTTAACCAGGGTGGAGATCGTGGTGAAGAAGAAGAAGGAGGAAGCCGGGGCACTGAAAGCACCACCGCCTGCCGCGGCCGTGGTGGCCCTGGCGCAGACAAAGGGGGCTGCTCCGCGTCCCTCCTTGACGGAGCGAGCTCTCCAAGGCACAATGGTGAGGCCTCAAGAGGAGTCTCCCTCTACGGGCCAACTAGCTCCCGAGCCTCCAATCCCTGTCGCACCCTCGGGGGGGGGGTCCGGAAGCTCCAGAGCCCCCAACTGCCCAGGCTGCTGCTGTGATACCAGCCCACGCGCCCCTCCCGCCTTCTTCGCAAGCTCTTGCATTGGCGGACAACGGCCCCCTCGCCAGGCCCGAAGCTCTAGAGGAAGCCTACGCCGCGCTGGATTGGCTCCGAGCCGACCTCCAGGACGCCGGCAGGTGTGCGGTGGTGGGACACATGGGGCTGATCTTAGGGTGGATTCAGGACAACATGTCCATCAGGACAGCCTGGAGCTGGGCCGATGCTGCCATGGCGGAGAGCAGGAAGGAGGCCGGCGAGACCACATCGGCTCGTGACGCGGCACTGGCCAACACAACATCTACCAAGGAGCGTTGTAGCATGACAGAGGCAGAGCTGAAGGCCTTTCGCAAGGAGCAGGCCGCCCATAGCCAACAGCTTCAGCAGGAGGAGGAGGAGCTCAAGGCCCGCGAAGCGATGCTCACTCATTGCGACGCCAAGCTGGTCTGGGAGGCCGCCGACCAAGCTGCGGAGCGGGACTGACTGTGCAAGCTGATGGAGGAGATGGACAAGGCCCAGGCGTCCTACTCCTAGCTAGTCTCTGAGACAACAGCCCGGCTGGAGGCCAGGGAGAAGGCCTTCGCAGCCGCTGAGAAGATGACAACAGTGGGGCATAAAGCCTTTCTCTCCCTCGAGCTGAGGTCCCGCCAGGCTCTACACACCTTTTACGGAGAAGGGTACAAGGAGCCGCTGGCAGCTCCAGAGGACAGCTTGCCGGGATCCTCCCCAAACTCGCCTATGCGCTTGAAGGCGTTGCCGCTAGAGTGGATTCCATGGTACAGGGGGTGTGCCACGCGCTTTTCACCGCGGCCGCGACGTGTGTCTTCAGCCACCTCCACCTTTGGGAGCCAAGCTTCGACCTCGGCACCCTGATTTAACCAGTGGCTCTAGAATCTCGCGACACTGCTACCGAGGCCGTGAAGAAGCCGGTGGAGGCCCCGCTGGAGAAGATCCTCTACACCCCCAACCCCACAGCTGCGGCGACCGGAGCCGAAGGCAAAGATGGGGGCGGCGTCATCGTCGACGGCCTCCACAAGGCGGGTGACAGTGGCGGCGCTTTCTCCGAGTTTCACCCTACAACATCCATCATGCCTCGTGGAGGCGTAAGAACTTCTGCTTAAATTTGTGGAACATTATGCATTATAATAAGGGATAATTGATTTTATGCCCCTAGTTGTGTCCCACTCGGCAGGTTTACCCCTCTTTTCCGAAAACACTTGTTCCTGCCCAAACCACTTTGCTCCTCTTATGCTTTTGCCCTTTGACCGTTTGACCATCACTTTGAAAACTTCATAAAAAATTCATACTAACACAGAAAAATTCAAATAAGATATCAAAATGTTCAGAAAAGCATCACCTATATGTGCATGTCATTTTCAATAATGAAAAAAGTGTTGTCCAGTCCCCATCTCAGTTTTGACCATTTGCATTCATGGGGACTAGCCAACACTTTTTCCATGAATGCAAATGCCATGCACATATAGGTGATGCTTTTCTGAACATTTAGATATCTTATTTGAATTTTTCTGAGTTAGTATGAATTTTTTATGAAGTTTTCAAAGTGATGCTCAAACGGTCAAAGGGCAAAAGCATAAGAGGAGCAAAATGGTTTGGGCAGGAACAAGTGTTTTCGGAAACTAGGGGTAAACCTGCCGAGTGGGACACAACTAAGGGCACCAAATTAATTATCCCTTATAATAACTAGCTGGAACTCTGCGATATCCTATATGCATGCCTTAGCGTTCTGCGTCAGCGGTGCCCTGCCCCGCGCATACCTCAACCGTCGTTGGGGCGCATGTATCACCAGGACGAGACCAAGGGGTGAGGGGCTATGTGACTAGTAAGGCCCCTGAGTCACAATGCTCATGGGTCCCCCTTGACGTGCGAACATGCTCAATGTTTTGCGAGTTAGATTGTCACGAGGGCGCTGGTGCTCTGCGTCGGCAGGGCCCGACCCCGCGCATACCTCAGCTGCTGTTGGGGCGTCCGTATCACCAGGACGAGACCAAGGGGTGAGGGGCTATTATTCTTGTTAGGCCCCTGGGTCGCGATGCCCAGGGGTCCCCCTTGACGTACGAGTTTCCCTCAAGACCTCCATACCTTTTCCCGTCAACCTTTGCTCGGGAGGGGTGCACAAGGACCAGGTGCAAGGACCTGGTGGGGTGGTGTGCACTAGACAAAGCTTGAGCGTAGCCCCCGTATCCATCCCGCGTGCGCTCATCATAGGGAGAGGTTGATCGGTCGACCAAGAGGCCATCCTGAGGTTGGTTCAGCCTGGAGGCGCCCTCAGTTGTTTATCCCCAGCGCCGAGCATAGGGCTTCCACTTAGCATGGGCATAGGAGCTCCTCGACCGTGTCGTCCGCCAGTGCGGAACATGGGGCTTCCACTGGATGCATGGGTGGGAGGTCCCTCTGGGGTTGCTCCGGGCGTGTACATCCCAACATGAGGAGGAGTATATGGGCACCCGTGAGCCAGCACGGGACTCACGAGGCCCTACCTCAAGGCGGGTTGCGCCATGATACGTCTCCAACGTATCTATAATTTATGAAGTATTCATGCCATGTTTACAACAATTTTATATGATTTTGGTATGATTTGATCATAACTATCCTGGATTGACGTTGTTTTCGGCAAATCTACCGTGGTGTCATTTTTTGTGCAGAAATAAAAGTTCTCGGGATCGGCTGAAATTTACAATGATTTTTTATGGACCAAAAGAGACCCCTGAAGCAAAAGAGTTGGGCCCGAAGATTCCCAAGGCAAGGATAAGGGTGGAGGGTGCGCCCACCCCCTGGGCGCGCCCCCTGTCTTGCCGCTGCCTCGTGGACCCCCAGACTTGTTCCCGACGCCAAAAATTCCTGTAAATATAGAAACCCTTGAAAGGAAACCTAGATCAGAAGTTCGCCGCCGATAGTCTCTGTAGCCACGAAAAACCAATTGGTAGCCTGTTCCGGCACCCTGCTGGAGGGGGGACCATCACCGATGGCCATCATCATCATCCCGACGGTCTCCATGATGAGGAGGGAGTAGTCCACCCTCAGGGCTGAGGGTTTGTACCAGTAGCTATGTGTTTTATCTCTCGCTCATGTTCTTGATTTGGCATGATCTTGATGTACCGCGAGCTTTGTTATTATAGTTGGATCTTATGGTGTTCTTCCCTCTCTACCTTGTGATGAATTGAATCTTTTCCTTCGAGGTTCTGTTATGTCAGATTGAATCTTTGGATGTGAGAGCACTTGATGTATGTCTTGTGATGGGATATCCGTGATGATAATGGAATGTTCTATTGATCCACTTGATGTATGTTTTGGTTATCAACTTGTGAATTCCCGTGGTGACATTGGGGTAATCTATGCATAGGGGTTGGTATGCGTTTAATATCCTTTTCTCCGATTGAAATATCATGACACACTTGAAGTTCTTTGTGTTGGATTGAATATCATGAATCTGAAATTGTGTGGTGCACATCGCATAATTAGCCCACGGATACTTGTGGTGACATTGGAATATCTAGGTGACATTAGGGCTGATTGATGTGTGTCATGTGGTGTTATTTTAGTACGAACTCTAGGGTTGGTTGTGACACTTATAGGAATAGCCCAATAGATTGATCAGAAAGAATAACTTTGAGGTGGTTTCGTACCCTACAAGCAATTTCATCTTATGTTCTCCATGATAGGAGCTTTGGAATGATTCTTCGTTGCTCGTTGAGGGATTGTTATACAATCCAATTATGTTATCATTGTTGAGAGAACTTGCACTAGTGAAAGTATGAACCCTAGGCCTTGTTTCAAAGCATTCCAATACCGTTTGTGCTCACTTTTATCATTAGTTACCTTGTTGTTTTTATATTTAAAGATTAAAAAAACCTACATCTAGTATCCATATTACACTTGTATCGCCATCTCTTCTCCGAACTAGTGCACCTATACAATTTACCATTGTATTGGGTGTGTTGGGGACACAAGAGACTCTTTGTTATTTGCTTGTAGGGCTGTTTAAGATCCAATCGGTAGCCCGTTCCGGTACCCTGCTGGAGGGGGGAACCATCACCGGTGGCCATCTTCATCATCCTGGCGGTCTCCATGATGACGAGGGAGTAGTCCACCCTTAGGGCTGAGGGTTTGTACCAGTAAATATGTGTTTTATCTCTCGCTCATGTTCTTGATTTGGCATGATCTTGATGTACCGCGAGCTTTGTTATTATAGTTGGATCTTATGGTGTTCTTCCCTCTCTACCTTGTGATGAATTGAATCTTTTCCTTTGAGGTTCTGTTATGTCGGATTGAATCTTTGGATGTGAGAGCACTTGATGTATGTCTTGTGATGGGATATCCATGGTGATAATGGAATGTTCTATTGATCCACTTGATGTATGTTTTGGTTATCAACTTGTGAATTCCTGTGGTGACATTGGGGTAATCTATGCATAGGGGTTGGTATGCGTTTCATATTCTTTTCTCCGATTGAAATATCAGGACACACTTGAAGTTTTTTGTGTTGGATTGAATATCATGAATCTGAAATTGTGTGGTGAACATCGTATAATTAGCCCACGGATACTTGTGGTGCCATTGGAGTATCTAGGTGACATTAGGGTTGATTGATGTGTGTCATGTGGTGTTATTTTTGTACGAACTCTAGGGTTGTTTGCGACACTTATAGGAATAGCCCAATAGATTGATCAGAAAGAATAACTTTGAGGTGGTTTCGTACCCTACAAGCAATTTCATCTTATGTTCTCCGCGATAGGAACTTTGGAGTGATTCTTCGTTGCTCGTTGAGGGATTGTTATACAATCCAATTATGTTATCATTGTTGAGAGAACTTGCACTAGTGAAAGTATGAACTCTAGGCCTTGTTTCCAAGCATTGCAATACCGTTTGTGCTCACGTTTTATCATTAGTTACCTTTTTGTTTTTATATTTAAAGATTAAAAAAACCTATATCTAGTATCCATATTACACTTGTATCGCCATCTCTTCGCCGAACTAGTGCACCTATACAATTTACCATTGTATTGGGTGTGTTGGGGACACAAGAGACTCTTTGTTATTTGCTTGTAGGGTTGTTTAAGATCCAATCGGTAGCCCGTTCCGGTACCCTGCTGGAGGGGGGAACCATCACCGGTGGCCATCTTCATCATCTCGGCGGTCTCCATGATGAGGAGGGAGTAGTCCACCCTTAGGGCTGAGGGTTTGTACCAGTAAATATGTGTTTTATCTCTCGCTCATGTTCTTGATTTGGCATGATCTTGATGTACCGCGAGCTTTGTTATTATAGTTGGATCTTATGGTGTTCTTCCCTCTCTACCTTGTGATGAATTGAATCTTTTCCTTTGAGGTTCTGTTATGTCGGATTGAATCTTTGGATGTGAGAGCACTTGATGTATGTCTTGTGATGGGATATCCATGGTGATAATGGAATGTTCTATTGATCCACTTGATGTATGTTTTGGTTATCAACTTGTGAATTCCTGTGGTGACATTGGGGTAATCTATGCATAGGGGTTGGTATGCGTTTCATATTCTTTTCTCCGATTGAAATATCAGGACACACTTGAAGTTTTTTGTGTTGGATTGAATATCATGAATCTGAAATTGTGTGGTGAACATCGTATAATTAGCCCACGGATACTTGTGGTGCCATTGGAGTATCTAGGTGACATTAGGGTTGATTGATGTGTGTCATGTGGTGTTATTTTTGTACGAACTCTAGGGTTGTTTGCGACACTTATAGGAATAGCCCAATAGATTGATCAGAAAGAATAACTTTGAGGTGGTTTCGTACCCTACAAGCAATTTCATCTTATGTTCTCCGCGATAGGAACTTTGGAGTGATTCTTCGTTGCTCGTTGAGGGATTGTTATACAATCCAATTATGTTATCATTGTTGAGAGAACTTGCACTAGTGAAAGTATGAACTCTAGGCCTTGTTTCCAAGCATTGCAATACCGTTTGTGCTCACGTTTTATCATTAGTTACCTTTTTGTTTTTATATTTAAAGATTAAAAAAACCTATATCTAGTATCCATATTACACTTGTATCGCCATCTCTTCGCCGAACTAGTGCACCTATACAATTTACCATTGTATTGGGTGTGTTGGGGACACAAGAGACTCTTTGTTATTTGCTTGTAGGGTTGTTTAAGATCCAATCGGTAGCCCGTTCCGGTACCCTGCTGGAGGGGGGAACCATCACCGGTGGCCATCTTCATCATCCCGGCGGTCTCCATGATGAGGAGGGAGTAGTCCACCCTTAGGGCTGAGGGTTTGTACCAGTAAATATGTGTTTTATCTCTCGCTCATGTTCTTGATTTGGCATGATCTTGATGTACCGCGAGCTTTGTTATTATAGTTGGATCTTATGGTGTTCTTCCCTCTCTACCTTGTGATGAATTGAATCTTTTCCTTTGAGGTTCTGTTATGTCGGATTGAATCTTTGGATGTGAGAGCACTTGATGTATGTCTTGTGATGGGATATCCATGGTGATAATGGAATGTTCTATTGATCCACCTGATGTATGTTTTGGTTATCACCTTGTGAATTCCCGTGGTGACATTGGGGTAATCTATGCATAGGGGTTGGTATGCGTTTCATATTCTTTTCTCCGATTGAAATATCAGGATACACTTGAAGTTCTTTGTGTTGGATTGAATATCATGAATCTGAAATTGTGTGGTGAACATCGTATAATTAGCCCACGGATACTTGTGGTGACATTGGAGTATCTAGGTGACATTAGGGTTGATTGATGTGTGTCATGTGGTGTTATTTTAGTACGAACTCTAGGGTTGTTTGTGACACTTATAGGAATAGTCCAATAGATTAATCAGAAAGAATAACTTTGAGGTGGTTTCGTACCCTACAAGCAATTTCATCTTATGTTCTCCGCGATAGGAACTTTGGAGTGATTCTTCGTTGCTCGTTGAGGGATTGTTATACAATCCAATTATGTTATCACTGTTGAGAGAACTTGCACTAGTGAAAGTATGAACCCTAGGCCTAGTTTCCAAGCATTGCAATACCATTTGTGCTCACTTTTATCATTAGTTACCTTGCTATTTTTATATTTAAAGATTACAAAAACCTATATCTTGTATCCATATTACACTTGTATCGCCATCTCTTCGATGAACTAGTGCACCTATACAATTTACCATTGTATTGGGTGTGTTGGGGACACAAGAAACTCTTTGTTATTTGGTTGCAGGGTTGTTTGAGGGAGACCATCTTCATCCTATGCCTCCCATGGATTGATAAACCTTAGGTCATCCACTTGAGGGAAAATTTCTACTGTCCTACAAAACTCTGTGCTTGGAGGCCCAATACGAGTCTACAAGAGAAAGGTTGTGTAGTAGACATCGAGCTCTTTTCTGGCGCCGTTGCTGGGGAGGTGACTGCTTGAAGGCATATCTTTAGACCTGGCAATTGGATCTTCTAGTTTTTAGTTTTATCACTAGTTTGGTTTATAAAAGAAAACTACAAAAAATGGAATTGAGGTTGCCTCATATTATTCATCTCTATAATGTCTTTCGTGAAAAAGATGGAAAGGAAAATTGTGCTTAGTTGTTAGAAGAAGAAGTCAATAAAATGTTTGGCTCTAAATATTTGAATGATGAGTATGATTGCAATGTTGTTAGTATGAATTCTTTGAATATCCATGATGCTAATGATATGCAAAGCCATAAGCTTGGGGATGCTATGTTTGATAAAGATGATATTTTTAGTCCCCCAAGTTTTGATGAGCAAATTTATTATGATAATAGCATACCTCCTATTTATAATGATTATTGTGATGACAACTATGTTATAAAGAATACTAATAACAATGAAACTTTTCATCATGATTTTAATCAAGTATCACAAGATAGTTATTTTCTTGAGTTTGCTCCCATCACTATTCATGAGAATAAATTTGCTTATGTGGAGAGTTGCAACATTTCTATGCTTATGCATCATGAAAATAGTGCTTTACGTGATAGCTATATTGTTGAATTCATTCATGATGCTACTGAAAATTACTATGAGAGAGGAACATATGCTTGTAGTTATTCCAATAATATCAAGTTTCCTCTCTATGTGTTGAAAGTTTTGAAGTCATGCTTGCTTTACCTTCCTATGCTAGTTGATTCTTGTTCCCACAAATTGTTTGCTCACAAAATATCTATGCATAGTAAGTGAGTTAGACTTAAATGTGCTTGCAAAGTGATTCATGATGCTCCCTTTTATGTTTCAATTGGTATCTTTTATGTGAGCATCATTGAAATCGTCGTGCCTAGCTAAAAGGCATTAAAGAAATGCGCTTTTTGGGAGACAACCCAATACTTTTACCTAATATTTTTGAATGTCCACATGATTAGGCTACTGTGGTAATCATGTTTTATAGCTTTGGTTTCAATAAAGTGCCAAGTAAAGCCTTTGGGATAGTGTGGATGATAGTTGACTTGATTCTGTGCAAAAATATACACTTTTGCATCCAGTACTGAAATTTCTGTGATTCACTGGAACGTGATAAAACTTGTGAATTTATTACAGATGATTGATATACAAATTGCCTACGTGGTCCTAATTTTTCAGAATTTTCATAGGTGCAGAACTAGGATCAAAATTTAGATCTTTATACACTGTTCTGTTTCTGAAAATTTCTGTTTTCAATGCTTAGTTTGCCTGTTTTATTGTTTCCATAAGTGAACGATTTGCTTTATTATACTAACACATCTCACAAAGTTCCGTTAAGTTTTGTGTGATTAAAATTTTCAAGTTAGGGGTGAGATATCGATATGAGGTGATTAAGGAGTCGAAAGACACTAAGCTTGTGGATTCCCAAGGCACCCCAAGGTAATTTTCAAGGAAGATCCAAGCAACTAAGCTTGGGGATGCCTTGGAAGGCATCCCCTCTTTTGTCCCCAACATTATCAGTAACCTTACTCGGAGCTATATTTTTATTCGTCACATGATATGAGTTTTGCTTGGGGCGTCATTTTATTTTGTTTTTATTTGCTTGCTGTTATTTAGAATAGTGTTTTGCATCTTTTATTTCAATAAAAAACAAGCATAGCCTTTACCATGCTTATCTTACAAGTCTTTATGTTGCTATTTGAAAACAGAAAGTTTTCTATCATTGTATGAATTCTTCTGGAAAGTCACAACGTGATAAAATCTTGAAATTTTTACACAGTCAGCATGCATGAGTTCTATGTAATGTGGTAATTTTTGAGAATTTTTAGAGACAGGGAAGTATGAGTACAATTGCACTCTTTACAGACTGTCATGTCTAAACAGATTGCTGTTTTTTGCATTGTTTGCATATGTCTGTGTGTTTAATGATTCCATTTGAGGATAGGGGTATTAAATATGCAGAGGCATTTAGTATGTGTCTGTGGAAACGACACCTATGTGATCACTGGAATCCCTTCTACGGTTGGCGGTCGCGAGGTTGTGCAAAGGGCGGGTCTAAGAGTCAGTACAAGGATCATTTACCCAGGTTTGGGCGCGAGGATGCGTAATACCCTAGTCCTGCTTTGGTGTGTATTTGAATGTTCTTGAGTTCTTGAACTAGCTACGGTGCATGTCTAGCTCAAAAGATCAGAATCCTTCTCCAGTATGCCTCGGGCCTCCTTTTATAGTCAAAAAAGGGGCTGCCACAATGGCGCACAGGAGGTGGAAAGGTGTACAGTGCACAGGCTTATCTCATGCCATTACGGGACAAGACACATTAAATGCACCAATTAGGTGTCCACTCGCTTTATCGGGGACATAAACGAGGCCCATCCCGTCCGTGGCCGGTCCGTCTGGTTGCGACGCGCGTCCAGGCGAGCGGTGCCGACAACTGAGATGGCATGGTAGGGTCTTCATGCAGATCTGCATGCCACCACGCAGGTGCTCGACTAGCTGGACCAGGAACCACATACCGCCACGTGGGTACCTGCCTGGGCTAGTGGGTCGGCCGCCGAGCTGTGGTGACGATGGGGCGTCAAGGGCTTGTCGTGGTCCCGCGTCTGTTCCCGGCAAGGGACTTGCCGGGGCCTTTGTGAGCGTCCTCGGCAAGAGGCTTGCCGGGGCTTCCGCGAACATCCTCGGCAAGAGGCTTGCCGGGGCCTCGGGGTGTTTTCGTCGAGGAGCCTTGTCGGGGCCTCGTGGGCATCCTCAGCAAGGAGCCTTGCGATTGCCTTGTCTTCTGGTTCTCATCTTGGGAGTCCTAGACCCTTGACTTTATGAAGATCTGCATGCGGCCCTTCCCGAGCCTTGGTTCCAACGCTGCTGATGATGTTGGAGCTTCTAGGCTCAAGGGTGGCTGCAATGTATGCGTTTGGGTGAGTTGCCCCGGCAAGGGTTCTTGCCGGGGGTGTGTAGGCCGCCCCGCCAAGACGCTTGTCGGGGGAGAGCATGTCTTCTTGCTTGGCCTTCTTGTGCCGCCGTCTTGGCGTTGCTCTGGTAACTTTGTGTCTCTGGCTTCCCTCCTTTGCCTTGTTATGTGTGGTCGCTGGCGTGGCTCTGACTGCCCATTCACAAGGGGTATAAAATGAGCGCCCCTACTTTTGTACACCGACAGGAGCCCCTGGGCCTGGGCCATACATAAGCGCGACTCGTTGTTGGGCTAGGCCCAGAACAGTGCGCGGGCAGTGGGGTTGGATCCCCTTTTTACTACAGTAACTCCTCCGGTGGTTGCGCTTCCCCACGATCTGTGCTGACGTGGGGGTCATGCGCGGGATGACCGCGGCATGCTTGCGTCATCTCGTGGTTCCAAATAGTAATGAGACGGCTCGCGTTCTCCTCATAAAAAAATAGAGGAAGTTGCGGGGGTGCGACTCATTTACTAAGAGGACTCGGGTCGCCCTACGATCACGGGGTGCAAAAAAGGTCGTACCACGTGCCAGCCGGACCCCGATCTGCCCGCGACGTGCCCTTCATGCATCGGGGAGGGCAGTCGGAGGACATAGAGGGTGCGGGCTTTAACCCTGGGGCGGGTGGCCGGGCGCCATTGATTGGAGCAGCGGGTCGGTCTTGTTTTCTTGTGCCTCCGGCGCTTGTACTGGTTGATCTGAGCGGTCGCCCTTCTATAAAGAGGAGAGGGACAGTGCTCCCCTCCTCTCCACTCATCCACTTCCAATTTGATTCCTTCCCTTCCCAAGTTATGCCGATAGGGCGTGGCCGTGGTCGTGCCCCTGCGGAGGCGACCATGTCGTCCTCTCCTCAGAGGGCAGCGGTGGTCAAAAAAGAGCCGGATGCCCAAGATGAGGGTCATGCTGGAGGTCGAGGCGCCGGCCGGGGTCGTGGCCGGCGAGGCTATCGAGGCAGAGGCGGGCGAGGTCGGGGGACGCCCGCGCCGTCATCATCTCCGTCTCCATCTCCTTCGCTGTCTCCTCCTGCCTCCCCAAGCGGCCATGTCAAGGACATGGCGCTGGTGTTTATCTTGCAACTGCGCGAGCTGCCGCGCAGTCGCCTCCGTCTTCCTGAAGCGTCTGCGGGGGTGTTGGAGGTCGATCAACCATCGAGGTTGAGGCTTCACATGGAGGGGTGTTGCCATGGCGCCATGTGGGTGAACACCAAGTTCCCCACTCTTCATGTAATGCTCGTCCGCCAGGGGTGGAAGACCTCGCGCGTGCCCACTGCTTGATGAAGGGGCACGTCCTCTGCTTCAGGTTAGCGGAGAGCGATCTGCTCTCTGTCAAGGTCTTCGGGCGCTCGGGACACAAGCTAGGGTGTCGTGCGGAGAGCTCGACCGATGACGAAAGCTCCTCCCCGAGCGAGAGTGATGGGGAGGACAGCGACAACGACGACGAGGGCACCGGGCGGGAGGATGACGGGCCCGACTAGGCGGCGGACACGCCATCCCTGGGCGATGCCGGCAGCACCATCATTTGCATCGCCAGCCCCTTGAACTTCTCAGGGTCGCCTCCTTGGGCGGCTGGCGTTGGGAGGCCGGAGAAGACGAAGAAGGTGGGCGGTGGCCGTCATGTTGGAGTACATGGGCATCAACTCGCGCATTGCCGGCCCGTTGCCCCATCTTTCGGCTCTTCTCCTGGGGCCATCATCGCCAGCCTTCTTCGGGACGGACACCGGGATGTTCGCTTGGTGCTTTCTGCTGCTCGCGCTTTGCCTAGGCGCTCCTTTTTCCCTTTGCTATCTTTTTCCATTTCCTGAGGAGAGGGACAAGAAAGGGATTACGGGCATCTTATATCTTTTTAGTTTTTAAGCCTATGGGCCTTTGTAAAATTTAAATCTTCTAACCCCCTCGCTCATGTACGCATTCCGTACAATTTGTACTTGTTTACAACGTATTAATGGAGAGAAGGGCGTTTTCCGGGTCTCTTTTCCGCGCGGGCAAGAGCCACACCAAGGAACGGATCCTTGTTATATTAAGATAAACATCATACCCCGGCAACAGGCCTTGCCATTTTCCCCGCTCCATTGCTCGACCATATTGACGCTCTAGGCGGAAATAGGAGCAGAGTAGGATTAGGCCCTTCGTCCGCTCCCTTCCCATCACACTACTACCGAGTTTCGGTCCAAAACAAAGTTTGTTGGACACAGGGAAAAAGGGAGCATGATGGCATAAGAACGAAGGAAGTCTCATACGTTCAAGTTACATACGGAAGTAAAGAGTGGGGGATGGAAGACTTATCTCGTCTTGTAGCTCCCGGCAACCTTCTCTTGCCGTGGCCTGACTATTGGACCTGCAGCCCCCGGCAACCTTGGTTCTGCCGGGGTCGGAGCATCGGCTCGTCTCCTTTCTTCTAAACATCTCAGCAGAAATGTGTACGCATCCTGCGAACAAGGGGATGGAAAGGAAACAGAGAGACGCATACTCGACCTCTATGCTAGGGGTTAGCCGTCGCCAAGCACTATCAGCCCTAACAGAGAAAGAGACTCAACCTAGCATGCATGCTAAAACTTAGGGCGCCAATGCTTCATTTATTTATGCTCAGGGTCTGCGCCTGGCTTTGTACGAAGGGTTACATGCCTTCCCAGCAAGGCTTGTACAAAAGGGTGGCTTGCCGGGAAGCCCGGCAACTGTGCCTTATGGGTAAAACTTGCAAAGATGTTCGATGTTCCAGGAGTTGCTCACCGGAATACCATCTTCGGTCTCCAGGCAGACTGCGCCAGGCCTGGTGACTCGTCTTACCCGATAAGGGCCTTCCCACTTCGGCGTCAACTTGTTGGAATTCTTTGCCGACTGAACGTGCCGAAGAACAAGGTCGCCTTCCTCAAAGCTTCGTGAATGAACCTTGCGGCTATGATAGCGGCGCAAGGCTTGCTGGTAGCGCGCTGCTCGCACAGCCGCCCGAAGATGATCTTCCTCGAGGAGCGTTGCGTCATCTTGCCGCAACTGCTCTTGCTCAAGCTCATCATAGGCGAGCACTCGGGGTGACTCGTATGTGCGTTCCATGGGGAGAACTGCTTCCACCCCGTAAACGAGGGAGAAAGGTGTCTGGCCGATGGCTCGATTTGGTGTCATTCTGATTGACCAAAGAACCGCTGGTAATTCATTAATCCAGCATCTTCCGCACTTGTGCAGTCTATCAAAAGTTCTTGTCCGGAGGCGATGCAATACTTCACCATTTTCCCTCTCCGCCTGGCCGTTGCTTTAAGGATGTGCAACAGAAGCAAAACAGACCTTGCTCCCGAGGTCTTGAATATACTTCATGAAGGTGTGGCTTGTGAACTGCGTGCCGTTGTCGGTGATGATTCTGTTTGGTATCCCAAATCGGCAAACTAGGCCCTTGAAGAACTTGACGGCTGATTGTGCTGTCACTTCTCACTGCTTCCACCTCTGGCCACTTTGTGAACTTGTCGATTGCAACGTACGAGTACTCAAAGCCCCCGACAGCACGGGGAAAGGGCCTAGTATGTCGAGCCCCCAAACTGAGAATGTCCAGGAGAGAGGGATTATTTGGAGAGCTTGAGATGGTTGATGAAGCTTCTTTGAATGGAACTGACACGCTTCACACTTGGTTACTAGTGCCATTGCATCCTGGAGGGCAGTGGGCCAGAAGAAACCTTGCCGGAATGCCTTGCCGGCAAGGGCACTCGACCCTATGTGGGAGCCACATATGCCTCAGTGTATTTCTGCCAACAGCTCTAGTCCTTCCTCCCGGGGAATGCACTTCAAATTCACACCGTTCGACCTTTTTCTGTATAAGACGTCGTCGACGAACTGGTACACGGCGGACCGACGGGCTACTTTCTCCGCTTCTTCCTGCTCCTTAGGAAGCTCCCCGGTTTGGAGGAATTGGACGGTATGCTGTGCCCATGCCGGAGCCAGAGGCTCGATGGCAAGGACAAAAGGCATCTCCTCTGCCATAGGAGCAACTGTCTCCACGGTCAGGGCTTGACGCCCTGCCGGAGCCTGTTGTCCTACGGCGGGCTCAGCGTCCCCGGCAAAACCTTTGCCGGTGACCCCTGGGGGCTCGGTGGGAAAGTACTTGCCGGGGGCCGATTTCCTTCGCTTGTTTTGCTTGGTCGATGGTTCAACGGATGGCTGAGTGAATCGAAGCACAAAGGTACCTGGTTCCATAGGCAGGTTGAGGGCGGCGCGCTTTGACAAGTAGTCGGTGATGTCATTTTCCGCTCGGGGAATATGCTCTGCTTGTATACCGTCAAAACGCTCCTCCAGCTTCCTCACTTAATCTACGTAGGTCTCATTCAACGGGCTCTGGTAATCTTTGTTAACTTGCTTGACGACAAGTTGCGGATCACCTTTGACGATGAGCTTCTTGATTCCGAGGTCTACCGCGATCCTCAGACCAGAAAGAAATCCCTTGTACTCGGCAGTGTTCATCGACATCACCCTGGGGACGTGCATCTAGACCACATACTTGAGGTGGTCTCCGGTGGGCGCAACGAGTAGCACACCAACACCTGCGCCTTGCAGCGAGAAAGCCCCGTCAAAGTACATAATCCAATCGTGACTCGTTTCCTTGCCGGGGAGAGTAGTCTGCTGGATCTCTTCGTCGGGCGTTGAGGTCCATTCTGCAATGAACTCCGCCAAGACTCTACTCTGAATTGTCGAAGTGCTTTCAAACTTCAAACCAAAGCTCGACAGCTCCAAGGCCCATTCCACAATCCTCGCAGTCGTATCCGGGTTATGCAATATCTGCTGCAACGGGAGGCAAGTGACGACGGTAATTTCATGCGCTTGGAAGTAATGATGCAGCTTCCTCAAGGCCATAAGGAGGTCGAAGAGTAATTTCTACACACTGGAGTATCTTGACCTAGCCCCCTGCAAGAGGGAGCTAACAAAGCAAACCGGGTGCTGCATCATCTTCTTCTACTGCACTACTTCTTTCGATTACGTCGCTTTGGCCCGAGTGGCATCAGGTTCTATCGTTGTTACCACTTCCGTATTGACCTCCCTCCGGGCTACTAGCGCATAACTGGCCACTCTATTCATTTCCGCTAGATACAGCAGCAACAACTCTTGTGGTTTAGGCGCGACCAATATTGGCATAGAGGAGAGGTATTTCTTCAAATCTTGCAGTGCTGCTTCGGCTTCTGGGGTCCACTCCATTGGTCCCGCCTTATTCAATATCTTGAAAAAGGGAAGGGTGCGCTCGGCAGATTTGGAGATAAATCTGCTCATGGCGGCAATGAAGCCAGCAAGCCGACGCACATGTTTGATCCGTCTGGGTGCTTCAATCTGCTCAATGGCCTTGATCTTGTCTGGATTCGCCTCAATTCCACGCTGTGACACGAAGAAACCGAGAAGCTTGCCGGACGGAACACCGAAGACACACTTCTCAGGGTTCAGCTTAAGGTTGAGCTTGCGCAAATTCATGAACGTCTCTTCCAAATCTTGTACGAGCATTGCTTTTTGCTTGGTTTTGACCACTATATCATCCATATAGGCTTCCATATTTCTATGTAGCCGAGGCTCAAATCCAATTTGTACTACTCTTGCGAATGTTGAGCAAGCACTTTTCAACCTGAAAGGCATCCGTATGAAACAATACATACCACATGGGGTGATGAATGCTGTCTTCTCTTCATCTTCTGGTAGCCCGAGTAAGCGTCGAGGAATGATAACAAGTCACATCCGGCCGTGGAGTCTACAATCTGGTCAATGCGCGGCAACGGGAAAGAGTCCTTTGGACAAGCCTTATTGATGTCCATGTAATCAATACACAGTCTCCACTTCCCATTTGCCTTGTGCACCACCACCGGATTGGCCAACCACGTTGTATGGAGTACTCCTCTCACTAAGCCTGCCGCCTCTAACTTCCTGGCTTCATCTCTGATAAACTCTTGCCGCTCCAGAGCTTGCTTCCTGACCTTCTGCTTGACGGGTCGCGCATGAGGGCAGACAACAAGATGGCGCTCAATCACCGCCGTGCGAACGCCGGGGATGTCGGATGCTTGCCATGCAAACATGTCGACATTCGCCCGCAAGAAGGTGACAAGCGCGTCTTCCTATTTGCTATCGAGGGCAGAGCTTATGGTGAAAGCCCCACCCGTGCCATCCTCCTTGACCGACACCTTCTTGGTTTCTGGTGGTGCGGCTCTGGATTTCTTGCTCTTGTCGGTGGAGCTCTCTGGCACATTTTTGACGGGAGCACTGCACTCCGAAGAGGAGCGCTTGCCGGAGTGGGTGCGAGAGGTCCTACCGGTCTTCTTCTCTCCCGGGGCTTCAGCGGCAGGAGCAAGTGCTTTGGCGGCAGTTGCTGCAACTGCCTCCCGGTAAAGCTGATCAGCGCAGAACAGTGCATCCTTCTTGTCGGAGGGGATGGTGATGATGGACATCAGCCCAGGTATCTATAGTGTGTTGTAGGCATAATGTGATGTTGCATGAACTTGGTCAATGCTGGGCGGCCGAGGATCCCGTTGTAAGGCAAGGGGGATCTCGGCAACATAAAAAACAACTCTCTTCGTCATGTAGTTCAGTTCGCCTCTGAATGTCACAGGCAGTGTGACTTTACCCTTGGACTGACTCCTTCCTGGGTTGACCCCTTGAAACGTGCCCATCTCCTCGAGGTCTCCATCAGGAATTTGCAGCCTTTTGATCACGACAGGCGAGATCAAGTTAAGACCGGCCCCCCATCAACCAGCATTTTCGTCACCTTGAGGTTGCATATTGTTGGTGAAACCAACAATGGCAAACACCCGACCGCAATTGTGCGATCTGGGTGTTCCTCGGTGTAAAAGATGATAGGAGTGCTGGACCACTTCAGCGGCTTCTGGGCATCGAACGATGGTTCCGCTGCTGTGATCTCACGCGCCCACTGCTTGAGCTGACGGTGAGAGGTGTGTAGGGAGGCACCACCGTCGACGCACATAGACTCCGTAGCTTTCTGGAACTTTTGCTCGCCGGACTCGTCGTCCTCATCACGATCATCATCTTCTCGCTTCTTATCGTGGCCCCAGGCGGGCCTTTCTTGTTGGTTATCTTTGCCGCGGCGGCCAGGCTGGCCACCATGTTTCTTGTCGGATCCCTCAGCACCATACTGGCCCTTCTCCTTGTCCCGCCTTTCATATTCGGCCTTTTGCTTCTCTTCGAGTTGCTCGACTTGTCAGTAGTTCTGGAGGTCATGGCCTTTGGTGCGGTGGATCCTGCAGTATTGCTTGTCGGAGCTTCATGGCTTGTCGGCAGCCACCAAGGCCCGACAGGCAACACACCCGGCGATTTCCCTATCGGGGTCGTCAGCCTTGGTTTTCTTGGCAGCGCCGGCGTCGTCGGATCCCTCGACGGCAAGCACGGCCTTGCCCTTGTGTTTCCTGTTGCGGCGTCGGCCCTTCTTCTCTGGGGCGACAGCGTCTTCTGAGGAATCGGTTTCTAGACCGGCGTCTTCGCCGGGGTACTTCCTTCCCTCTTCAGCCCGAGCGCATTTGTGGGCCAGAACATAGAGTTTGGCCACATCCTTGACCTTATTCATCGCTAGCTCTTCACACATTTTGTGGTTGCGCACATTCTGATGGAATGCACTGATGATGGAGGCGGGATGAACGTCTGGGATGTTGTATTGCACTCGGCTGAATCTCTATATGTACTTGCGCATGCTTTCACCTTCTTTCTAGGGGATGACATGCAAATCGCTTGCTTGGCCATGAACCTAGTGGCCTCCCGTAAAGGTGCCAACAAACTCATGGCACAAATCCGACCAGGAAGAAATAGAATCTACTGGCAAGTGCATCAACCATGACATGATGTTGGGTTTAAGTGCCAACGGGAAATAATTGGCAAGCACCTTATTATCCCATGCTCCGAAGGCCTGCATCACGATGGTGTAGATGCTGAGGAACTCTAACGGCTAAGTCTTGCCATTGTACTTCTCGCCGACGTCGGGCTTGAAGGTGCGGTGAGTGGGCCATTGGAAACGCCACAGCTCACGGGTAAAGGCTGGACAACCTACCTCGTAAGGTAAGCGTCCAGAGCCTCCTGGTGCCGGGTGGTCCGTAGTGGGCTTTGCCCGCCTATCTGACTGGTGGCGTGCCTCGGGCCGACGCTCGATGGTACTCCGAGCGTCTTCGTGGGCATGCTCCCGAAGAACTTGGCGCTGATCGCGGTGGGTCCATGGGGTGGACGACTCTATGGATATGTTATCACAAGGGTCATCCCGACGGACCGGTGCTCGTGGTAGCTGGCGAGGAGGAGGAGAATGCACGATGGCTGCGGCACTCCGGGCCTCCCACCACTGGTGTGCGGTGGCTCGACAGAGCATCGGCCTGAGGGCCCCGCTGGCCGCGGCTCGTCCTTGTTGGCGACGGCAACGAGGCTCCGGATGGTAGCTCTCCACTCGTCGAGCTTCTCCGGAGCAGGAGGGGAGTCAAGGAGCAACTGTGTGCGCTAAGGACTCCGCCGGCGAGGGTAGCAGTGAAAGCTACGTGGACCGTGATGCGCTCCGACTTCTAACCATGTTAGAAGGAGCTCTATCACGGTCCTGCAGCTGTATGCCATTTTCGCCAGCGGCTCGGCGAGCATGTTGATCCTCTACATCCCGCGACGGATGCGCAGGGCTCTTTCCGCGGCTTCGCCCGGGGTCCTCAGCGTGGCGACGCCGCTCATCGCGCATGACCTGGGAGGAGCGCGCCGTGGGTGCCGCCGTGGGCGTCTTGGAAGTCGCTGCGTCACCCATACATGGTATGACACCACTCTTGGAGGGCCCCACGCCGCCTGCGGGGTCCCGGCTCTGCCCTTGAACTTGGTGGCGCGCGGCTCGCTGTCTCGTGCACGAACGACGCCGCTTTCCAGGCTTCGGCTGCTGGAACGACGCGGGTGTTCACGTGTCGCCCCTCCGCTTCCATCCGCGACCACCCCGTCGCTAGCCCGCGTCGGCACAGGCTGTTCGGCTCCAGATGAACCGATCACCGTGATCGTCTTCTTCTTGGGATCCATAGCAATGAAGAACTGCTAAACCAACTACTAGACCAGATTTTCACAACTGTGCCCCCTACCTAGCGCACCAAAGATGTCGGTGGAAACGACACCTATGGGATCACTGGAATCCCTTCTACGGTTGGCGGGCGCGAGGTTGTGTAAAGAGCGGCTCTAACAGTCAGTACAAGGGTCGTTTACCCAGGTTCAGGCCGCGAGGATGCGTAATACCCTAATCCTCCTTTGGTGTGTATTTGAGTGTTCTTGAGTTCCTGAACTAGCTACGGTGCATGTCTAGCTCAAAAGATCCGAATCCTTCTCCAGTATGCCTACTTGTGTGTCCACTTGCTTTATCGAGGACGAAAACGAGGCCCGTCCCGTCCGTGGCCGCTCCGTCTGGTTGCGACGCGCGTCCAGGCCAGCGGGGCAGGTAGCTGAGATGGCGTGGTGGTAGTGTCTTCACAAAGATCTTCATGCCACCACGCATATGCTTGACTAGCTGGACTAGGAACCACGTACCGCCACGTGGGTACCTGCCTGAGCTAGTGGGTCGGCCACCGAGCTGGGGCGACGATGGGCTGGAAAGGGCTTGTCGTGGTCCTGTGTGTGTTCCCGACATGGGTCTTGCCGGGGCCTCTGTAAGCATCCTCGGCAAGAGGCTTGCCGGGGCTTCCGCGAGCATCCTCAGCAAGAGGCTTGCTGGGGCCTCGGGGTGTTTTCAGCGAGGAGCCTTGTCGGGGCCTTGTGGGCATCCTCGGCATGGAGCCTTGCAATTGCCTTGTCTTCTGCTTCTCATCTTGGGAGTCCTAGACCCTTGTCTTTATGAAGATCTGCATTCCATCACGTGGGCGCTTCCCGAGCCTTGGTTCCAACGCTGCTGATGATGTTGGAGCTCCCACGCTCAAGGGTGTCTACAACAGAGGCATTTGGGTGAGTTTCCCTGGCAAGGGTTCTTGCCGGGGGTGTGTAGGCCGCCCCGGCAAGAGGCTTGTCGGGTGAGAGCCTGTCTTCTTGCTTGGCCTTCTTGTGCCGCCGTCTTGGCATTGCTCTGGTAACTTTGTGTCTCTGGCTTTCCTCCTCTGCCTTGTTATGTGTGGTCACTGGCGTGGCTCTGACTACCCGTGCACAAGTAAGGGGTATAAAAGGAGCGCCCCTACTTTTGTACACCGACAGTATGCAATGTCAAATAATAATTTTAGTGATTTTCTATAGTGGAGAATGATAAGGTTTTGCATGGATTTGTACTAACCTATTTCACGAGTTCTTGTTGAGTTTTGTGTGGATCAAGTTTTGAAGATTTAGGGAAACCGTGACATAAGAGGAGTTAAGGAGACACAAGAGCTCAAGCTTGAGGATGCCCAAGGCATCCCAAGTTAATATTTCAAGAAGTATGAAGCATCTAAACTTGGGGATGCCCTAGTTGGCATCCTACCTTTCTTCATCAACAATTATCTGTTAGTATCTGTTGAGCCTAAGTTTTTGCTTCTTCACATTATATGTGCTATCCTTGCAAATGTCATTTTATTTTGTTTTGCTTGATGTTTGAATAAAATATTAAGATCTGGATTTTTTAAATGAGGGAGAGTCTTCACATATATACATAATTATTCAACTACTCATTGATCTTCACTTATATCTTTTGGAGTAGTTTGTCATTTATGCTCGTGCTTCACTTATATCTTTCTGAGAGTCTTACAAATAGTAATGGTAACATACATGTGTTATGAAATTGGTCCCACTATGATAGATATTTAATAAGATGTAATAACCAAATTCATAAAGAGCATTGAATATATGAGAAGTTTGATTCCTTCCATTTGTTTTGAAATGTGAAGATGGTGATATTAGAGTCATGCTAGTAGTGAATTGTGGGATAAAGGAAATAATTGTGTTAAGGTTTGTGATCCCGTAGCATGCACGTATGGTCTTCTAGTTATGTGAAGAAGTTGTAGCACAAATTATCCTTGATTGTCTATCTTTGCATGAAAGTCGGGCGCGCGCGATGGTTAACTCCTACCAACCTCCCTCCTACGAGCATCCGTAGTAGTACTTTGCTTCGAGGGCTAATAAACTTTGTTGGGGACACAAGAGACTCTTTGTTATTTGGTTGCAGGGTTGGTTGAGAGAGACCATCTTCATCCTATGCCTCCCATGGATTGATGAACCTTAGGACATCCACTTGAGGGAAAATTGCTACTGTCCTACAAAACTCTGTGCTTGGAGGCTCAACACAAGTCTATAAGAAGAAGGTTGTGTAGTAGACATCAAGCTCTTTTCTGGCGCCGTTGTCGTGGAGGTGACTGCTTGAAGGTATATCTTTAGACCTGGTAATTGAATCTTTTAGTTTTTTGTTTTATCACTAGTTTGGTTTATAAAAGAAAACTACAAAAAATGGAATTGAGGTTGCCTCATATTATTCATCTCTATAATGTCTTTCGTGAAAAAGATGGAAAGGAAAATTATGCTCAATTGTTAGAAGAAGAAGTCAATAAAATGTTTGGCACCAAATATTTGAATGATGAGGATGATTGCAATGTTGTTAGTATGAATTATTTGAATATCCATGATGCTAATGATATGCAAAGCCATAAGCTTGGGGATGCTATGTTTGATAAAGATTATATTTTTAGTCCCCCAAGTTTTGATGAGCAAATTTATTATGATAAAAGCATACCTCCTATTTACGATGATCATTGTGATGACATCTATGTTATAAAGAATACTAATAACAATGAAACTTGTTATCAAGATTTTAATCAATTATCACAAGATAGTTATTTTGTTGAGTTTGCTCCCATCACTATTCATGAGAATAAATTTGCTTATGTGGAGATTTGCAAAATTTCTATGCTTATGCATCATGAAAAGAGTGCTTTTATGTGATAGCTATATTGCTGAATCCATTCATCATGCTACTGAAAATTACTATGAGAGAGGAACATATGCTTGTACCTATTCCAATAATATCAAGTTTCCGCTCTATGTGTTGAAAGTTTTGAAGTCATGCTTGCTTTACCTTCCTATGCTAGTTGATTCTTGTTCCCATAAATTGTTTGCTCACAAAATACAGATACATAGGAAGTGATTTAGACTTAAATGTGCTTGCAATGTGATTCATGATGTTCCCTTTTATGTTTCAATTAGTATCTTTTATGTGAGCATCATTGAAATTATCGTGCCTAGCTAAAAGGCGTTAAAGAAAAGCGCTTGTTCGGAGACAACTCAATACTTTTACCTATTATTTTTGTGTGTCCACATGATTAGGCTACTGTAGTATTCATGTTTTATAGCTTTTGTTTCAATAAAGTGCCAAGTAAAGCCTTTGGGACAGTGTGGATGATAGTTGACTTGGTTCTATGCAAAAACATAAAATTTGCATCCAGTGCTGGAATTTCTGTGATTCACTGGAACATGATAAAACTTCTGAATTTATTACAGATGATTGATATACAAATTGCCTATGTGGTCCTAATTTTTCAGAATTTTCATAGGTGCAGAACTAGGATCAAAATTCTGGTCTTTATAGACTGTTCTGTTTTTGATAGTTTCTGTTTTCAATGCTTAGTTTGCTTGTGTTAGTGTTTCCATAAGTGAACGATTTGCTTTATTATACTAACGCATCTCACAAAGTCCCGTTAAGTTTTGTGTGATTAAAGTTTTCAAGTTTGGGGTGAGATATCGATATGAGGAGAATAAGGAGTGGAAAGACACTAAACTTGGGGATGTCCAAGGCACCCCAAGGTAATATTCAAGGAAGATCCAAGCAACTAAGCTTGGGGATGCCCTGGAAGGCATCCCCTCTTTCATCTCCAACATTATCGGTAACCTTACTTGGAGCTATATTTTTATTCGTCACATGATATGAGTTTTTCTTGGAGCGTCATTTTATTTTGTTTTTGTTTGCTTGCTGTTATTTAGAATAGTGTTTTGCATCTTTTATTTCAATAAAAAAACAAGCATAGCCTTTACCATGCTTATCCTGCAAGTCTTTATGTTGTTGTTTGAAAGCAGAAAGTTTACTATCATTGTCTGAATTCTTCTAGAAAGTCATTACGTGATAAAATCTTAATTTTTTTACACAGTGAGCATGCATAAGTTCTATGTAATGTGGTAATTTTTCAGAATTTTTAGAGACAGGGATGTATGAGTACAATTGCACTCTTTACAGACTGTCATGTTTGAACAGATTGCTGTTATGTTTGCATTGTTTGCATATGTTTATGTGTTTAATGATTCTATTTGAGGATAGGGGTATTAAACATGCAGAAGCATTTAGTATTAAATTTCAAATAATAATTTTAGTGATTTTCTACAGTAGAGAATGATATTGTTTTGCATGGATTTATACAAACTTATTTCACGAGTTCTTGTTGAGTTTTGTGTGGATGAAGTTTTGAAGATTTAGGGAAACCGGGACATAAGAGGAGTTAAGGAGACACAAGAGCTCAAGCTTGAGGATGCCCAAGGCATCCCAATTTAATATTTCAAGAAGTCTCAAACATCTAAGCTTGGGGATGCCCCGGTTGGCATCCCTCCTTTCTTCATGAACAATTATCGGTTAGTATCGGTTGAGCATAAGTTTTTGCTTCTTCACATTCTATGTGTTATCCTGGCAATGTCATTTTATTTTTTTTGCTTGCTGTTTGAATAAAATATTAAGATCTAATATTTTTTTGAATGAGAGAGAGTCTTCACATAGATACATAATTATTCAACTACTCATTGATCTTTACTTATATCTTTTGGAGTAGTTTGTCATTTACGCTCGTGCTTCACTTATATCTTTTTGAGAGTCTTATAAATAGTAATGGTAACATGCATGTGTTATGAAATTGGTCCCAGTATGATAGATATTCAATAAGATGTAATATTTTTTTTATAAAGAGCATTGAATATATGAGAAGTTTGATTCCTTCCATTTGTTTTGAGATATGAAGATGGTGATATTAGAGTCATGCTAGTAGTGAATTGTGGGATAAACGAAATAATTTTGTTAAGGTTTGTGATCCCGTAGCATGCACGTATGGTCTTCTAGTTATGTGAGGAAGTTGGAGCGCAAATTATCCTTGATTGTCTATCTTTGCATGAAAGTTGGGCGCGCGCGATGGTTAACTCCTACCAACCTCCCTCCTACGAGCATCCGTAGTAGTACTTTGCTTCGAGGGCTAATAAACTTTTTGCAATAAGTATGTGAGTTCTTTATTTATAATGGTGAGTCCATGGATTATACACACTCTCACCCTTCCACCTTTTATAGCCACTCTAGTACTGCGCAACTTTCGCTAGTGCATCAAACCCACCTTATACATTTCCTCAAAACAACAACCATACCTACATATTATGGCATTTCCATAGCCATCCCGAGATATATTGCCATGCAACTTCCGCCGTTCCGCTTGTATTATGACATGCATCATTATTGTCATATTGCTTTGCATGATCACATAGCCTACATGTCATTTTTGGCTAAGCAACCGTTCTTCATATTCATACATGCTATGCTTTGGTCATTGCACATCCTCGTACACCGCCAGTGGCATTAATATAGAGTCATAATTGAGTTGTAATTTTGAGTTGTAAGTAAATAAAAGTGTGATGATCATCATATTAGAACATTGTCCAATGTGAGGTTATAAATAGAAGAGGCCAGAGAGCCCAAAATAAAAAAAAAGAAAAAGAAGAAAATAGGCCAAATAGCCCAAAACAAAAAAATGAATTAGAGAAAAAGAGAGAAGGGACAATGTTACTATCATTTTCCACACTTCCGCTTCAAAGTAGCATGGCGTTCTTCATGATAGAGAGTCTCCTATGTTGTCACTTTCGTATATTACTAGTGGGATTTTTTAATTATAGAACTTGGCTTGTATATTCGAACGATGGGCTTCCTCAAATTGCCCTAGGTCTTCGTGAGAAAGAAAAACATGTTGGATGCACGCCCACTTAGTTTTCTTTTGAGCTTTCATACACTTATAGCTCTTGTGCATCCGTTAAATGGAAATCCCTACTCACTCACATTGATATCAATTGATGAACATCTCCATAGTTCATTAATTTTCCTAGTTGATGTGAAACTTTCTCCCTTCTTTTGTTCACTACCACCTTCTATTCCACCCATAGTGCTATGTCCATGGCTCACGCTCACGTATTGCGTGAAGAGTTGAAAGGTTTGAGAATGTAAAAGTATGAATACAATTGCTAGCCTGACACTGGGGTGGGCATGATTTATACTTTGTGCCGATAAGATGGAGCATAACAACACTATTTGGTTTTGTAGGGATAACTTTCTTTAGCCATGTTATTTTTGAAATTTCATGATTTTGCTTTCTACTATGCTTGAAGTATCATTGTTTTTATTTCAATATTGAACTTTTGTTTTGAATATTATGGATCGGTATATTCTTGCCATAGTTGAGAAGATTACATGGATAAATATGTTAGGTAGCATTCCACATAAAAAATCCTTTCTATCATTTACCTACTCGAGGACGAGCAGGAATTAAGCTAGGGGATGCTTGACACGTCTCCAACGTATGTGTAATTTTTGATTCTTCCATGTTATTATAATATCTGTTTTGGATGTTTTATATGCATTAATATGCTATTTTATATTATTTTTGGGACTAACCTATTAACCTAGAGCCTAGTGCCAGTTTGTGCTTTTTTCCTTGTTTCTGAGTTTTACATAAAAGGAATATCAAACGGAGTCCAAACGAGCTAAAACTTTACAGTGATTTTTTATGGACTAGAAGAGACCCACGGAGCATCGGAGTTGGGCCAGAAGAGTCCTGAGGTGACCACAAGCCTAGGGGGTGCCTCGGGAACCCGCTTGACTTGTTTTAGATGCCAAAAATTCCTAAAAATCTAGAAACCTCCGAAAAGAAACCTAGATTGGAAGTTCCGCTGCCGAAAGCCTCTGTAGCCACGAAAAACCTCTCGGGACCCCGTTCCGGCACCCTGCCGGAGGGGGAAATCATCACTGTAGGCCATCTTCATCATCCGGCTGCCACCATGATGAGGAGGGAGTAGTCCACCCTCGGGGCTGAGGGTTTGTACCAGTAGCTATGTGTTATATATATATATATATATATCCCTCTCTCTCTCTCTCTCTCTCTCTCTCTCTTGTGTTCTTGACTTGGCACGATCTTGATGTACCGCAAGCTTTGTTATTATAGTTGGATATTATGATGTTCTTCCCTCTCTACCTTTTGTTGAATTGAATCTTTTCCTTTAAGTTTTTCTTATGTCAGATCGAATCTATGGATGTGAGAGCACTTGATGTATGTCTCGCGATGGGCTATCCGTGGTGACAATGGGATGTTCTTTTGATCCACTTGATGTATGTTTTGGTTATCAATTTGCGGATTCCTGTGGTGACATTGGGGTAATCTATGGATAGGGGTTGGTATGCGTTTTCATACTCGGTTCTCCGATAGAAATCTTGGGGTACTCTTGAAGTTCTTTGTGTTGGATTGAATATTATCAATTTGAAATTGTGTGATGCATATCGTATAATTGACCCACAGGTACTTGTGGTGACATTGGAGTATCTAGGTGACATTAGGGTTGATTGATGTGTGTCATGTGGTGTTATTTTAGTACGAACGCTAGGGCTATTTGTGACACTTATAGGAATAGCCCATTAGATCAATCAAAAAGAATAACTTTGAGGTGGTTTTGTACCCTTCAAGCAATTTCATCTTATGTTCTCCGTGATAGGAACTTTGGAGTGATTCAATGTTGCACGTTGAGGGATTGTTATATGATCCAATTATGTTATTATTGTTGAGATATTTTGCGCTAGTGAAAGTATGAACCCTAGGCCTTGTTTTCAAGCATTGCAATACCGTTTTTGCTCACTTTTATGACTTGTTACCTTGCTGTTTTTATTTATTCAGATTACAAAACCTATATCTACTATCCATATTACACTTGTATCACAATCTCTTCGCCGAAATAGTGCACCTATACAATTTTCCATTATATTGGGTGTGCTGGGGACACAAGAGACTCTTTGTTATTTGGTTGCAGGGTTGTTTGTGAGAGACCATCTTCATCCTACGCCTACCACGGATTGATAAACCTTAGGACATCCACTTGAGGGAAAATTGCTACTGTCCTACAATACTCTGCGCTTGGAGGCCCAACACGAGTCTACAAGAAGATGGTTGCGTAGTAGACATCAAGCTCTTTTCTGGCGCCGTTGCCGAGGAGGTGAGTGCTTGAAGGTATATATTTAGATCTTGCAATTGAATCTTTTAGTTTCTTGTTTTATCTCTAGTTTGGTTTATAAAATAAAACTACAAAAATGGAATTGAGGTTCCCTCATATTGTTCATCTCATCTCTATAATGTCTTCCATGAAAATGACGAAAAGGAAAATTGTGCTCAAGTGTTAGAAGAAGAAGTCAATAAAATGTTTGGTACTAAATATTTGAATGATAAGCATGATTGCAATGTTGTCAGTATGAATTATTTAAATATCCATGATGCTAATCATATGCAAAGCTACAAGCTTGGGGATGCTATGTTTGATGAAGATGACATTTTTAGTCCCCATAGTTTTGATGAGCAAATTTATTATGGTCAAGTGATGTACGTCCACGATCACTAGATAGTGATACGTGAATGAATTGTTCAATATCTATCACACGCATACATATCTCATTTCTCTGAGGACATCTAAATCACACACGCGCACTTCGTGTATTTCTCTCTGTCTATAAAGGTTAGAATTCGTATTTCTACCCCGTCCTACAAGTCTCTCACAAAAAACACACACACTCTCTCTATTGAACACACCCACCCCTTTAATTCCACCCACCCACTGCCACTCATGTCTCAAAGAACTACGGCTCTCACACATATCCGTAAGGTTAACTCGAGTCCCGGAACCATATGAATACGTACATTGGGATTCCATCACAACACCTTTTGTTTTGAGATTTCGCTCACACACACACACGTGCGCACGCACACACACACATCGTTTTTCTCTTCATTTTTTCGGCACTTGCATGCACACCTCTTGTTTATCTCTATGATGCTTTAAGTATTCCTTGCACACATGCTATCTACCTATTACTTAATATAGCTATGTAACACACAAACTCCTTCTCCTTATCTTTAAGTGCCACTAGAAGCCCCCCCCCACACTTCCCGACACCAAAGGAGTAGGGTGACACCTTGATTTTGATATTAATCTGTCTACCGACTTCTCTCTCAAACAGACACACACACACACACTCGCTAGGTGTGCCTATGTGCCTACCGCGCACGCACTCTGGATACGTCTTTCTCTACCTCCCACTCCCCCACACTTCTCGACACCGAAGGAGTAGGGTGACAATTCAATTTTGATATTAATCT
>LR738710.1:520216495-520361143 GCA_902687465.1 Secale cereale
CACACACACACACACACACACACACACACTCACTAGTAGTGCCTCTGTGCCTACCGCGTGCACACTCCCGATACATCTTTGTCTACCTCCCCCTCCCCCCCAACAATGTCAGCAGAAGGGTGACATCTCGATCTTGATATGAATCTATCCATTGGCATATCTTTCAAACACAAACACACACTCGCTAGTTGTGTCTCTGTGCCTTGCTCACACACACTCGATACATCTTTCTCTCCGTAGCGCCCCTCGTTTTGTAGATTTCTCTCGTGCGCACAACTGTGGTGATGATGACGCTGGACCCAGTGTGCCTTGTTTATACCTACATCATGTGATAGTTTTCGCCTTGTTTTCTGTTAATTAACAGGGCAACATTTTTTTGTTACTACTAGTGAATTTGAGATCATTTGAGGCAGACATAAAAGAGTAAAATTCATCCACGGTACTTAAACTTGCGCCACAAGCTCACTTTGGTCATCGTGCATACGAAGTTGGTCAATACGGTCACTATGTACAAGTCTAGGTGATTATACGGTCATTAACTTGCCGTATAGATTCATATTTTTTTAGTTGACTGGTCAAAAACAACATGTGACAATGTTTTCTGTTAATTAATAGGGAAACCTTTTCTTTGTTAATACTAGTGAATTTGAGATCATTCTGGGCATACTTAAAAGAGTAAAATTCATCTATGGTACTTAACTTACGCCGCGAGCTCACTTTGGTCATCATACGTAAGAAGTTGGTCAATACGGTTACTACATACAAGTCTAGGTGATTATACGGTCACTAACTTGCCGTAAAAAATAGCTTCATATTTTTTTGAGTTGACTGGTCAAACATAGTGTGTGACAATGTTTTCTCTCTGTCCCACGCGGGTCCCACCCGTGAGTGAAAGGAGAAAAGAAGGAGAAAGAGATGAAACCTTTGAGCAGCTCTGGGTATTCGAACTTGACACCTCCCGAAGAGCCTCACATCTGACTCGCGCTAGCCACTAGGACATCAATGCTGTCTGTATTTTGCGGTAGATTACCTCTATTATTTTCAGAACAGAAGAGCACACGCACACAACACATGATACACACACACACGGGATTATGTGGTTGCTCGCACTGGTTTTGAATCTGTGCGTGGGCCAGGCTCGGCTATGTTTGTTGGGTATTGTCACCATTTTTTCTCAAACAAAATTTTTAGAAAACCGACGGCTTTTTGGATATTTCGGTGCCCCCGAAAAAATGATGCTAGAATATTTTAATTTAAATGACCAAGAAATGTCAAATATGCTTCGTATATATGTTTGGATATAACTCAGTAGTTGGCATAGCATGGTAGGAGCCGCAACATGTCATCTTGCAGCCTAAATTCAAGGCACTGTCTTTAACTCTTGTTCGAAGATAATCCAAAATTCTCGAGATTGTGATTTTGTGCATGCGTTGCGTGCGTGCCTATGATTGAGCCACCACCGGTGCATGCATGAACAGACGTGTGGCCGGAATAGGTTTCTCGGTTCGCATGCCAGTTTAATGGTGGCATTTGATGGAGATGAGGAGGCATGTTCAGTCGGGCATGCAATGGGCAGCGCAGTACTATTTGATTTGACAACTACTAGTAAACCAGGACAGTAAAAATAAATTGAGAAATGGGCGGTAAACTAGTAAGCCAAGACAGTTCCCGATACAGCTTTAATGCAGACGAGGAGGGAGAGGGCAGCGGTTCCTAAAATGTTGAATGGCCAATGATGCATCCTCCTTCAATTAGCATGCTGAGGTAAGTAATGAGAGGAGGACGGGGAAAAGAGGCATACCGATGTGAATGCAACGCAGTTTGCACCCATATAAAGGCGCGCCTCCATTCCAATGCATCTAGCACATCGTACGTACCTACACACCTACACTAAGCATAAGAATGCTCACTCCAGACCCATGGCAACGATGCGCGCGAGCGGCCAGCAGCTGTGCCAGATGGTCCATGATGTCGGCCTGCGGCATGGCACCGTGGATCGTCTCCAGAGAGTGTTGGTGGCCGGTTAGTTCATGGCCATCGTCATCACCAACTACGACTCTCAGTTGGAAAAGATGATTGTTGCCACCATCAACAAGTTCACCGTCATCAATAAGCTCGCGGTTGACATCGCCGAACTCCTCCTGCCCACGCGCCCAGGCTCCTCGTTGCCTGCACCCTGATCGGACTCCATGGTGAGAACCTCTTTCAAGCATTGGTGGCCCAACGACTTCCTGCCGACGCAACGAAGAATGTTCACCTGGAGGTGGCGCTCGTTGCGAGGCGCCTTGCCCTACAAGAATTCCTCAACCTACACATCCACGTGTACGAGGAAGTCATGTACATAGGCATCTACAAGGCCGATGAGGATGCTATGATGTTGGTCTCCATCAACAGGCTGGAAGCTTTGGACGCCTTTGTCGAGAAGCACCTTGACCTCGCCACAAAAGACGCCTCTCCTAAGCTGTCGGTCGGTGGCCTGGCACACTGTGTCAAGGAGGAGGAGGTCATTGATGGATGCATCTTTCTTCTTGCCTCCTGTAACCACCACTGCGATCGCGTCATCGTGGCCTTACTTCTTATTGTACTATTGCAATCTCGTTCTAGTGGATAAAGACATGTGTGATCCCTTTTGGCTCAACTTCTTAATTTACATACGATACTTGACCCGACCCACGTACTACTCATAAATTCAAAAACTAAGACCGAACTTATAAATTCAAAACTACTCGTGCAACACGCCTGCCATGTGCGCAAGTTCAAAATGAGAAACCAGAACACGTACATGAAACATGTCCCTCTCCCGTCACATACCACACTGTCTTTCCGCCCCCCAGTTAACGTGCATTGGCTAGGCTTTATATCACTACAACATGTGGGACCACATGTGACAAAAGCGGCGATGTGCCAACCTAGCTACTACACCCTGATTGTCGGGCAGGAAAATCCCTGCCCCGCCCTGTAGCCAAATCGATCGCGCGAAGTAGCAGAACCAAATGTTTCAATTTATACATGTTTAAAAGGAAAACTCCTGCCGCGTTCGCGTCACACCCCCGCACGCCCGGGAATTAGGAGTACTCCATGGTCCGTTCGTGCACGCCACATAGCTAGGGAAGGCGTGTTGCCTAGCATTTTGACTTTCACGTGGGACCACAATTGAGCAAACCGACTGTCGGCAAACCGCACTCCGCCGCCGCGTTGGAAAACATAAACGAGGAAGGGAAGATATAGCTGGAGCACGGAAGCCAAGAAATTTTGCATCAGATGGGACTCATTGATAGAGTAGGAGCACTCCGTCCTACTACTACTACCACTATACAACTAGGTACCTGCACGACACAACATCGTAGGAACAAAAAATGAGAAGATTTTGATTCCAATCAACGTAGTATGAATAATATGATGTGGGGAGCACCCTTGAAGCCACGTGGCACGTCTGGAGGTCTTATTGAGAGCTTCTTGTGTGGATCGATCACACGTGCTGCTCGTTCGAGAAGAGCGTGTATGGGTACAATTAGCTTATAGTAGATCCAAATCGCAGCCACCTGGACCATTGGATCAACATCAATCAACGTTTTATATCGTGTATGTGCAAATACACGCATGGGCTGCATAGAAATAAATGAATATAGAATATATAATACATAATACCGCATATTGGGTTTCTCTAAAGTCAAACATTGTGTATTTCCAACAAGTTTGTAGGAAAATATATTGACATATACACCCCCAAATATATATCATTTGATTCATCATTGCTTTGATTTCCACATCATGTAAATTTGTTAGTGTAAATTTTTGTATTGTTTTCATAAAATTTAGTTGCAGTCAACGCTATGTGTAGAGTAAATTACAAATGGAGGGAGTGGAATACATATAGATATAACTAGAAAAATAAAAAACATAGTAATATAGTGTATATATATACGGCTACCACCTTTTTCTAGGTTAGAACTCGCGCGTTCTTGTGTACACATTGTTTTGCTTCGCTATAATTTGCATTTGCATGGTGTGTATAGGACTATCACCTCATTCAAATCCTATATCAGCAACCAAACCATCATCCATAATTAATTCATATTGGCAATTAAGATTGCATTATCTTAGTTCTAGTCGGTTCTTCAGCTGCTTGAAGGAACTCCATCTTGTTATTCAGGTTGGTTTTGTTCATATGACAAGAACATCGACCATTCAAGATTGGTTTAGTAAGGATTGTCGATTTGTATCATCGGGTACAATATAGTTGGATCGTCAATGTCAAAATCCACCAAATCAATAATTATCCCACTCTCATTGAAAGATTGGGTTGCCATCATAAGACTACCACCTAGAAAATTATTTCTCTATAATATACACATGAGCACCCATCTCATTATCTAGGTCCACGCCTCCCTCTGTCTCTCGGAACACACACACACACCTCTTCACACGATGCGTGTCACTTGGTCTCTCTCCCATCCCATGAAAAAAGGTACACCGCCCTTCTGTTCTTCTTGCTACCCCATGTAGTTAGGTCTCCCTGCAACAAACAAGAATTCATCTCTCTCTCTCTCTCTCTCTCTCTCTCTCTCTCTCGACTATCTCTTTCAACCACACATAACCTTACACCCCCTAGCCAGCCGTGCTGTCGAGGTCTATCTAGCTCTCTCATAGGCAAACAGACATTGTTTGTGTGTCCCTTCATCGTGCACACACTATGGCTCTCCCATATCCCAACCTCGTAACCTTATCGATCCCGATGTTACATGCATCTCTCTCTCTCTAACACAAACACGCACATGAACACACCCTCTCTCTCTCTCTCCTTTCGGACACTCCTCTCTCTACAACACAAAGAGTCTTTTGAACACACATATACCCCTCTCTTGTTAGGTACTATTGCCCCCACCCCCCTCTTTGTCACACAAATATTCTCTCTATATCTATCTCTCGCAATAACGCATGCATATTCTAAATTGAAACCAACTACAAAAATGAGCTATGGTTACAAAAATCAAATCCACTCCCAAACAAAATATGAAAATAGGGTGAAATCATGCACACAAATGTTTGTTGCGTGCATGAATGTCCATGATATGGATGTACTACTTGTACATCCACACATACCCATTTCACACAAATTATGGTGTGCATGTGATGTTTGTTGTACATCTGCACTGCTCCTGCAAGCCTTCCTCTGACACATTCCAACTTATTGTGCTACTTGAGATTCTATTTTTCTCCTCAGACCATGTGAAACCACGAAAAGGACCCCCGCCCCACTGGTACTATAGCTCGAAGCTCCCATATGGACACAAAACCCACAGGAGCATGCAACTGTTGCTGTAGTGGATGGCGCCGCGGCCTGGGAAAAGGACGGAGTCTCCGACATCGCTGAGGTGGAGCACGCCCTCGACGGCCATGAGTAGCGCGTGCTAACTGGCCACGTGGAACACAGTGTGATCTAGCGGCCCGCTCTCGTCGACCACGAGGGGTAGCTATGCTCCAGCAGCAAGCCCTTGTCGGTCACGAGGAGGTGCATTGCGTCCTCGTTGCTCACAATGTGGACGAGCGTGTTCTCCAGCGGCATGCCCGCAAGCATCAAATCCTCGCCGCTCTCGACGTGGATGAGAGCATGGCCACGAACATCGCATCATCGCCACTCCCGACATGGACAAGTGTGTGCCCCGGTAGCACACCCGCCAACATCGCATCCTGGCCGCTCAGGTGCACGAGCGTGTGCTCCAATGTCACATCCCTAGCATTACTTTGCCCTAAGATAGTTTTTGCCTGTGCATCATGTTTAAGATTTTGTTAAACTTGAAATGGGGATGACTAAACCCTAGCACCAAAAGAACCCACCTAGGTTCAACCTAATTTGTTTTTTCATTGTACCCAAAGTGCCTCAAGAAAAGTTCATGATTTTTGGTTAAGGTAGAAACCTCTGCCAAAAATGATGAATATATTTCTAGGACATTTTTGGATTTTTGAATTAACTCATATTGTATTTGAGTTGGAGCAAATAAATCCTATAATTATTTTTATTGCTCCAATTATTCTGAAAACATTTTGTGGAGTTTTGGAATCATCCATATTGCATCCACAAATAATTTCAGAAGCAACAAAAATGGTTTAGTATTAGTAATAAATCAAAATATAGCAAAACAAATAAAAAATAGAAAGAAAATAAGGGAAAGGGCTTACCTGGCCTTACCTGCGGCCCAGCTGGCGGCCCAGCCCGCCACCGCCGCCTCCCTATCGTCTTCCTCTTTGCCAGGAGGACGAGCGCGCGTGCCGGCGCGTGGTCGCCGCACTCCGGCCACCTCCACTCTGTCTGGTTGCCTCCCTTCGCCCTGGATCTCCCTCGCGACGCCACGCAACCCCCCCGGTCTCTCTCTCACTCACCCCGTGCTCTTCCCCCTCCCCTGTCTCTCCTCCCCGCCACTGCCGAGCGCGATGCCATCGCCGTCGTCCACTGCCACCACGGCCATCGAGACTCCCTCGCCTAGCTAGCATGTCCATCGGCTTCGCCGCGTCGCCTCGATGCTCTCCACCAACGAACACGATGCCGGAAGCCCCATAGCGTCTTCCCCGACCTCGTCTTGAAGCTCCGGCCGCCGGAGATCGTCGTCATCGATTAGCGTCGTCCAGAGCCTCCCCGTCCACGTCGTTTGCTCCGCTGGAATCTCTGTGAGCTCCTCTCCGTCTTCCCCTTGACCCCGTGGTCCATCTCTCGCCGTGGACGCCGTCCCCTTGAGCTTCGAAGCTCGCCGGAGCCGTGCTTCCTCGCCGCCGTGGCCACAGCTACTGCCGCTCTCGTCCGAACCCATAAGCACACTCAGCGCACCCCCAGGAGCACGCCGCACCCACCAGCTCACCTCCCTGTGCCCCACAGCGCCTAACTCGATGGTGCCCGAACTCCGACGCTGCCGCGAGCTCGTTTCCGACGAGCTCCGGCCATCCCAGCTCCTCCCACTTGCGTGGATGGATGCGGGAGAGCAAGAGCTACTCCCCGGAGCCCTCAGCTCGCCAAACCACCAACCATAGGCGAAAACCGACCAACTCCGGCGAGTTTCCGCCGCTGTTGTGGTCGCCGGCGTCACCTGCTGATGTGGCGTCGGCTATTTAGCCTAATGACGCCCTAACTAACCCCCAGGGCCACTGACATACAGGCCCCACTGCTAACTACCTAGTTTAGGTTTAATTAAAATAGGATTAGCCCTGGCTCACTGACGTGTGGGCCCAGGCCCTTGACTAATTAGAGTTAGGTTAAAATTAATGTTATCTAATTTAGTTAATTAGTTGAGACACTGACATGTGGGCCCCGTGTCTGTTTAGTTTAGTTTTAAACTTTTAGTTAGTGCTGAGAGACTGACCAGTGGGACCCACTGGTTAGGTTTGACTGGACCAGCCCCTGTTGACTTGCTGACGTCATGATGACGCAGTGCTGACGCAGTAAAGCTTTTCTGGAATTAAAATAGATCAGAAAGGTTTAGAAATTCCAGAAAAAGCCTTAAACTTCTAAAAATCAGATAAAATCAACCGTAGCTCAGATGAAAATAATTTATATATGAAAAATGATCAGAAAAATTCAAGGAATCTGTTTATGGCACTTTCATGCATGTTTGAACAAGCTAAGCCTGCTTATCAGGTCAAATCAATTAAATGGCATTTAAATAATCACATATGAAGTTTGAATTTGAACCTTTGGTTCAAACCAACTTCATTTAACATGGTTGCTAGTTGCATTAGCTCAATCAACAGCATATTGCCATATCATGATCATGCATCATATTTTCGCATTGCATTGATTGTGTTCTCTCTTGTTTGTCGGTGCTTGTCCCCTTTCAGTAGACGTGTTCCGACGATGAGTTCGATGACACTGATGAAGACCCAATGTTATCTTCAGAAGTGCCAGGCAAGAAAAACCCCATTGAGCATTCCGATACAATCCCACTCTCTCACTCTTGCTCTCTTTACTGCATTAGGACACCAACGCTTCAACTGTTACCTGTTGCGGTACTTGAACCCCTTTTCCACTGCATGACCTATCATTGCCACAGTAAATAGTTGAAACCCACTAGTATGAGTAGGAGTTGTTTGAGCCATGTTGTGCCTACTCATTCATGCTTTCTGGTTATGCCTGCTATTGCTTAGAGTTGTGTCAGGTCTGATTCATCGGGGATGAATTGGAAGGGTGATGAACATGTCCTACTGTGTGTGAGCTAAGTGTGTGAACACGATTTGGTAAAGGTAGCGATGAGAGGCCATGTAGGAGTACATGGTGGGTTGTCTCATTGAAGCCATCCTCAGGAACTGAGTTCTGTGTTGGTTGATCCATGAAACAGCTACTACCACACATTGGGATCCTTAATTGACTCTCTCGACTTATTAATCAACATGATCTCTATCCAGGAGTTGCAATTAGTTTCTGGTGTTTGTAGTTTACTGGAGGTCGTGCGCAGCGCTGACCCTCGGGGTGGGCTGTGACACGGCATGTACGTGGCACGGTGTACCGATCGCCCGTTTGGTGATACGGGAACCCTGTACACATCGTTTGGAGCCGTGAGCGACACCCGGCCGGATCTCCCCACGGATGGAACCCAAATAGGCGATAAACCTGGACGACAGACTTGTGTGGTTAGTCAGGTCGTGGCCGACACCCTCGCCAGGCTTCCGCTTGAAGGTTGCCGAGATACATGACGTGTATATGGCGGTAAGTGGCGAGAGCGTGTGTGAAGAAGTACACCCCTGCAGGGTTATACATATGATCTATTCGAATAGCCGTGTCCACGGAAATGGACTTCTGGGTTGCCTATTACAGTTCATAGACAAGTGAAAGTGGATACTCTAAAACACGCAAGATAAGCGTGAGTTCTATGGATGGCCTTCTCGTAGGGAGACGGGAGCGGATCCATAGTGGTGTATTGATTGGTGAATATGTGGACTCGTGTGCGCCACCTCAAAAGAGTTACTTGCAGTCGTAGTTTAGGATAGCCACCAAGTCAAGCTGGCTTGCTGCAGTCAAACTCCACCACCCCTTGTTGATACTAATGCATACGTAGCTAGTTCTAATGTAAGTCTTGCTGAGTACCTTTGTACTCACGTTTGCTTAATTTATGTTTTTGCAGAGAGACCTTAGTCTCGCTAGTGGTTCCGCGTGGACTTCGACGTTTAGCTTGTTACCTCAGCTACGATCTTGTACCCTTGGGAGGGTCTGGTAGATAGTCAGGCTTCTCAGCCTTTTTCATTTGTAGTTGTCTGTACTCAGACATGTTATGCTTCCGTTGCCTGTATGCTCTGTATGTTGGGTCATGTGACCTCTGTTTGTAATGAAATGCTATGATGGCTCTTCTGGGCCTTTATATATATATATATATGAGTTGTTGAGTTATGTTGTGATGCCATGTTGTACAGCACATACTTGCATGTTATGCGTACGTGTAATGTGTATTGCTATGTGTGGGATCCGACACCTAGTTGTTTACCCTTGGTAGCCTATCTTACAGGGAAATGTCTCCTAGTGCTTCCACTGAGCCTTGGTAGCTTGCTACTGCTCCGGAACACTTAGGCTGGCCGGCATATGTCCTTCTTCGTTCCTGTGTCTGTCCCTTAGGGAAATGTCACGCGTTGTTCCTTTAAGTCCTTGTAGCTTGCTACGACTTGGGTTCATACGTTGATGACCGACACGTTCGTTGCTGGGTCATGTATGCCTGTCTCTGTAATTTAGTGCCACTTTTGGTTTATAACTAGTCATGTCGGCCCGGGTTCTCTGTCATATGGATGCTAGCGACACTATCATATACGTGTGCCAAAATGCGCAAACGGGCCCGGGCCAGGTAAGGTGGCACCCGTGGGGATACCATGCGTGAGGCCGCAAAGTGATATGGTGTGTTACAGGCTAGACCTGTGTGACTTAGGATCGGGGTCCTGACAGCGTTGGTATCAGAGCCTGACTGCCTGTAGGATTAGCAAGCCAGACTGGTCGAAGTTGTGTCTAGAAATTCTTTAGCTATATAAGGGAATTGATTGTGGAAGGGAACGTAAGGCTCTTTTTTTTACTCCTTTACCTTATGACCTTCTGATCTGAGTCATCCTCTTCTTTTCTACGGGGTTAAGAAACTAGGCTTCCACTTCTGTCTATCAGGATCACGTTAATGGTGGATTCAACCCTCAATTTAGTTTCTACTACTTCTGTTTGATAAAATGTTGGTCTCAGAACCTTGACATTATGATGTTGAGTGGTTATGCTATCTTTGTGCGTGAGTCTCAAAAGTACTTTTGAGCATTTGCAGCCATTATGCTGTCCGAGTCATTCCAGGTTTCTAAATAATCTGATGCATTTCCAAACCTTTCCTTCATGCTCAGATGTACCTTTGGGCCAGACTAAGCACACTAGTGAGTGTGTTGAGGTACTCTGTTACCTCGACATATATGTTGGACTTATTATTATGACCCTAGGTGTCTTAGAAGATCACCCAGTAATGCAGCAATACTTTGTATCCTCAGTGTGATGATTCTGGCAGTCATTCTCGAAAGCATCCCGTGATGCCATTTAGTTAGTAGGCATTCTACTCCTGGGTTCTTGAACCCAAGATTCTTTCTACCTACTTCATGTTGGTAGTAATTGCTCGTCCCTTTAGGATATTAGTAACCTTGTGATAGTCCTCGAGGTCCGTGGTATATCATTCTTCCAAATACCATGAACCATCCCTAGCAGAAGTTCTCCCGAACCAAAAGATCACAACCAGAGTGCTTTTGAGTAGTACTCCATTCATATTGTGACTCTGTCAATTCTACCTTTCTGCGTAGGTTATCTGGAAGAAATATGTTGAACTAGTTCGACATACTAATCTATGCATCCACAACTCCGAAAGATATATGTTCCTTGAGTTGTCTCCCTTTAGTTCTATTATGACCCTCGTCTATCAGTTGATAGTCAGGAGTAGTTGTGCACTCGTGTTCATCGATGCCTTTTACTCTTGTGGTCTGTCAAGCCATTCTATTCTGGAATGACTAGGAGAAACAAACTCCAGTACCTTATCCATATCCAGGATTGGGTCAAAGAAGTTGTACCCCGCAGATGAAGAATGTTAATCCAGCTTCTAATCTGTTCTATCTTGGAATATTACCATCTTTATGTCAAGAATTTCATGGGAATTGCACATCATCCTATGAACTCTTGATACAGTAATACTTCTCACCATCGTCGTTCATTCCTCGGTCTCCATGTTGTTATAACCGGAATACCGACAAGTGAATTGTGATGTGTGAAAACAACACTCCTAGCAACCCTGTTGCTTGGTAGTTAAAGGACAACAATTTCATTCTTAGTGTGTTGGTTACTGAATCACCATTTCTAAGATTGATCGTGCTACCTAGTCCATTTTTCTGGTGCACTCTTTGATCAATGAGTTAGGATTTCATAATTCCCTCACCCTTGCGATCATATCATCTCGCCCTGAAAAGCAAGATTGTTTGCGAGCTTAGTAACATATCGGTGGTTCGTGATTTTCCGGCTATCTTCCCGGAAGTATCACCGGGCTATCCCCTGACCAATGCGTCGAGCTCGTAATCAAGTTGGTTTCATACAAACCACCCATTCTTCAAGAATCTGTGTTGGATACCCTGAACTAGTTGGTTAAGCTAAACAACAACTTGGAGAGTTGGAAGATAAAAGCTTAATCCACATAGCTCACCTCAAAGGGATATCTTGTGTGTGTATTGAAGATAGATGATATCTTCTTCAATTGATCTCCGTGATCATTTGTGGATCTATTGTCTTGTTCATACTTTGATTTGAGTATGGGTTATCATTAAGTCAAATCAGAACAAATGATATTCGTAACGTTGCCTTACTCGTGGTTGATCCCTCGAGCATACACCGTTATATCTCTTGGTCTGACCAATGCTATCACCGTGTTCACTTAATTGTGGAATTCCACCTATATGGAAACCTGGATGAATTGTTGTTGAGCCCATCAGCAACACTGCTATCTTCTCCATGATTTTGTAGGACATTAAGCTAGTGTTGGAAACTTTGTAAGCATTGCCTTCGTGTCCCGTTCATGAGGTATATGTTGGATGAGAGAAGAGACTTTCCCTAATTCATTTGTACTTGATGTAAGTTGCCACTGTGAGTTTGAGAAAGTTGTTTTGCTTCCTGTGGATTCATCTCATGTCAGTCATGCATACGTGCGAAGTATTCTGTGGTTTGGAGACTTGCAACCTTCACTCTATACGTATCCCTAGCACACCAAGCCACTGATTGATTTGTTTAAGAAAATGAAGTCTGTTGTGCTAATCCTAGGTCGTGCACATGACTTCGCTATCTTCAATGATGGTTCTCAATCTGAACTCGGTAGCATCTTATTATAAGACTACCATGTGGTCACGTTTGTCTGGGACAACGTGTTCACCGGTACGTAGCAGAACTAGCTCATGTTTTGGAGCTGCTATCGTAGTTCATTCCCGAGAATCTCGCAACGCCGTCTCGTCGAATTGTGTTGCAAACATTCATTCTTTCTAGACTCGATAAGTCTAGAATATCCTGACACCAACCAGAACTGAATCTCAGGTAGATATGATGGTTAGAGCATTTCCCAAGAACTATAATATTGGTCTCTTGATAACCGGTAAAGTGGATGTCGTGGCCAACACACCTAGCCAGAAGACCTATTGTTGTAGTATCTTGATTGAAGAAATTGGCCACCTCCCCATAAGGACTTCGTAGGATTTACTCCCTAGTTGTTCCTTATGGATTTTTGTGCTCCTGAAGTCCGACCTTTTACTTGACGTTCTAGGTACAAAACCATTTTAATAAATGGGTTACGCTAGCACATCAAGGAGAACATTAGAAGCGGAGTGCTAAATGTCTCTCGGTTGATCATCCAGATTTCGTCCCCTTGGCCTCGCCAAGGTGAAATCCGAGAAGGTGTTATCTTCCTTTGCATCTGCATCATCCATCATTATTCATCATGGTAGTATGTGATGTTGCCAAGATCCTTGACACGGATATTGGTAAAACCTTGATGAATATGGGAATGCTCATGTTCTTGAGAGCACGCACAAGCACTAGGTGTTATCCTCGACACTAACCGGGATTGCTTCTAGTGTTCTTGGTTATGTTATAACCTCTCAAAGAGTAGTTTCACTCTCTACTGTTGGGTTTCTTCCCAGTTACCAGAATCATTCCCAACATTTGCATTTTGTTCCCAGCTTGCACCGCCAATGTGCCAATTTTCCATGGGTTGCCCTTCTCAGCATCTGCTGTTCAGGATTATCTTCAAGAGTGGTCCTACCATGGGTCCCATTCATTTCCGATGATAAGCAAATCATCCCTTGCGTTGTCTTTTACAAGGCAGTCCACATCATCCATTCTGGCCGAGAATGTCATTCTTTCGAACTCCGTCAAACATTCGATTGTGATTTGCCTCCGGCTGGTATAGAGAATTTTAATGATCTCTATATCAAAAGTAATTATTTTTGCCACTTAAAGGAATAACTCTACGAGTCACTTTCTCCAAGGTGCCCCGTCTGGTGGTATCGATCACCCTCTTCTTAGAAGTGGAATTATTGCCATTAGGTGAACCTTCATCATTTATTTCACTACATCCCTCTGGAGGTGTACTCCGTGTCTCAGCTCGAGAGATGTTTCGATGTCTTAATCCATGAGATGATCTTGAATTGCTCGATCTTCGAGAAGATCAAATCCTGTAGAACTCACATTCCTTTGTTGTCGTGTTGGATGAAGCTTTGAAATCAAAGATGCCAAGATCTACATGATGCAATGAATCAACAATTTCGAGGTGGAAAACTGGATCGAGAAGATTGTGTTAGTTAGTGTCCCCTCTGTTTTCTTGTCTCACGTCTTGAAGCTTGGGACGAGATTCTTGTTAAGTAGGGGTGAGTTGTCACATCCCTAGCTTTACTTTGCCCTAGGATAGTTTTTGCCTGTGCATCATATTTAAGATTTTGTTAAACTTGAAATGGGGATGACTAAACCCTAGCACCAAAAGAACCCACCTAGGTTCAACCTAAAAAAATATTTTCATTGTACCCAAAGTGCCTCAAGAAAAGTTCATGATTTTTGGTTAAGGTAGAAACCTCTGCCAAAAATGATGAATATATTTTTAGGACATTTTTGGATTTTTGAATTAACTCATATTGTATTTGAGTTGGAGCAAATAAATCCTATAATTATTTTTATTGCTCCAATTATTCTGAAAACATTTTGTGGAGTTTTGGAATAATCCATATTGCATCCACAAATAATTTCAGAAGCAACAAAAATGGTTTAGTATTAGTACTAAATCAAAATAGAGCAAAACAAATAGAAAACAGAAAGAAAATAAGGGAAAGGGCTTACCTGGCCTTACCTGCGGCCCAGCTGGCGGCCCAACCCGCCACCGCCGCCAACCTGTCGTCTTCCTCTTTGCTAGGAGGACGAGCGCGCGTGCCGGCGTGTGGTCGCCACACTCCGGCCACCTCCACTCTGTCTGGTTGCCTCCCTTCGCCCTGGATCTCCCTCGCGACGCCACGCAACCCCCCGGTCTCTCTCTCACTCACCCCGTGCTCTTCCCCCTCCCCTGTCTCTCCTCCCCGCCACTGCCGAGCGCGCTGCCGTCGCCGTCGTCCACTGCCACCACGGCCACCGAGACTCCCTCGCCTAGCTAGCCTGTCCATCGGCGTCGCCGCGTCGCCCCGATGCTCTCCACCAATGAACACGATGCCGGAAGCCCCGTAGCTTCTTCCCCGACCTCGTCTGGAAGCTCTGGCCACCGGAGATCGTCGTCATCGATTCGCGTCGTCCAGAGCCTCCCCGTCCATGTCGTTTGCTCCGCTCGAATCTCTGTGAGCTCCTCTCCATCTTCCCCTTGACCCCGTGGTCCATCTCACGCCGTGGACGCCGTCCCCTTGAGCTCCGAAGCTCGCCGGAGCCGTGCTTCCTCGCCGCCGTGGCCACAGCTGCTGCCGCTCTCGTCTGAACCCATAAGCACACTCAGCGCACCCCCAGGAGCACGCCGCACCCACCAGCTCACCTCCCCGTGCCCCGCAGCGCCTTACTCGATAGTGCCCGAACTCCGGCGCCGCCGTGAGCTCGTTTCCGACGAGCTCCAACCATCCCAGCTCCTCCCACTTGCGTGGATGGATGCGGGAGAGCAAGAGCTACTCCCCGGAGCCCTCAGCTCGCCAAACCACCAACCATAGGCGAAACCCGACCAACTCCGGTGAGTTTCCGCCGCTGTTGTGGTCGCCGGCGTCACCTGCTGACGTGGCGCCGGCTATTTAGCCTAATGACGCCCTAACTAACCCTCAGGGCCACTGACATACGGGCCCCACTGCTAACTACCTAGTTTAGGTTTAATTAAAATAGGATTAGCCCTGGCTCACTGACATGTGGGCCCAGGCCCTTGACTAATTAGAGTTAGGTTTAAATTAATGTTACCTAATTTAGTTAATTAGTTGAGACACTGACATGTGGGCCCCGTGTCTGTTTAGTTTAGTTTTAAACTTTTAGTTAGTGCTGAGAGACTGACCAGTGGGACCCACTGGTCAGGTTTGACTGGACCAGCCCCTGTTGACTTGCTGATGTCATGATGACGCAGTGCTGACGCAATAAAGCTTTTCTGGAATTAAAATAAATCAGAAAGGTTTAGAAATTCCAGAAAATGCCTTAAACTTCTAAAAATCATATAAAATCAACCGTAGCTCAGATGAAAATAATTTATATATGAAAAATGATCAGAAAAATTCAAGGAATCTGTTTATGTCACTTTCATGCATGTTTGAACAAGCTAAGACTGCTGATCAGGTCAAATCAAATAAAGGGCATTTAAATAATCACATATAAAGTTTGAATTTGAACCTTTGGTTCAAACCAACTTCATTTAACATGGTTGCTAGTTGCATTAGCTCAATCAATAGCATATTGCCATATCATGATCATGCATCATATTATTGCATTGCAATGATTGTGTTCTCTCTTGTTTGCCGGTGCTTGTCCCCTTTCAGTAGACATGTTCCGATGATGAGTTCGATGACACCGATGAAGACCCAATGTTATCTTCAGAAGTGCCAGGCAAGCAAAACCTCATTGAGCATTCCGATACAATCCCACTCTCTCGCTCTTGCTCTCTTTACTGCATTAGGACAACAACGCTTCAACTGTTACCTGCTGCGGTAGTTGAACCCCTTTTCCACTTCATGACCTGTCATTGCCACAGTAAATAGTTGAAACCCACTAGTATGAGTAGGAGTTGTTTGAGCCATGTTGTGCCTACTCATTCACGCTTTCTGGTTATGCCTGCTATTGCTTAGAGTTGTGTCAGGTCTGATTCATCGGGGATGAATTGGAAGGGTGATGAACATGTCCTACTGTGTGTGAGCTAAGTGTGTGAACTCGATTTGGTAAAGGTAGCGATGAGAGGCCATGTAGGAGTACATGGTGGGTTGTCTCATTGAAGTCGTCCTCATGAACTGAGTTCTGTGTTGGTTGATCCATGAAACAGCTACTACCACACATTGGGATCCTTAATTGACTCTCTCGACTTATTAATCAACATGATCTCTGTCCAGGAGTTGCAATTAGTTTCTGGTGTTTGTAGTTTACTGGAGGTCGTGCGCAGCGCTGACCCTCGGGGTGGGCTGTGACGCGACAGGTACGTGGCACGGTGTACCGATCGCCCGTTTGGTGATGCGGGAACCCTGTACACATCGTTTGGGGCTGTGAGCTACACCCCGGCCGGATCTCCCCACGGATGGAACCCAAATAGGCGATAAACCTGGACGAGAGACTTGTGTGGTTAGTCAGGTCGTGGTCGACACCCTCGCCAGGCTTCCGCTTGAAGGTTGCCGAGATACATGACGTGTATATGGCGGTAAGTGGCGAGAGCGTGTGTGAAGAAGTACACCCCTGCAGGGTTATACATATGATCTATTCGAATAGCCGTGTCCGCGGAAATGGACTCTGGGTTGCCTATTACAGTTCATAGACAAGTGAAAGTGGATACTCTAAAACACGCAAGATAAGCGTGAGTGCTATGGATGGCCTTCTCGTAGGGAGACGGGAGCGGATCCATAGTGGTGTATTGATTGGTGAATATGTGGACTTGTGTGCGCCACCTCAAAAGAGTTACTTGCAGTCGTAGTTTAGGATAGCCACCGAGTCAAGCTGGCTTGCTGCAGTCAAACTCCACCACCCCTTGTTGACACTAATGCATATGTAGCTAGTTCTGATGTAAGTCTTGCTGAGTACCTTTGTACTCACGTTTGCTTAATTTATGTTTTTGCAGAGAGACCTCAGTCTCGCTAGTGGTTCCGCATGGACTTCGACGTTTAGCTTGTTACCTCAGCTATGATCTTGTACCCTTGGGAGGGACTGGTAGATAGTCAGGCTTCTCAGCCTTTTTCATTTGTAGTTGTCTGTACTCAGACATGTTATGCTTCCGTTGCCTGTATGCTTTGTATGTTGGGTCATGTGACCTCTGTTTGTAATGAAATGCTATGATGGCTCTTTTGGGCCTTTATATATATATATGAGTTGTTGAGTTATGTTGTGATGCCATGTTGTACATCACATACTTGCATGTTATGCGTACGTGTAATGTGTATTGCTATATGTGGGATCCGACACCTAGTTGTTTACCCTTGGTAGCCTATCTTACAGGGAAATGTCTCCTAGTGCTTCCACTGAGCCTTGGTAGCTTGCTACTGCTCCGGAACACTTAGGCTGGCCGGCATGTGTCCTTTCTCGTTCCTGTGTCTGCCCCTTGGGGGAAATGTCACGCGTTGTTCCTTTAAGTCCTTGTAGCTCGCTACGACTTGGGTTCATACGTTGATGACCGACACGTTCGTTGCTGGGTCATGTATGCTTGTCTCTGTAATTTAGTGCCACTTTTGGTTTATAACTAGTCATGTCGGCCCGGGTTCTCTGTCATATGGATGCTAGCGACACTATCATATACGTGTGCCAAAATGCGCAAACGGTCCCGGGCCAGGTAAGGTGGCACCCGTGGAGATACCGTACGTGAGGCCGCAAAGTGATATGGTGTGTTACAGGCTAGACCTGTGTGACTTAGGATCGGGGTCCTGACAGCGTTGGTATTAGAGCCTGACTGCCTGTAGGATTAGCAAGCCAAACTGGTCGAAGTTGTGTCTAGAAATTCTTTAGTTATATAAGGGAATTGATTGTGGAAGGGAACGTAAGGCTCTTTTTTTACTACTTTACCTTATGACCTTCTGATCTGAGTCATCCTCTTCTTTTCTACAGGGTTAAGAAACTAGGCTTCCACTTCTGTCTATCAGGATCACGTTAATGGTGGATTCAACCCTCAATTTAGTTTCTACTACTTCTGTTTGATAAACTGTTGGTCTCAGAACCTTGACATTATGATGTTGAGTGGTTATGCTATCTTTGTGCATGAGTCTCAAAACTATTTTTGAGCATTTGCAGCCGTTATGCTGTCCGAGTCATTCCAGGTTTCTAAATAATCTGATGCATTTGCAAACCTTTCCTTCATGTTCCGATGTACCTTTGGGCCAGACTAAGCACACTAGTGAGTGTGTTGAGGTACTCTGTTACCTCGACATATATGTTGGACTTATTATTATGACCCTAGGTGTCTTAGAAGATCACCCAGTAATGCAGCAATACTTTGTATCCTCAGTGTGATGATTCTGGCCGTCATTCTCGAAAGCATCCCGTGATGCCATTTAGTTAGTAGGCATTCTACTCCTGGGTTCTTGAACCCAAGATTCTTTCTACCTACTTCATGTTGGTAGTAATTGCTCGTCCCTTTAGCATATTAGTAACCTTGTGATAGTCCTCGAGGTCCGTGGTATATCATTCTTCCAAATACCATGAACCATCCCTAGCAGAACTTCTCCCGAACTAAAAGATCACAACCAGAGTGCTCTTGAGTAGTACTCCATTCATATTGTGACTCTATCAATTCTACCTTTCTGCGTAGGTTATCTGGAAGAAATATGTTGAACTAGTTCGACATACTAATCTATGCATCCACAACTCCGAAAGATATATGTTCCTTGAGTTGTCTCCTTTTAGTTGTATTATGACCCTCGTCTATCAGTTGATAGTCAGGAGTAGTTGTGCACTCGTGTTCATCGATGCCTTTTACTCTTGTGGTCTGTCAAGCCATTCTATTCTGGAATGACTAGGAGAAACAAACTCCAGTACCTTATCCATATCCAGGATTGGGTCAAAGAAGTTGTACCCCGCAGATGAAGAATGTTAATCCAGCTTCTAATCTGTTCTATCTTGGAATATTACCATCTTTATGTCAAGAATGTCATGGGAATTGCACATCATCCTATGAACTCTTGATACAGTAATACTTCTCACCATCGTCGTTCATTCCTCGGTCTCCGCGTTGTTATAACCGGAATACCGGCAAGTGAATTGTGATGTGTGAAAACAATACTCCTAGCAACCCTGTTGCTTGGTATTTAAAGGACAACAATTTCATTCTTAGTATGGCATGCTGGAGTGTAAGGCAAGTATATTACAATTTTTGGTTTGCATGCACGACTAGCTTAGGTGGCATGGTTGCATGGCTAGGAAAGACTAGAGAAAAATAAATATATAATGTGTTTATAGCGCTGTCCACTAAATGGGAGTGTGTAAATATCTTTAGAGTGCACTCCGCTTCTTTCTTCGAACGCTTAGGTGCACTTGATGCCGTGCCGCGCTACACAATGTTAGAAAAAAAATCTGCTCCAATGTTTTAAAATCTATTATTATCTTGAAACTAGCCACACCTGTCCCTCACCTCATCAAAACAGCCCGAGGAATATTTATTTGGTGAAGCATAATTTTTTTTACTGATATAAATGTATATAAAAAATAGAGTGTTTATATTTCAAGTTTGTGAACAAGTATTATTCTACTACTTTGGATCCATTGCAACGCATGATCCGGCACATTGGTAGTAGTAAGAAACAAATTTTGAGTTTGGCACAAGTTCATACAGTGGGAGCACCACAAGGCCTGGCGCATGAGTTACATTTCCCTCTCGGGGCCCATGGGACTGAGCTTCAAAGGCTTACTGCACCTTACTTTGTGTCACTGACATGTGGACCCTACGTGCCGTTGGCCCACATGTAATTCTTAGAAAGGCAGAGGGGCGGTGGGACAGAGAGGGGTGAGGGCGCAGGTCGGGGGATGTGTGGTGTCATGGGTTCGAGCGGCATCGTGTGGGATCGCATGTGGCTGTGTTAGAAACTTGATGGTCACCGCAGTTCAGCTGACCCACATGTCATGCACACAAAGGCAGAGGTGTGGTGGGGCCAAGAGGGGTGAGGCGCATGTCGGGGGATGTGGTGCCGTGGGTTGGAGCAGCATCTGATACGTCTCCAACGTATCTATAATTTTTGATTGTTCCATGCTATTATATTATCTATCTTGGATGTTTTATATGCATCCATATGCCATTTTATATGATTTTTGTGACAAACCTATTAACCCGGAGCCCAGTGCGAGTATCTGTTTCCCCCCTTATTTTGAGTTTCGCAGAAAAGGAATATCAAACGGAGTCCAAATGGAACGAAACTTTACGGGGATTTTTCTTGGACCAGAAGACACCCGAAGGACTTGGAGTACACGCCAGGGGATCCTCGAGGCAGCCACAAGGGTGGAGGGCACACCCTGGGGGTAGGGCGCACCCCCTACCTTGTGGGCCCCCCGAGACCCCCCTGACCTACTTCTTCCACCTATTAATTAACATATATTCCATCGAAACCACTTTTCTGCTGCCGTAACCTTCAGTTCTCGCGAAATCCCATCTGGAGCCATTTTTTGGTACTCTGTCGGAGTGGGAGTCAACCATGGAGGGCATCTTTATCATCCCTATTGCCCTTCCGATGAAGTGTGAGTAGTTTACCACAAGCCTACGGATCCATAGCTAGTAGCTAGATGGCTTCTTATCTCTCTTTGATCCACAATACCATGTTCTTCTCGATGTTCTTGGAGATCTATCCGATGTAATCTTCTTTTGCGGTGTGTTTGTCAAGATCCGATGAATTGTGGGTTTATGATTAGATTATCTATGAATAATATTTGAGTTTCTTCTGAATTCTTATATGCATGGTTTAATATGTTAGTAATTCTCTTCGAACTATCGGTTTGGTTTGGCCAACTAGATTGTTTTTTCTTGCAATGGGAGAAGTGCTTTGCTTTGGGTTCAATCTTGCGCTGCTCAATCCCAGTGATAGTAGGGGACATGACACATATTGTGGTGTTGCCATCGAGGATAACAAGATGGGGTTTTCATCATATTGCTTGAGTTAATTCTGCTACATCATGTCATCTTGCTTAATGCGTTACTCCGTTCTTATGAACTTAATACTCTATATGCAGAATCATTTCGGTCGTTGTGCGGAGTAATAGTAGTAGATGCAGGCAGGACTCGGTCTACTTGATACATACGTGATGCCTATATTCATGATCATTGCCATAGATGTCGTCATAATTATTCTCTCTTCTATCAATTGCTTTATAGTAATTTGTTCACCCATCATAATATTTGCTATCATGAGAGAAGCCTCTAGTGAAACTTATGGGCTCCGGGTCTATTTTCCATCATATAAGTTTCCGATATACTATTTTCAATCTATAAACCAAAAACCCAAAAATATTTACTTTACTAGTTCATCTATCTCTATTGGATCTCACTTTTGCAAATAACCGTGAAGGGATTGACAACCCCTTTATAGCGTTGGGTGCAAGTTGTTTGATTGTTTGTGCAGGTATTTGGCTATTTGTGCGTAATATCCTACTGGATTGATACCTTGGTTCTCAAACTGAGGGAAATACTTACTCTACTTTGCTGCATCACCCTTTCCTCTTCAAGGGAAAAACCAACGCAAGCTCAATAGGTAGCAGGAAGAATTTCTGGCGCCGTTGCCGGGGAGATCTATGCCAAGTAAATACCTACCAAGTACCCTTCATTAAACTCTCATCTCTTGCATTTACATTATTTGCCATTCGCCTCTCGTTTTCCTTTCCCCCACTTCTAAAACAATATTCGAAAAGATTTCCTTTTCTTTGCCCTTCTTTCGTTTGTCTTGTTCGCTTGCTTTTTGTATGCTTGTGTGTTGGATTGCTTGCTTTGTCACAATGGCTCAACCAAAAAACATTGATTCTCACTCTAGAAAGTTGGAAGAAATTGAGAATAATGTTAGAAGCTTTATGTCTCTGCAATTTGAGCACAATGATTTCTTTAGGAAAGAGTTCAAGGAGCAGAACGGTTTTTTTGGAATACATGAATAAAGAACTTGATGATATGTCTAAGGAATTTTACGGTCTGAAATCTTAGTTAACTCACCTTGAACTTTAGTTGGGCAAATCTGTGATAAGCAAGCCACCTTAGTAAATAAAATGGCTGGCAAACCAGAATCTTAAAATAATGATGAAGATCTTAAAGTGATTGTGTCACACCCTGATTTTCATGACACATTGCTTAAGCTTATTCTCATGTTAAAAATGTGGATTTGCAAAAACTTTTGAGTGTTTTTGACTTTGCTTGATTTGACTTTTGTCTGCTGTTTGCTAGTGCTCTAAAAATCAAATAAATTCTCCAACTCTTATACTTCATCTCCTTGACCCAAAACCTTTTCCCAATGATCATGCCGTGTGTATAGACCAGTATAGAATTTTCTTATAAAAATATTTTGGCCAAATGGTATTTTCTAAAATTAGTTTTCCAAAAACCCCTGAAGTGAGGTTTGCACTGCAAGTACCTTATTTAGGGTATGAAAAATCTTTCAAAAAGTTTATTTGAATCCTATTAGATATAGGACTCCCAGAAACCACAAAAGTATAATTTTTAAAAGTTATTTTTATATTTTATTTAAAAGCTTTTTTTAAGGCCAGAAATGATCTTTAATAGGGAAAAATTATTTAAGCATTTCAAAAATATTTGCCAAAATTCAGGGAGACTCATAGGACATATATTGTCCATATATAAGAGTTTCAACACATGGTCATGTTCAAAATATTGGACAAATCCTTCCAAAACCCTTTCTGGATATTTCAAGCTTTTGAAATATTTACAAAGGAAATATTCTCCAAATATTCCAGGGAAATTCTATCATGTCAAATATGACATATTTGATAATCTTGCAAAGCCTCATGCCTTGAAGATCAAGGAAACATCCTCAAACCCCTTCAAAACCATTCTGTCCATATTTGAAGTTTGAGAAACTCTACATTGCCAAACTTGTCCAAATGCTCTCAAACTTGGTGCACATGCTAGAATGGCCTAATAAGGCATCTAGACCAAATGGCACAAGATTTGGAATAGATCAACTTGATCAGATCACCCCAAAACCCCTTCTGTTCAAATTCAAATTTGAACAACTTTACATTGTCAAATTTTTATCTGGAGCCTCAAACTTTGTGGGCATGTTCATAACCCCAAATGATGATGCTACACCAAGTGGTGCATCAAGGGGAGATGATTTGCTTAACTCCAACATGGTGAAACAATTTCTGTTCATTTCTTGGGTTCACCAAAGTTACATTGGCCACTTTGCCCAAATGAGCTCAAATTTGGTGTAGGGGCCTAATTATATGTGACATTTGATCCTGTTAAGTCCCATGCCAAGTGGATGTCATTTGCTTGACCAAGCACTGATCAAAAACCTTATGGCTTTTTACTAAAACCTTCATCTTGGTCACTTTTGCTTTTCTCCATGACCTCAACTTCTTACCACATGTTCATTCAGTTACTGGCTACCCCCAGTAACTTCCCCACCACCTCAGCTCCATGATTGAGGGGGGTAGAACTCCAATTCCTACTACTGGACAGCAGTTTTTACCTTCTCCACCACCTCTCTCCTCACTCCAGTGGCTCCCAGAGCATCCAAGACCACCCCTCAATAGTTTACTACCCCCTCCACCTGTTGGACACAAGAGGGCACGACCAAGGAGCTAAAGGCACGGCCATGCCGGCCAAAAGCCCGCTCTGGAGCGGGCTACAGTGCTCTGGAGCACTGCAGCCGCCCTCCAATCGCCAGCCCCGACCACCTAGGGCCTCCCCCTCGTGTCCCCCGAGGCTACCTCGGCGTCCGGGACACGCCGGGCGGTCGGCCCCCTCCTCTCTCCTCCTCCCTCACCTCTGCCCGCATGCGCACCGGCCGACCCTGTGCACCAGTGAGTGACCTCGCACACGCGGCCTCTCTGGCACCTCCCCGCTCCTCCTCTGCTTTTCCCTTGGGCTGGACCTCGTCCACGAGCGCCCTAGACATGCTCAGGAGAGCTCGGATGGCCTACAGCAACGGCCACGACCTCGCCGGCGCACAGCCCCGCGGTGAACCTCGGGCTAGCCTATAAAAGGCCTCCCCGAGCCCCTCTCTGTACTCCATCCTCTTCCTCACCCACCAGCAAGCCTCCCTGAGCAAGCACGCTCTCTCCCGAGCCCTCCTTCCTCCTCCTCTGTCGCCATTGCCGCCGCGGGACCCTGCTCGAATCCGGGTACCCCTGCCTCTCCCTCTCCACCTAGCCACCACCAGAGCCCCTCACGCACCCCCTTGAGCCTCCCCGTGCTCCGCCAATCCACCCCAGGCCGCCGTGCGCTCGAAGCCCAAAGTGACCGGAGCTTTCCTCCGCCACGGTTGGGCCCCTGCTCGATCTAGTCCTCCCCGGCAGGCGTGTCACCCACGACCGGATGCGCCTCTCCGCGCTGGTCGTTCCGGTGGCCGGAGCGTCGCCGGAGACGGCCTGAGTCGACGGGGGGCCATGCCGGCGAGCGCTCGGCCGCGCCTCCTCCGCCTCGCCTCTGTCCGTGCGGGAGGAAGAAGGACCTGCCACGGGGGCCCACAGGTCAGCGACCCCGGAGGCAGGCCCCACCGGTTTAAGTGGAGACGGCTACAGCACAGCCCATCTCCCCCGCGTAAAAACACATTTCCAGGAAGCCGCCTTCGATGTGGCCAGGTTCCCTGCGCGCTGCTGTGCAGTTGGGCCGGCCCAGAGCACTGCGGCGCTATACTGCGCCCAAAACGCAGTATAGGTATAAAGCCCCTTCCCTTTTTCTTTTTCTTTATTCTGTCAATTTCAAAAATGCCTAGATAATTCAAATAAACTCCAAATTGCATGATTTAAAATTCCTATGACTCCATAAATCATGCTCTATCACATGGTGCAACATGCACATTATTCCAGATACATTTCTTTCACAAATATTTGTCAAATGCCCATATTCCATTTTCCGTGATTAACTTTAGAAAATCACAAAGAGCTCATTTTTGATTCAAATACAGTGATTCAAATTCCTAGATGCTTGTCATGTCCAAACTTAGTTTTGGAACATTTTTAATAATAGTTTCTGTACCCCACCAAATATTTAGCCATTTCTTCCTATTTATCAGCTTTGCAAAATCCTAGGAAATTCATTTCAAATCCAAATCCAGTGAAACCAACTCCTAAATGCTTCTAAAATCATGACTTAATGATGGGTACCTTTGCTCATCATTCAAGGAATTATTTCTGTATACTTCTTCCAAATCCATAAACCCTTTGGTTCCATCATATTGAAATGTTCCAAACTACCCATTGATCCAATACCTATGAAACCACCTTGGTCATTTCTAATATGATCAGAGGTATCCTAGAAAAGTCCAACTCCTATTTTTAGAGCACTTTTATTTTTGCTTTGATTGTGTTGCTTATTATGATTGTTTCCATCGTTAGTTGACGTAATAAGCGGAGTATTCGGAGATGGACCAGAAGATTTGAAGACTCAGAAGAATAAGGCAAGCAGCCCTTTGACCATGTTCAAGAAACCTTTTTATGCATGTCTCATAGCACCTTTATATTCAATGCATCGGAATCATGTTGAGGTGGAAACCACTTTGGTTGCTACCCCTGTTACTTTACTGTTAAAACTTGCATCAAACATGACCCTACCTTCCTATGAGGGTTATGTGGGTGGGAGTAGATAGATGTAGGCTATAGTAGTTGGCTACGCAAAGTGGGTCGGGGTTATGCATTGAGTGAAACAAGTGTGGTCTGACATACTTGCAAATGACCCAGTGGGTGCCACTAATGCCCCTGGGAGTTGATGAGGAGCTAGGGCACTACTTGGTGAGAAGTAGTGTGCCGAGGCTTAACGAAAGTGTTGTTTACAGAGATGGATTAGATTTATGTGTGACTACCGTCCCAACCAAACATGCGCAACCACTCTACCCTTATATGGGAAAAGGGCATTATTGATTACCTAGGTCGATACTAGCATGGTGCCCACATTACTAGTGACGGGGGTTGTAATGCCCAGGATGCACCCGTCGGTGGTCGTTACTCCTGGAGGGATCTAGACTGGCCTCACATATCAATACTAGTCTTTTCTGCGCACTTTGTCCTCACTCATGCGCACCCGGGAGCAACTTCCCGGTCGGTCACCCATCCTAACACTACTCCAAGCTGAGCACGCTTAACTTTGGAGTTCTATCTGAATGGGCTCCCGGAAAAGAAGGAATTCCTTATTGATATGAGTAGTCTATCATCCCTAATAAGCCAGGCCATCACATACACCGTCACTCAGAGGAACCGACGTCCTCGTCGGGCCACAGGAACGTTCCCTCTTGGCACAACCGTCTGTGCTTCCAGGACAACACAAGTGCCATGCCGTGTGCCACGATGGGTCACAAACGTCATGCACAACATGACTGCAAACTGTCTGCAAACATCCGTGTAACCGCGAGGGTCGGCTCTGATACCAACTTTTAATGCCCAGGATGCACCCGTCGGTGGTCGTTACTCCTGGAGGGATCTAGACTGGCCTCACATATCAATACTAGTCTTTTCTGCGCACTTTGTCCTCACTCATGCGCACCCGGGAGCAACTTCCCGGTCGGTCACCCATCCTAACACTACTCCAAGCTGAGCACGCTTAACTTTGGAGTTCTATCTGAATGGGCTCCCGGAAAAGAAGGAATTCCTTATTGATATGAGTAGTCTATCATCCCTAATAAGCCAGGCCATCACAGGGGTGACATGAGGTCACTCTCGGGACGGGGTCGCGCTTGGATAGGCGGCCATGACTGTCTTTACAGGGCATCGGACACACCGTTGGTACCCCGTGCTTGTGATATGTGATGAATACAGAGCGAGTCTCCACAAACCTTGAGATGTGAAATGTTTGGCACGGGGCTACTACCAATCGAGTGGACTCTATGTTAGTGTCGTCTAGGGAAAGGTAGTGATCGGGTGCTTACCCCGGGTACTTGAGGTATCGCGGGTCGTGGATGACACGGAAGTTCCCCGGATCTTGTGGGTAAAGTGTGCAACCTCTGCAGAGTGTCAAACTATTCGAATAGCCGTGTCCGCGGTCAAGGACAGTTGGGTGGTGCTACTTAGACTATGTCCATAAGTTTCTGGGAAACAACACGATTCAGAGATATTGTTGATGTGATAGTGAGAAAGTTACTATGAGCTTGAACATGAGTTGATTACAACTCTTTCTCGATATTGACGTCTGTGACCTCCTGATACTTGTTACAGACGCTTGCATGCCCTTGTTACTTGTTGATCATAACTTGCATATGAAAAACTAGCTTTCCGCAAAACTACCAATGTAGCAGTAGAGCCTTGCATAAAATATTCTATTATCACACTTGGGTTGCTTGCGAGTACATTCAATGTACTCATTGGCTTGCCACTGGTTATTTTATTGGCCAGGCAGCTTGGTGACGAGCATGCGAGCTAGGACGCTTCCCAGTCAGAATGCCTGTAGGGTTAAAGGCAGATGGCATGGGTCCATGTTGTCGTTGAAGATTTCCGTTGCGATGATATACTCAAGATATTGACCATTATGGTCCTATTTGTGTAACACGGTATGTAAGGATGTAAGACTCTTGTTATTCAGCTTCTGTGTGTTCAGTGAGCATTGATCTCTGGGATCACTGTACACGTGCATTCGGTGATCACGACTTACGAGTCGGGGTCCCCACAGATTGATGTGAATCCTATTGAATCTTTGTTTTCCAAAATAAATCTTGATAAAGATGGGACTGGAGATGAACCAACTTTAGTTAAAAGGCGTCCCAATGATTTGGAGTTTTTAGATCTTGATGCAAAAATTGATAAAAGTGGGATTGATGAGGTCAAAACTTTAAGTAGCAATGAACCCACTAGATTGGATCTCAAGGAATTTAAATATGATAATTTTTATTTAATAGATTGTATTTCCTTGTTGCAATCCATGTGGAATTCTCCTCATGCTTATAATCAAAATAAAGCTTTTACCAAACATATCGTTGATGCTAAGATGCAATCTTTTGAAGAAAAGCTTGAATTAGAACTTTCCATACCTATTAAACTTTATGATGAGTGGGAACCTACTATTAACATTAAGATTAAAGATTATGAGTGCCATGCGTTGTGTGATTTGGGTGCTAGCGTTTCTATGATTCCAAAACTTTATGTGATGTGCTAGGTTTCCATGAAATTGACGAGTGTTCTTTGAATTTGCATCTTGCGGATTCCACTATTAAGAAACCTATGTGAAGGATTAATGATGTTCTTATTGTTGCAAATAAGAATTATGTACCCATCAATTTCATTGTTCTTGATATAGATTGCAATCCTACATGTCCTATTATTCTTGGTAGACCTTTCCTTAGAACAATTGGTGCCATTATTGATATGAAAAAAGGAAACATTAGATTTCAATTTCCGGTAAGGAAGGTCATGGAAAACTTCCCAAGAAATAAAATTAAATTTCCTTATGAATCTATTTTGATAGCTACCTATGGATTGCATACTAAAGATGACAATACCTAGATCTTTTTGCATTTTATGCCTAGCTAAGGGCGTTAAACAATAGCGCTTGTTGGGAGGCAACCCAATTTTATTTTTTATTTTTACTTTTTGCTTCTGTTTTCCAATAAATACACATTATTACTTCTATAGTAATTGTCTTTTGGTCTTTTACTTAGTATTTGAGCCAAGTGAGACCTTTCGGATGGCTTACGATCATCGTTGACTTGATTTTGCTGAAAAACATAAACTTTTGCGCCCAGTGCAGAAAATTCAATAATTCACTGGAACATCGAAACCTTCTGAAAGTTTTACATAAAATTGATATACAAATTCCCCACCTCGTCCTAATTTTTCAGAATTTCTAGAGTTAGAGAAGTATGCGAAGTTTTCAGGTTGCTACAGACTGTTCTGTTTTAGATTCTGTTTTCTATGTGTTGTTTGCTTATTTTGATGCATCTATGGCTAGTATCGGGGGGTATGAACCATGGAAAAGTTGGAATACAGTAGATATTACACCCATATAAAATTAGAATAATATCACAACAATACCTTGATTGGTTATTTGTTTTGATTTACTAACGGAGCTCACGAGATTTCTGTTGAGTTTTGTGTTGTGAAGTTTTCAAGTTTTGGGTAAGGATTTGATGGACTATGGAATAAAGAGTGGAAAAAGCCTGAGCTTGGGGATGCACAAGGCACCCAAGGTAAAATTCAAGGACGGCCAAGAGCCTAAGCTTGGGGATGCCCCGGGAAGGCATCCCCTCTTTCGTCTTCATCTATCAGTAACTTTACTTGAGGCTATATTTTTATTCACTACATGATATGTGTTTTTCTTGGAGCGTCTTGTATGATATGAGTCTTTGCCTTTTAGTTTGCCACAATCATCCTTGCTTTACACACCTTTTGAGAGGGACACACTTCAATCGTGATTTATTATAATACTCTATGTGCTTCACTTATATCTTTTGAGCTAGGCAATTTTGCTCTAGTGCTTCACTTATATCTTTTTTAGAGCATGGTGGTGGTTTTATTTTATAGAAATTGTTGAACTCTCTTGCTTCACTTATATTATTTTGAGAGTCTTAAAGAACAACATGTTAATTTGCTTGGGTTATGAATTTAGTCCTAATATGATAAACATCCAAAGGAGATATAATAAGAACTTTCATATATAGAGCATTGAATACTATGTGAAGTTTGACTCCTTGTAATTGTTTTGAGATGTTAAGATGGTAATATTAGAGTCATGCTAGTGGTAGTTTGTGAGGCTAAATAAATAATTGTGTTAATGTTTGTGATTCCTGTAGCATGCACATATTGTCTCCTAACTATCTAACCGAACTAGAGCACTTTGTATTGTGAGTGTTTGTCCTTGCGTGAAGGTCGGGGGCGCGCTATGGTTAACTCCTACCAACCTCCCCTCTAGGGGCATGCATCGTAGTAATTTGCTTCGAGAGCTAATATTTTTTTTGCAATAAGTATGTGAGTTCTGTATGACTAATGTTGAGTCCATGGACTATGCGCACTGTGACCCTTCCACCTTGCTAGCCACTCTAGTACCACCCAACTTTTTCCGATGCATAAAACCCTCCTTATAACTTCCTCAAAACAACCACCATACCTACCTATTATGGCATTTCCATAGCCATTCCGAGATATATTACTATGTAACTCCACCGTTCCGTTTATTATGACACGCTTCATCATTGTCATATTGCTTTGCATGAACATGTAGTTAACATAGTATTTGTGGCCAAGCCACCGTTCATATTTTTCATACATGTCACTCTTGGTCATTGCACATCCCGGTACACTGCCGTAGGCATTTATATAGAGTCATAGCATTGTTCTAGTATCGAGTTGTAAGTAAATAAAAGTGTGATGATCATCATTATTAGAACATTGTCCCATGTGAGGTTATAAATAAACAGGCCAAAAGAGTCTCCAAAAAAGAGAGAAAGAGGTCTCCATAAAAAAGAGAGAAAAAGAGAGAAGGGACAATGTTATTATCCTTTTCCACACTTGTGCTTCAAAGTAGCACCATGTTCTTCATGATAGAGAGTCTCCTATGTTGTCACTTTCATATATCACTAGTGGGAATTTTTTGTTATAGAATTGGATTGTATATTCCAATGATGGGCTTCCTCAAATGTCCTAGGTCTTCATGAGCAAGCAAGATGATGCACACCCACTAGTTGTCTTTTTTGAGCTTTCATACACTTATAGCTCTAGTGCATCCGTTACATGGCAATCCCTACTCACTCACATTGATATCGATTGATGGAAACCTCCATAGTCCATTGATTTGCCTAGTTGATGTGAGACTTTCTCCCTCCTTTTGTCTATTACCACCTTCTATTCCACCCATAGTGCTTGTCGGATTTAGGGTTCCGGCAAAACCCTTAAGGTTTGAACTCTGGGGTGCGCAAGAAGATCTCTCCTTCCGGCCTAGCCCTTCTACTCGACAGTTCTAGGCCTAGCTCGTCAGATCCAATGAACAAGAGACACAAGATTTATACTAGTTCGGGACACCGTTGTGGTGTGACAGCCTAATCCAATGTGTGTGCTGGATTTCCTTGTAGGCAGAGGAAGAACTAGTACATGGATGAACTGCCTCTCGGGGGGAGGTGTTCGTGTGCTCGGAGCTTGAGGTGTGTGACCTTCTACCTGATCAACTCGAGATGAGATGAACTATGTCTCCGATGAGCCGATCCTCCCCATCGTGGTGGCTAGTCCTATTTATAGTGGCCCGGGTTCTCTTCCCAAATATTGAGCGGGAAGGAATCCCACAATGGCCAAATTTGAAGGGGGGCAGCTAGTACAAGCTATCCTGACAAAAGGTGGTCTTCGCTGCCAAAGGCTCTGGTGGTGACGCCGTCGTGGGCTCCGCGATGACCTCCGTCCTGCTGTCCTACTGGTCTATGTCTTGTTGCACTGATATGGAAACCTTTGCCTGACGCCTCGGGACTCCGCGCCTGCACCCGCTCCTTTAGCACCGAAGAGGAAACTGGCGCTCTGCGCCCGCTGGTGCCCGCCTGGCTTTAGTCGTCACTGCTCACGTCATGAGGACTCGCGAGGTGCCCCTCGCCTTGATATCTCCGATCCTCACGAGCCGGCCTGGCGAGGCCGCCCCAGGGGATGTGCTATGCCGTCCGCCTCGCGAGGCTTTTCCCCTCGCGAGGGTCTTGAGTGTTGTGGAAGAAGTTAGGCCACACTAGGCCGCCTTGCGAGCCACGCTCTGGGCCACAGGCAGGCAAGTCTGTGTACCCCCATTCCTAGAACGCCGATAGTAGCCCCCGGGCCCAAGGCGCGCTCGGGCTTGGCTTCACGGCGAAGCCAAGGGCCAAGTGCGAAGCGCCATGGGCCCCAAAAGCCTACGGTCCTGACTGACGCATGGCGATTGACGGGACGTGGGTGTCTCCACTTCCCCATATAGCCTCGATTTTCGCTCGGCCGACAGCCACTGTTACCTTCTCGATTCCGCCTCCTCTGTCAGCGACGCGCCTGACGGTTTTCTTTATCTCTTGAACCTTCTTCCCCGGATAGATCCAACACCAAATCCCCCTGCCACCATGGCTTCTGGTAGAGAAGGTAAAGAGGGTGCGGGGCCTAGTGCCTCGGCCTCTTCGCCGCCCGCCTTCATGCCTGCCACATAGCAGTCGGTGGTGATAAATGAAGAGATGATGGAGAAGGTGCGCCCGGCGCTCGCCGCCGCCTCCAATGAGTGGGGGGCGACGGTGGCCTGGCTTGCTTCGCGCGCCACGATTGACAGGTCCGCCACCGTGGTCCCCCTTCATCTTCATGCCCTTTGGGCTGGCCTGATTCCTCCCTTATCCAACATCTTTAATGCGGTGATGTCGCAATATCAAATCAGCGCGTTGCATCTTGAGCCTCAGTCCATCATTCTCCTCGCCGTTTTCGCCTTTGTCTGCGAGGCCATGGTGGGCATTGCTCCCTCCGCGGCCTCGTTTCACCACTTCTTCTCGCTCCATCTGATGGAAGCGCTCCAGTGCTCTGGATGCATGTCCTTCCAAACCATAACGGTGACGGCCAACGCAGGCATAGAGTTCGACCTTGAGCCGATCATTGGCGGCTCCAGGAAGCAGTGGGTGTTCGTCAACGTCGGGGTGCGCAACCCTCTGCCGCTCCCGCCCTGGAGCCCGGTCACTCCGAGCTCTGGCTGGGGCCATGTGAGGCTTGCTAGCCCGAAGCTAGATCCTATTTGTTTCCGACTCGCTAGACTGCGAAGGCTTGGTGTGACGGCGCCAATGGTGGTGAGGGAGTTCATCCGGTGCCGCGTCGCCCCACTCCAGCGCCATTCTCGGCCAATGTGGGCCTTCTTCGGTCACGGTGACCGTATGAAGCTTCAGGCGCCTACTCTTCCTTCCGAGGCACGACGCACAGTGCTCAAGATCCTGACAGGTGATTCATCACCAACATGCCTACCCCAAGAGGTCTATCTCTTGTATTACTGCTCGAACAAGATGGAGTTCGTGAGGCACATGCCTGCTTTCGACGAATGGGGGCTCCGCCCGCTCGGGCTCGCTGGGTCTCGCGAGAACCCAGTTTGCGTAGACCCCTTGCCTGCGGTTGTTGAGGTGGTAGCCCCGGAGGTGGGTGCTGGGGGACAACTACTGCAGAGTGCTGGTGGCACTGTTGCCTCTGCTCCGACGCTTGCTGACGTTCCTGAAGTGCTGCCCTCCGGAGTTCAAGGGAGTCACCCTGAAGGAGCGGTTGGGGTGCAGTAGCCACCGGAAGCTCCTGAGGCTGAAGCCCCTGTGGGCCCTTCGCGTCGTCCTGAGGGGGGTGCTGGTGCCTTGGGAGGTGCCTCGCAGGGAGGTGCCTCGGTTGCGCCTGACGTTGCCGACCGCTTCCGGGGCTTAGGCCGGCTCCGGCCAAATTTCGAAGTTCTCCGCAAGAGAGGGAGGATCCCTGGTATGGCGACAATGCCCCCGGACCGCTGAAGCTGAGGAGGCTCATCGCCATAAAGGAGTGAGTAGCTTGCTCTTTTAATCTCTTGTGTGTTGCCTTCCTTCTTGACTGTGATTCCTCAGGGTCTCGCCTGCCAAGACTGCGATGCCCACCGAGGAGCGGTACCCTGCGGCCCCGAGCCTCTCGCCTACTCAGGGCGCCCCTGGGCGATGTGCTTCCCTGGTTGTGAGGCCGCCCACGAGGCCGAGCGCACCAGCCTAGCGCCTCGACCCCGCATTCTCGTTGTTCCTTCACCACGACCCCACCTGGGGGCTGGGGAGTGTGCCAAGGGCTCCCCCCTTGGTAGTTGAACGTACTAGGGGCACTTCGGCTCTAGCGTCTTCTTCAGGTGGCGTGCCCCAGCCCCTCCGGGCTCCGGCTGAGGCCCGAGAGACCCCTGTCGCGGAGGAGACACCGGCTCCTCCTCCGGGAGGAGGCGGTTCTCCTCAGACTTCTTCAACTACTCCTGGCACCGAGGACGGCCCTGGTCTCCTGCTCGAGTCGGTGCACAGGCGCAGAGCTGCCCGCCGCGAGCTTCTTCGGGGGGCGGTGGATGCGCTGGGCCGTCTTGGGAAGGAGCTTAAAGGGGCTGACGCTTGTCTTGAGGCTGAAGGTCTTCAACTACTGTACGAGTGGCGCCGGCTGAGGGTGGCCATCAACCTTGGGCGCCTCCAGCACGAGAGCGCCAGCGCGAAAGCAGACGCTTCCCTAGCCGCCTCGCGAGAGGCCTGCGCCCAAGCTATGGAAGAGGCCCAGGAAGCTGACGTCCGTCGTGAGGCCACGGAGAGGCACCTCCTGGAGCTTCAGGTCTTAAATGCCGACTTGGAGGAGCGCGCTGAGGTGCGTAGGGCTGCCTTGGCCTCGATGCGGGGGATGCCCCTCGATGAGGCAGAGGTCTTGAGGCACGAGGAGGCGCTGATGTTGGAGGCCACGGAGCGCAGCCTGGAGCTTGAGCGCCACGTGATCCTGGCTGAGGACGTCGTCTTCACTCGCGAGTCCAGGGTCCAGGAGGAAATCGACCGGAGGGTGGCGAAGGCCCGCGCGGACCTCGCCGATGTGTATAACTTGAAGTTGGAGTTCCAGCGAGCGGAGGCCGATGGGAGGACTGCCGCCCTCAAGACGAGGCTGAGGGAGGCAGAGCTGCGCGAGGGGGCCGCTGCAGCCGCCCAATCTTCCGCCCAGGCTGAACTGGCATCCGCACAGGCAGAGCTGGCCTTGCTTCGAAGACAGGTTGATGAGGCCGCTGTCCTTGCATGACAACACGAGGATGAGGACGACCGCCAACTCGTGCTGCAGCATGAGCATGTCCCCATGCTCCGGGCCCTTCGGTCGAGGGCAAACCTAGCGCTGGGGACCATCTGCAAGGAGAACGATCCCCACATGGAGGACTTCGCCGGTCACCTTGTTTTCTTCACCGAGATTGTGACGCGCCTAGAGAACCGGTCCGTGAGGGCCCGCCATCTTGTTGAGGAGAAAAGCCGCGGCCTCCTGGGTCACGCGTTCTCGCGGGTCTTCAGCCACCTCTAGAACATTGATCCTGATTTTGACTTCGATGCCGCCATCGCCCCCATGCCCGGAGCTGTCCGGGACAACTTGGCACACTGAGTGGATGACCGCGTGGATGCCCTAGTCCAAGCCTTCGCCACCGATGATGATGATGCCGTGGTCTTGGCGATAAAGGGGGTGTAGTTGAAGACGCCGCAGATGTGTCCAGTGATAGCATTGGTGGCGCATACGAGGGTTGCTTGGGCGGCTCTGCGAGTGATATGTCTGATTGAGCTCGTATTCTTCTGACCTGTTCCTGCACGTGTAAACTTACAAAGGGTCCCGTGGGGTATGAGAGCATTTTGACGGGGGGAGCCCCTATGCGTGTAAACTAGTATTCCGCTTTCTTCCTGTTTGTTTGGTGATTGAACCCGAACCTGCGGCGTGAGCCCTTAAGCCATTCTAGCTTAGCTGTTGTGGTACCTTATCTAGATCTTCCCCACCTTCGTGAGGATTGTGAGGCCGTGGGACCGCCTTCCTTCTGAGGTGGTCAGCTGGCGCTCCGTGCCGTAGACCTCCTGAGCAGTGCTTGGCCCTGCTCCGGGGAACAGGACCAGTGGTGTTCCGCTGGTCGCGGCAGGATGCCTATGTGGCATGATTGCGACGCATAGGCTATTGCCCCGGGAGGGTCCTGCCGAGGTTGCAGCGATATGCCAAGTGGGATTGGCCCCCGGGCCTGAGGGCCCGAAGCAAGATTTTTGAGACGACCAGAAGTGGAAAAATCCGGCATAAATCAAAGAGAACTCCCCCCCCCCCCCGGTTTTAGCAATCAGCGAGACTTCAAATTCAACTCGAGAGACACAGCGAATCCAATTACAAAAAGGAAGGCGAGGAAAGCAAATAGCCGCGTCCAGCTCCTATCTAGTCTTCAGTCTTCTCACCAGCGCAGAGCTAAGTGCTGCCACTAGGACGTGGGAGGGAGCCCCCGAGGCCCGAGGGCGGCTCTCCGGAGACTCCGGGGCATGTACATCCCCACTCATTATTACGTGAGAGTGTCACGGGCGAAGATCTTCACAAACCTAAGCCTTACTTCATATCGCCAGACGAGGACCCCGCCTTGCGCCACCTTCGACCTCTGTTGGGGCGACCGGAAACCAGGACACGACCAAGGAGGCAGAAAGGTGACGCCAGCGCCGCCCTGGGCGACCATGGGACCTCTACCGGGCGGGGAAGCTTGGCGAGGCTCGCCCCGACAGAGGACCTACTTTTTCATACTTCCCTGCTCCTCCTACCGTTGGGGAGGCTGCGGCTCTAGGCCTTCTATGCGCAGCCCCCTGCGTTCCGCTCCAGTTGAGGGTGGGGCGGTCGCTCTTGGGTCGTCGAGCATCGCCGTGGTTTGATTCACCTGCAGTCCATGGTTAGCGTACGCCTGCTGCTGGGGTACCTGTGGTGCTCTGTCGTCGACGCTGAAGGGGTCCATGGCGTCCCCTTGTGATCCATGGTAATGTTCTTCCTCGTGAGCCTCGCCGTTCCAACCTGGCCCGTGGGAAGCATTGGGGCCCTCCCCGAACACGTATGCCAGGTCAACCATGCGGGGCACGTAGGCTTCGTCTGCAGCCCCACCAGGGACGCAACCCCCGTGCCCCACGCCTTGACCCCTCGGTTGCAGCATCTAGTTTTGGCGCCCGCTGGGTCGAACCCCGTCGTACGCTCTCGAAGGACCGCCGGCGTCTGCTCTTGCCGATGATGAGGTTGATGCGGTTGTAAGGAGGGCACCGGCGCGCCTGCCAGTGTCGCCGAGTCTTCCAATCATGTCGGGGGGTGCAACACCGGCCGGGTCCTCACCAGGGCCCCACCTGCAACCTGGGCGGGGGTGAGGAGCAGAACGGCGGTGCGCCTCCACAAGTGCAGCCCAGTAGCTCAGCAACTCATTCCAGCAGCACGTCGCGGCCGCTCTTGGCCAGCCTGCATCATAGCAGCTCTTGTGCCACGATGAGCGCAACCCTCGTGTTTGCCTGCTGTCGTCGGGTGTAAGGTGCCGTCGCCGTGGCGTGGTTCGTAGAGCGCGCCGCAGAGCGCGCGCGTCGGGACGCCGAAGCGATGGCCGCCGGCCCGCGTCGCCCGCGGCCGGCAGCGTTGGGTGGTGCCGGGGCAACCTGGAGAACATGGTTGAGGTCTCCGTGGTCGGGCGGAGCCGTCCGCGCTGGCTAGGTCGCCCAGCGGTTGGCATGAGTCCCCTGGACGTTGCCATCGGGATGCGGGGTGATGACGGTGTGGGCGACGGAAGGACAGATCCGGCGCACCCCTACCAGGCATGCCAAATGTCGGATTTAGGGTTCCAGCAAAACCCTTAAGGTTTGAACTCTAGGGAGCGCATGAAGGTCTCTCCTTTCGCCCTAGCCCTTTTACTACACAGTTCTAGGCCTAGCTCGTTAGATCCAATGAACAAGAGACACAAGATTTATACTGGTTCGGGCCACCGTTGTGGTGTAACACCCTAATCCAGTGTGTGTGGTGGATTGCCTTGTACACAGAGGAAGAACTAGTACATGGATGAACTGCCTCCTGGGGGGAGGTGTTCGTGTGCTTGGGTGAGCTTGAGGTGTGTAGCCTTCTACCTGATCAACTCGAGATAAGATGAACTCTGTCTCCGATGAGCTGATCCTCCCCATCGTGGTGGCTAGTCCTATTTATAGTGTCCAGGGTTTTATTCCCAAATATTGAGCAGGAAGGAATCCCACAACGGCCAAATTTGAAGGGGGACAGCTAGTACAAGCTATCCTGACAAAAGGTGGTCTTCGCTGCCAATGGCTCTGGTGGTGACGCCGTGGGCTCTGCGATGACCTCCATCCTACCGTCCTGCTGGTCTTGGTCTTGTTGCACTGATATGGAAACCTTTTCTTGATGCCTCGGGACTCCGCGCCTGCACCCGCTCCTTTAGCACCAAAGAGGAAACTGGCGCTCTGCACCCGCTGGTGCCCGCCTGGCTTTAGTCATCACTGCTCACGTCATGAGGACCTCGCGAGGTGCCCCTCGCATTGATATCTCTGATCCTCACGAGCCGGCCTGGCGAGGCCGCCCCAGGGGATGTCTTGTGTCGTCCTCCTCGCAAGGCTTTGCCCCTCGTGAGGGTCTTGAGTGTTGTTGAAGAAGTTGGGCCACACTAGGCCGCCTTGCGAGCCACGCTCTCGGCCGTAGGCAGGCAAGTCCGGGTACCCCTGTTCCCAGAACCCCGACGGTGCTATATACATGGCTCCCGCTCATGTATTGCGTGAAGAGTTGAAAAAGTTTAAAAATGTTAAAGTATGAAAACAATTGCTTGATTGACACCAGGATAGGCATGATTTTTTACTTTTTGTTAAGAAGAGGGAGCATAAATGACTATATGATTTTGTGGGGATAACTTTCTTTAGCAATGTTATTTTTGAAGCTTTGTAGATTACTTTCTAGTATGCTTGAAGTACTATTGTTTTGATATTGATAAACTTTTATTTTGAGTCTTATGAATCTGAACATTCATGCCACAAGAAAGAATATTACATTGATAAATATGTTGGGTAGCATTCCACATAAAAAATTCTATTTTTATCGTTTACCTACTCGAGGACGAGCAAGAATTAAGCTTGGGGATGCTTGATACGTCTCCAACATATCTATAATTTTTTATTGTTCCATGCTATTATATTATCTATCTTGGATGTTTTATATGCATTTATATGCTATTTTATATGATTTTTGGGACTAACCTATTAACCCAGAGCCCAGTGCCAGTTTATGTTTTTCCTTGTTTTTGAGTTTCGCAGAAAAGGAATATCAAACGGAGTCCAAACAGAACGAAACTTTACGTGGATTTTTCTTGGACCAGAAGACACCAGAAGGACTTGGAGTACATGCCAGGGGAGCCTCGAGGCGGCCACAAGGGTGGAGGGCATGCCATGGGGGGTAGGGCGCGCCCCATAGGTGGGCCCCCGATACACCTTACCTACTTATTCCGCCTATAAATTCACATATATTTTAGAAACCCCAGAACATCCATCGAAACCACTTTTCCGCCGCCGTAACCTTGTATCCTCACGAGATCCCATCTGGAGGCCTTTTTCGGTACTCTTCCGGAGGGGGAATCAACCACGAAGGGCATCTACATCAACCCTATTGGCCTTCCGATGAAGTGTGACTAGTTTACCACAGACCTACGGGTCCATAGCTAGTAGCTAGATGGCTTCTTCTCTCTATTTGATTCGCAATACCATGTTCACCTCGATGTTCTTGGAGATCTATGCGATGTAATCTTCTTTTGCGGTGTGTTTGTCAAGATCTGATGAATTGTGGATTGATGATCAGATTATCTATGAATAATATTTGGGTTTCTTTATAATTCTTATATGCATGATTTAATATCTTAGTAATTCTCTTCGAACTATCATTTTGGTTTGGCCAACTAGATTGGTTTTTCTTGCAATGGGAGAAGTGCTTTGCTTTGGGTTCAATCTTGCGGTGCTCAATCCCAATGACAGTAGGGGACATGACACGTACTGTATTGTTGCCATCGAGGATAACAAGATGGGGTTTTCATCATATTGCTTGAGTTAATTCCGCTACATCATGTCATCTTGCTTAATGCGTTACTCTGTTCTTATGAACTTAATACTCTAGATGCATAATTGTTTCGATTGATGTGTGGAGTAATAGTAGTAGATGCAGGCAGGAGTTGGTGTACTTGATATGAACGTGATGCCTATATTCATGATCATTGCCATAGATGTCGTCATAATTATTCACTCTTCTATCAATTGCTTGACAGTAATTTGTTCACCCACCGCAATAATTGCTATCATGAGGGAAGCCTCTAGTGAAGACTATGGCCCGTGGGTCTATTTTCCATCTTATAAGTTTCAGATATACTATTTTTCAATCTTTTACTTTTCAATCTATAAACTAAAAACCCAAAAATATTTACTTTACTAGTTCATCTATCTCTATCGGACCTCACTTTTGCAAATAACCATAAAAGAATTGACAACCCCTTTATAGCGTTGGGTGCAAGTTGTTTGATTGTTTATGCAGGTATTTGGCGATTTATGCGTAATCTCCTACTGGATTGATACCTTGGTTCTCAAACTGTGGGAAATACTTACTCTACTTTGCTGCATCACCCTTTCCTCTTCAAGGGAAAAACCAACGCAAGCTCAAGAGGTAGCGGCATCATGGGAATCACGTGTGGCAGTGGTAGAAACATGATGGTTGACGTAGTTCAACTTTCATGGACAAGCTGTCATGTCTACTTACACATGCTTTGCATACTGATCACTGCAAGGAGTAGTAGAGAGAATTTGGGGGATAAATAGTTCATTATAGTCAAGCGGACCTACGTTACTACACTTGTTCCAAAGACATGCACACCAGCGAAATAATTCATCTATATTAATGTACACAGAGAGGAACTATTTTTTTACAAGAGAGGAAATAGCTCATCCAACTATAATGCCATGCTGTTGGTGCAGCTTCTTCTTCTTCTTCTTCTTCTTCTTCTTCTTCTTCTTCTTCTTCTTCTTCTTCTTCTTCTTCTTCTTCTTCTTCTTCTTCTTCTTCTTCTTCTTCTTCTTCTTCTTATTTTTTTTGGGAGACGGTTTCGCAACATGCTCTGTTGACCTTGCATCTATCTCAAAACTCACATGGGCATCGAGGGCAACATATTTTATCCGCTCGTAGGTCAAGGGATAATTCTCCCATCCAGACGACCTTAACCCTAGCATCTCATCACCGTTCTCAAGATTTGTTCCAAGAACTGAATTTTCTACGCCCAATAGGGTTGGTGTTTCTTTATCACAATTGTCTACATGAATTCTGGTTTGTAGGTCAGCAATGTTTTTCAAGTCAAGGTTGTACGGCGCCAACTTCTGTTTGTCCCCTTTGCTGGCTGCCCCATAGAATTATATGTCCCCTCGATATATAAAATCATGGAGCTCACCTGGTATTGAGGGCGTGTGTATGATGTGATACACCAAAACTTCATCTTCGAGGCATAGCTGAAGGATGGTGGTGCATTGGATCTTCCCAGTGGCACGCTCAGTGTACTCTGCATCGAGATCGATGACCTTCATCTCCACCTTTTCTAGGGAGTTGGATACGTTGTTGATCCATTCCCAAACAACCCTTGGGTGGTTGGTGATGGTGGAAACTATGCTTAACGGGCCTTCGATGAGGACATGTTTGACGCTAAAAACATGCATAGGGATCTCTTTGGCCATTTGCAACCGCTGGACCAGAGGGCTATGGTTTCGAGAATAAGGATTAAGGTGGCTAGTCTAACTGAAGAAGATGATTATTTAAAGGGGCTTAGGAATTACTCCAGGAGTATATAAAGAGTTTAAAACAATGTGAATCTAGTGGGGTTTGAATGCAAATGAAGGAAAGGTCAAGAAGACGAGGAAAATTGGTTCTCGATTGGGAAGTAAATGGGAGAAGTGGCATGCAGGCAGTTGATTACATGGCTAGGTAGACCAACCCGTAAAAAGAAAAGGCTATGCGGGTAGCATACTGAGTACTGCTACGTGTTCGTGTACGTGCCCATCCTTCTATCGCTACATGTGCCACTTGTTAGTTGAGGTAACTCTTTGGAATCACCGTGGGGAAACATTTTATGATTCCTTTTTATTTCTGCACCCCTCCTGACATGTGGGACCTACGCAAAACCCACTTGGTTGGACGAATAGATACACAAACATATCCATCTCTTTGCACAAAAAATGTGCCGTAGCTAGTTTAGATGTATATTGGCGCGTGCGTGTGAGACACAACCTTTTATGGTTAAGTAAATATGTGATTATCCTCAAAAAAGAAATATCCCTTCTTTGCGCTTCCGCATGCACGAGAATGTTACTACTAGTAGTAGTACAACTGTAGTACACTTGTTTGTCAAAATATTATTCATTCGGTCCTCATAGTGAAGTGACAAGACCCTACGCCAAAGTGACACTAGTCTAGGCGGTGTGTTCGGGTTACCATAGTCAGCCTCGCCTTATGCACTGTGTAGTCACTATGACCACCGCTGTATAGCATGCCTCACCTCGTCTCCCTCTCCCCTAGCACCACTCCATCTCCATCTCCATCTCGCCGGAGATCCCAAGGTCACTCTTCATCATCTCACTGTGCCCCCGCGAACCCTCGCCTCGCTCGCCTCCTCCAGTACCACTATTCCCTCACTAGCCACTCCAGCACCGAGAGCCTTCTCCCCATAAATCAAGCCAAAAAACCCCACGTTCCAAACTCCACCATGGCCGAACGCGAACCGCATAGCATCCTTATGAGCCATGACTAGAGTGATCTCCCCAGTGAAATCCTCGACCTCTGTTGTTCACGTATGGATATGATGAGCATCGTGCGGCTGGCTGCATGCTCGAGGGACATGCACGCGGCCATCGTCGAAGCGAGGCCTGAGCTTTTCAAGACCCCCCACTTATTGCTATCTACTCTTGCGAGATGCGCTCACTATGATACGAAGGCGTACATCATGCCCCTTGACTTCAATCCTACCTCCATCAGCCGAAACTTCTTTGTAGGTATGTACTGGGTCATCGTACATCATGCCACTTGACTTCGATCAGATCACCATTGCCCAAAACTTCTTCGCATGGATGTACTGAGTTGAGATGAACTCCCACTTGATGGCTGCCATCAGAGAAGACCAGAACAAGTTGGTGCTCGTGAACTTCCACACCTCCCATGAGATTATCCTTCCTACGTTCAAGTATGTAGGGTTTTACCGTCGCGGTCCAAGTCATCTAGATTACCGCGTCAGTTGGACGGACCTTGTTTTGAAGAAGATTGTAATCTGCCAAGTGCCCACAGGATATGCGGATTACGCACGCTAATTGCCTTGTTCGATCACGGACTCACCTATCTTTCCACCGGTGCCTTCATTAGGTGGAGACCACTCACCTCGCAGTGGATCATCAAATCTGATACACACTTCTGTGATGCTATTGAACACATGTGACGCCCCCGATTTGACCGTACACTAATCATGCACGCAAACGTGTCAGACCAAGATCAGGGACTCACTAGAAGATATCACAACACAACTCTAGACACAAATAAAATAATACAAGCTTTATATTACAAGCCAGTGGCCTCGAGGGCTCGAATACATAAGCTCGAATACACAAGAGTAAGTGGAAGCAACAATATCTGAGTACATACATAAGTTAAACAAGTTTGCCTTAACAAGGCTAGCACAAAACATCAACGATCGAAAAGGCAAGGCCTCCTGCCTAGGGCCTCCTAACTACTCCTGGTCTTCGGCGGCCATCATGTACTAGTAGGCACCCTCGGGGTAGTAGCAGTCATCAAATGTGGCATCTGGCTCCTGGACTCTGCCATCTGGTTGCAAGAACAAGAAAGAAGAAAGAAGGGGGAAAAAGGGGGAGAAAGCAACCGTGAGTACTCATCCAAAGTACTCGAAATCAAGGATCTACACTACATATGCATTGGTATCAATGAAAAGGGGTAGTATCTATTGTCTAAATTGCAGAATGCCAGAATAAGAGGGGGGAGAAGGTAGTCCTATCAAAGAGTAGCATCTTCTGGAAACCACCGTCTTGCAGCAAGAGGAGGGAGTACAGTAGTACAACATAAGTCATATTTATGTTGTTGTCAACACCCCGGGATCCTTTCTCGACTCCCGGAGCCACATATCCATTTCATGCCTCAGCATCGAGTTCTAGTTGTATCAATCGGGATACAACTCCAAGTGTCCGTTACTGTAGGACAGGCTATCGATAGATGTTTTCTTCCCTGCAGGGGCGCACCAACTTACCCACCACACTCGCTTAACTTTGGCAGGACACACCATCAGGTCATGCCCGGCATCGGCCAAACGCAAATGGGACAATAGGTCAAGTCCTCATACTGAAGCCTAAATAAGACACATCCTTTCTCACAGGCATGTATCTTCTCATAGGGCATCTTAAGAGCACGGAGGATTTTGTCTGACTGGTACTGGTTTGCAGGTAGCACATGGCCTTTGTGTAGAAATCGTCCGAATACTATCATCATTGCGTCGTAGCATTCTCTGCCCAAGTTGAATTGAGCCTTCAAAGCCATTATTTGTGAGATGGCATCCAACTCACAAAGCTTAGTGTGCTCGCGGAGAGGACGTTTTGAGGACTCCAACATTTCAGTGAAGGCCTTTGCAGATTCCTCCATCTCCTCGTCCGAGTCCCGAGCATCGTCAAAGTCTTGCACCATGTCTTCCATCCCGGTACCATGCTCGCCGGTGCAATGACGAACCACCTCAGCTCTGGCACGTTGGGAAGACTCACCATGAAATGTCCAGACCGTGTAACCAGGCGTAAAACCAAACTTCTACAGGTCTTTACTCATTTCAAGCTCGTCCCTCTTACTATAGTTTGATACGTCTCCAATGTATCTATAATTTTTTATTGTTCCATGCTATTATATTATCCTTCAAGGATGTTTTATGGGATTTTATATACAATTTTATATGATTTTTGGGACTAACCTATTAACCCAAAGCCGAGTGCCAGTATCTGTTTTTTCCTTGTTTTTGAGTTTTACCGAAAAGGAATACCAAACGGAGTCCGATTGACGAGCCAATTTTTGATGATTTTTTATGGACCAAAAGAAGCCCCCAAAGTAAAAGAGTTGGGCCAGGAGAGTCACGGGCTGCCCGCGAGGGTGGGGGGTGCGCGCACCCCAAGTGGGAGCTCCCCCCTATCTCGTGGACAGCCCGGATACCCGCCCCAGACGTGAGACCTACGCCAAAAATCACTATAAATACAGAAACCTCCGGAAAATAACCTAGATCGGGAGTTCCACCGCCGAAAGCCTCTATTGCCACCGAAAACCAATCTAGACCCGTTCTGGCACCCTGCCAGAGGGGGGGGAATCCCTCTCCCATGGCCATCTTCATCATCCCGACGCTCTCCATGACGAGGAGGGAGTAGTTCACCCTCGGGGCTGAGGGTATGTATCAGTAGCTATGTGTTTGAACTCTCTCTCTCGTGTTCTTGAGATGGCACAATCTTGATGTATCGCGAGATTTGCTATTATAGTTGGATCTTATGATGTTTCCCCCCTCTACTCTCTTGTAATGAATTGAGTTTTCCCTTTGAAGTTATCTTATCGGATTTAGTCTTTAAGGATTTGAGAACACTTGATGTATGTCTTGCATGTGCTTATCTGTGGTGACCATGGGATATCACGTGATCCACTTGATGTTTGTTTTGGTGATCAACTTGCGGGTTCCTTGACCTTGGGAATCTATGCATAGGGGTTGGCACACGTCTTCGTCCTGACTCACCGGTAGAAACTTTGGGGCACTCTTTGAAGTTCTTTGTGTTGGTTGAACAGATGAATCTGAGATTGTGTGATGCATATCGTATAATCATGCCCACGGATACTTGAGGTGATAATGGAGTATCTAGGTGACATTAGGGTTTTGGTTGATTTGTATATTAAGGTGTTATTCTAGTACGAAATCTATGATAGATCGAACGGAAAGAATAGCTTCGTGCTATTTTACTACGGACTCTTGAATAGATCGATCAGAAAGAATAACTTTGAGGTGGTTTCGTACCCTATCATAATCTCTTCGTTTGTTCTCCGCTATTAGTTACTTTGGAGTGACTCTTTGTTGCATGTTGAGGGCTAGTAATATGATCCAATTATGTTATCGTTGTTGAGAGAACTTGCACTAGTGGAAGTATGAACCCTAGGCCTTGTTTCCTAGCATTGCACTACCGTTTATGCTCATGTTTACCACTTGCTACCTTGCTGTTTTTATATTTTCTTATTACAAAAACCTATATCAACCATCCATATTGCACTTGTATCACCATCTCTTCGCCGAACTACTGCACCTATACATTTTACCATTGTATTGGGTGTGTTGGGGACATAAGAGACTCTTTGTTATTTGGTTGCAGGGTTGTTTGAGAGAGACTATCTTCATCCTATGCCTCCCACGGATTGATAAAACCTTAGGTCATCCACTTGAGGGAAATTTGCTACTTTCCTGCAAACCTCTGCACTTGGAGGCCCAACAACGTCTACAATAAGAAGGTTGCGTAGTAGACATCAAGCTCTTTTCTGGCGCCGTTGTCGGGGAGATTAGTGCTTGAAGGTATATCTTTAGATCTTGCAATCGAATCTTTTAGTTTTCTTGTTTTATCACTAGTTTAGCTTATAAAAGAAAACTACAAAAAAATGGAATTAAGGTTGCCTCATATGCTTCATCTTTTTAATATCTTTCGCAAAAATGATGGGAAGGAAAATTGTGCTCAAGTACTAGAAGAAGAATTACATAGAATGCTTGGCATAAAATGTGGGCATGATGAGCATGATTGCAATGTTGTTAGTATGAATTCTTTGAATACCCATAATGGTAATGGTATGCAAAGCCACAAGCTTGGGGATGCTATGTTTGATGAGGATGATATATTTAGTTCCCCATGTTTTGATGAGCAAAATTATTATGATGAAAGCATGCCTCCTATTTATGATGGTTATATTGATGAAAGTGGATTTGGAGAGGTCATGACTTTATCTAGTGATGAATCCACTATTTTGGAAGAGGTTCCAATTGATTATGATAACAAAGTTGCTATCTATGATGACTATTGTGATGACTTGTATGCTATTAAGAATAATGATAACCATGAAACTTGTCATCATGATTTTAGTTTTCAATTGGATTATGCTTCACATGATAGTTATTTTGTTGAGTTTGTTCCCACTACTATTGATGAGAAATTTGCTTATGTGGAGAGTAGTAAAATTTCTATGCAAGTAGATCATGAAAAGAATGCTTTATGTGCTGGTTATATGGTTGAATTCATTCATGATGCTACTGAAAATTATTACGAGAGAGGATCATATGCTTCTACATATTGCAATAATATCATGTTTCCTCTCTATGTGCTTGAAGTTTTGAAGCTATGCTTGGTTTGCTTTCCCATCCTAGTTGCTTATTGTTCCCATAAGTTGTTTGCTCACAAAATCCCTATGCATAGGAAGCGGGTTAGACTTAAATGTGCTAGTCATATTCTTCATGACGCGCCCTTTATGTTTCAATTGTTAACTTTTATGCGAGCATCATTGAAATCATTGTGCCTAGCTTGGGGCGTTAAACGATAGCGCTTGTGGGAGGCAACCCAATTTTATTTTCTTTGCTTTTGCTTCTGTTTAGGAATAAATATTGCATCTAGCTTCTGTTTAGATGTGGTTTTGTGTTTTAATTAGTGTTTGTGCCAAGTAGAACCTTTGGGAAGACTTGTGTGAAGTTTATATGATCTTGCTGTAAAAAATAGAAACTTTAGCGCTCACGAGTTTGGCTGTGATTTTTTACTGGAGAGTGCTATTTAGTTGATTATTTTTTCAGATGATTAATAGACAAATTTCCCACGTTTACCAATTTATTTTAAAAAAATTGGAGTTACAGAAGTATTTGAAAGTTACAGATTACTACAGACTGTTCTGTTTTTGACAGATTCTGTTTTTTGTGTGTTGTTTGCTTATTTTGATGAATCTATGAGTAGTATTGGAGGATATGAATCATATAGAAGTTGGAATACAGTAGGTTTAACACCCATATAAACAAAGAATGAGTTCATTACAGTACCTTTAAGTGGTGGTTTGTTTTCTTATACTAACGGAGCTCACGAGATTTTTGGCTAAGTTTTGTGTTGTGAAGTTTTCTAGTTTTGAGTAAAGATTCGATGGACTATGGAATAAGGAGTGGCAAGAGCCTAAGATTGGGGATGCCCAAGGAACCGCAAGGTAATATTCAAGGACAACTAAGATCCTATGCTTGGGGATGCCCCAGGAAGGCATCCCCTCTTTCGTCTTCATCTATCGGTAACTTTACTCGATGCTATATTTTTATTCACCACATGATATGTGTTTTTCTTGGAGCGTCATTTTATTTTATTTTGTTCTGCTTGCTATTTGAATAATATCCCAAGATCTTAATCTCTTAAATGTTGGAGAGTCTTCACATAGTTACACAATTATTCAACAACTCATTAATCTTCACTTATATCTTTTGGAGTAGTTTGTCATTTGCTCTAGTGCTTCACTTATATCTTTTAGAGCACAACGGTAGTTTTATTTTGAAGAAATAGATGAAATCTCATGCTTCACTTATAATTATTTTGAGAGTATTTTAGAACAACATGGTAATTTGCTTAGGTTATAAAACTAGTCCTAATATGATAGGCATCCAAGATGAATATAGTAAAAACTTTCATACAAAGTGCATTGAATATGATGAGAAGTTTGATAATTGATGATTGTTTTGAGATATGAGGATGGTGATATTAGAGTCATGCTAGTTGAGTAATTATGAATTTGAGAAATACTTGTGTTAAAGTTTGTGATGTCCATAGCATGCACGTATGGTGGACCGCTGATACGTCCATTTTGCATCATGCTTATATGTTGATATTTATTGCATTATGGGCTGTTCCTACATGTGTTGTCACAATACTTATGCCTTTTCTCTCTTATTTTACAAGGTTTACATGAAGAGGGGGAATGCCGGCAGCTGGAATTCTGGGCTGGAAAAGGAGCAAACTCTAGAAACCTATTCTGCACAACTCCAAAACTCCTGAAACTCAACAGAACGTCGTTTCGGAAAATATAAAAAATATCTGGCGAAAGAAGTCCATGAGGGGGGCCGCCTGCTGCCCACGAGGGTGGGGGGCGCGCCGCCCCCCTGCCTCGTGGGCCAGCCGGAAGGCCCGCGATGCCCATCTTCTCCTACATTAGGTGTTTTGACCTGGAAAAAATCAGGAGGATGCTTTTGGGACGAGACGCCGCCGTCTCGAGGCGGAACCGAGGCGGAAACCAATCTAGGGCTCCGGCAAAGCTCTTCTGTCGGGGATACTTCCCTCCAAGAGGGGGAAATCTTCACCACCGTCATCACCAAAAACCCTCCCATCTTGGGGAGCGCTATCTTCATCAACATCTTCACCAGCACCATCCCCTCTCAAACCCTAGTTCATATCTTATATCCAATCTTTGTACCCAAACCTCAGATTGGTACCTGTGGGTTGCTAGCAGTGTTGATTACTCCTTGTAGTTGATGCTAGTTGGTTTACTTGGTGGAAGATCATATGTTCAGATCCATTATGCATATTAATACCCCTCTGATCATGAACAATGTTATGTCTTGTGAGTAGTTACTTTTGTTCCTGAGGACATGGGAGAAGTCTTGCTATAAGTAGTCATGAGAGTTTGGTCTTCGTTCGATATTTTGATGAGATGTATGTTGTCTCTCCTCTAGTGGTGTCATGTGAACGTCGATTACATGACACTTCACCATTATTTCGACCGAGAGGAAGGCATTGGGAAGTAATAAGTAGATGATGGGTTGCTAGAGTGACAGAAGCTTAAACCCTAGTTTATGCGTTGCTTTATAAGGGGCTGATTTGGATCCATATGTTTCAGGCTATGGTTAGGTTTACCTTAATACTTCTTTTGTAGTTGCGGATTCTTGCATTAGAGGTTAATCATAAGTGGGAGGCTTGTCCAAGTAAGGGCAGCACCCAAGCACCGGTCCACCCACATACCAAATTATCAAAGCACCGAACGCGAATCAGACGATCGTGATGAAAACTAGCTTGACGATAATTCCCATGTGTCCTCGGGAGCGCTTTACTTTATATAAGAGTTTGTCCAGGCTTGCCCGTTGCTACAAAAAGGATTGGGCCACCTTGCTGCACCTTATTTACTTTTATTGTTTGTCACTCTCTACCAATTACCTTATCACAAAACTATCTGTTACCTATAATTTCAGTGCTTGCAGAAAATACCTTACTGAAAACTGCCTATCATTTCTTTCTGCTCCTCGTTGGGTTTGACACTCTTACTTATCGAAAGGACTACGATAGATCCCTACACTTGTGGGTCATCAAGACTCTTTTCTGGCGCCGTTGCCGGGGAGTGAAGCGCCTTTGGTAAGTGGAATTTGGTAAGGAAAAATTTATATAGCGTGCTGAAATTTATTGTCACTTGTTACTATGGCTCAAAATACTTTGAGGAGCTTGTTCGGGGTATCTTCACCCCGACCAGAAGAGAAAAGAGTTTCTCCTCAACCTACTGCACCTATTAAAAATGTTTGCTTTGAGATTCCTTCGGGTATGATAGAGAAACTGCTTGAAAATCCCTTTATAGGAGACGGAACACTGCATCCCGACTTACACCTAATCTATGTGGATGAAGTTTGTGGATTGTTTAAGCTTGCAGGTATGCCCGAGGATGTTATCAAGAAGAAGGTCTTCCCTTTATCTTTGAAGGGAGATGCATTGACATGATTTAGGCTATGCGATGATATGGGATCATGGAATTATAATCGTCTGAAGTTGGAATTTGATCAGAAGTTCTACCCTATGCACCAGATTCATCGTGACCGTAATTATATTTATAATTTTTGGCCTCACGAAGGAGAAAGCATCGCTCAAGCTTGGGGGAGGCTTAAGTCAATGTTATATTCATGCCCCAACCATGAGCTCTCACAAGAAATGATCATTCAAAATTTCTATGCTCGGCTTTCTCTTAATAATCGCTCCATGCTCGATACTTCTTGTTCTAGCTCTTATAAGATGAAGACTATTGAATTTAAATGGGATTTATTGGAAAGAATTAAACGCAACTCTGAAGATTGGGATCTCGACGAAGTTAAGGAGTCAGGTATGACCCCTAAGTTTGATTATGTTAAAGCTTTTATGGATACCGATGTTTTCCGTGAGTTTAGCACTAAATATGGACTTGACGCTGAGATAGTAGCTTATTTCTATGAATCTTTTGCTACTCATGTTGATCTCCCCAAGGAGAAGTGGTTTAAATACCATCCCCCTATTGAAGTAAAAGTAGTTGAACCTATTAAAGTTGAAGAAAAGACTATCACTTATAATGTTGATCCTCTTATTCCTACCGCTTATATAGAGAAACCACCCTTCCCTGTTAGGATAAAGGATCATGCTCAAGCTTCAACTGTAGTTCGTAAGAGTAATACTAGAACACCTACACCCTCTGAGCAAATTAAAGTTGAACCTAGTGTTTCTATGGTTAAAGATCTCTTAGTAGAAGATTTACATGGACATGTTATTTACCCTCCAAGAAGAGTGTGCTAGAATAACCAAACCCAATGCTAGGAATAAACATAAACCTGTTGTAGGCTTGCCTGTCATCTCTGTTAAGATAGGAGATCATTGCTACCATGGTTTATGCGACGTAGGTGCTAGTGCGAGTATTATCCCTCTTGATTTGTATTATGAAATTATGCATGATATTGCACCTGTTGAGTTAGAAGGGATTGATGTTACTATTAAGCTTGCTAATAGAGACAATATTTCACCAGTTGGGATTGTTAGAGATATTGAAGACTTGTGTGGGAAAGTTAAATACCCTGCTGATTTTCTTGTTCTTAGTTCCCCACAAGATGCATTCTGTCCCATTATGTTTGGTAGACCCTTCTTGAATACTGTTAATGCCAAGATAGACTGCGTGAAAGATATTGTCACTGTTGGATTAGGGGATATGTCTCATGATTTTAACTTTGCTAAATTCCATAGACAACCCCTTGAAAAGGCACCACCCAGTAAGGATGAATTTATTGATCTTGCTTCTATTGCCGTGCCACATAATGATCCTTTAAAACAATACTTGCTAGACCACGAAAATGATATGCATATGAATGAGAGAAGGGAAATAGATGAAATGTTCCTTACACAGGGACCCGTATTGAAAAACAACTTGCCTGTTGAAATCCTAGGGATCCTCCTCCACCCAAGGGTGATCCCGTGTTTGAACTTAAACCTTTGCCTGATAATCTTAAGTATATTTATATTGATGAAAAGAAGATATATCATGTTATTATTAGTGCCAACCTTTTAGAGCAGGAAGAAGAAAAAATATTGAAAACTCTGAAGAAGCATCGTGCTGCTATTGGATATACTCTGGACGTTCTTAAGGGCATTAGTCCCACTATATGCCAACACAAGATAAAATTGGAAGGAAATGCTAAACCGGTGATTGATCATCAGCGATGGTTAAATCCTAAGATGAAAGAAGTGGTAAGGAAGGAAATACTAAAGCTTCTAGAGGCAGGTATTATTTATCCCGTTGCTGATAGCCAGTGGGTAAGTCCCGTCCATTGTGTCCCTAAGAAGGGAGGTATGACTGTCGTCCCTAATGATAAAGATGAATTGATCCTGCAAAGAATAGTTACAGGTTATAGGATGGTAATTGATTTCCATAAGTTAAATAAAGATACTAAGAAAGATCATTATCCCTTGCTATTTATTGATCAAATGCTAGAAAGCTTATCCAAACATACTCATTTCTGCTTTCTAGATGGTTATTCCGGTTTCTCTCAAATACCTGTGTCAAAAGGGGATCAAGAAAAGACCACTTTTACTTGTCCTTTCGGTACCTTTGCTTATAGACGTATGCCTTTTGGTTTATGTAATGCACCTGCTACCTTTCAAAGATGCATGATGGCTATATTCTCTGATTTTTGTGAAAATATTGTTCAGGTTTTCATGGATGATTTCTCCGTTTACGGAACTTCTTTTGATGATTGCTTAAGCAACCTTGATCGAGTTTTGCAGAGATGTGAAGACACTAACCTTGTCTTGAACTGGGAGAAGTGCCACTTCATGGTTAATGAAGGCATTGTTTTGGGACATAAAATTTCTGAAAGAGGTATTGAACTTGACAAAGCTAAAGTTGATGCTATTGAAAAGATGCCATGCCCCAAGGACATCAAAGGTATACGAAGTTTCCTTGGTCATGCCGGGTTTTATAGGAGGTTCATAAAGGACTTCCCCAAAATCTCCAGGCCTCTGACTAATCTCTTACAAAAAGATATTCCTTTTGTCTTTCATGATGATTGTCTAGAAGCATTTGAAATACTTAAGAAAGCATTGATCTCTGCACCTATTGTCCAGCCTTCTGAGTGGAATTTACCGTTTGAGATTATTTGTGATGCTAGTGATTATGCTGTAGGAGCTGTTTTAGGGCAAATAGTTGATAAGAAATTGAAGGTTATCCAGTATGCTAGTAAAACTCTAGATAGTGCCCAAAGAAATTATGCTACCACCGAGAAAGAATTTTTAGCAGTTGTGTTTGCTTGTGATAAGTTTAGACCCTATATTGTTGATTCTAAAGTAACTATTCACACTGATCATGCTGCTATCAAATACCTTATGGAAAAGAAAGACGCTAAGCCTAGACTTATTAGATGGGTTCTCTTGCTGCAAGAATTTGACTTGCATATTATTGATAGAAAGGGAGCTGAGAACCCCGTAGCAGATAACTTGTCTAGGTTAGAAAATATACTTGATGACCCACAACCTATTGATGATAGCTTTCTTGATGAACAACTAGCTGTCATAAGTACTTCTCGTACTGCTCCATGGTATGCTGATTATGCTAATTATATTGTTGCTAAGTTTATAGCTCCTAGCTTCATATACCAGCAAAAGAAAAAGTTCTTCTATGATTTGAGACATTACTTCTGGGATGACCCACATCTTTATAAAGAAGGAGTAGATGGTATTATTAGACGTTGTGTACCTGAGCATGAACAAGAACAGATCCTACGCAAGTGCTACTCCGAAGCTTATGGAGGACACCATGCGGGAGATAGAACTACACACAAGGTACTGCAATCCGGTTTTTATTGGCCTACTCTCTTCAAGGATGCCCGTAAGTTTGTCTTATCTTGTGATGAATGTCAAAGGATTGGTAATATTAGTAGACGTCAAGAAATGCCTATGAATTATTCACTTGTGATTGAACCATTTGATGTTTGGGGCTTTGATTATATGGGACCTTTTCCTGCCTCTAATGGGTACACACATATTTTAGTTGTTGTTGACTATGTTACTAAGTGGGTAGAAGCTATTCCAACTAGTAGCGCTGATCATAACACCTCTATTAAGATGCTTAAAGAAGTTATATTTCCTAGGTTTGGAGTCCCTAGATATCTAATGACTAATGGTGGTTCACACTTTATTCATGGTGCTTTCCATAAAATGCTTGCTAAGTATGATGTCAACCATAGAATTGCATCCCCTTATCACCCACAGACTAGTGGTCAAGTAGAACTAAGTAATAGGGAGTTTAAATTAATCTTGCAAAAGACAGTTAATAGGTCTAGGAAGAATTGGTCCAAGAAACTTGATGATGCATTATGGGCCTATAGAACTGCATAAAAAATCCTATGGGTATGTCTCCGTATAAAATGGTATATGGAAAAGCTTGTCACTTACCCCTTGAGCTAGAACATAAGGCATATTGGGCTATTAAAGAGCTCAACTATGATTTCAAACTTGCCGGTGAGAAGAGGTTATTTAATATTAGCTATCTCGATGAATGGAGAACCCATGCCTATGAGAATGCCAAGCTGTTTAAAGAAAAAGTTAAAAGATGGCATGACAAAAGAATACAAAAGCATGAGTTTAATGTAGGTGATTATGTCTTGCTACACAACTCTCGTTTAAGATTTTTTGTAGGAAAACTTCTCTCCAAGTGGGAAGGACCTTACGTTATCGAGGAGGTCTATCATTCTGGTGCCATAAAAATTAACAACTTCAAAGGCACAAATCCGAAGGTGGTGAACGGTCAAAGAATCAAACATTATATCTCAGGTAATCCTACAAATGTTGAAACGAATGTTATTGAAATCGTAACCCCGGAGGAATACATAAGGGACACTTTCCAGAACGATTCAGCCTCCAAAAAGGATGAGGTACGTGATACGGTAAGTAACCGACCCCAAAACAATTCAAATTTAAACCCAAACTAATATTTATTAAAGTGCCTTATTATGTTTTAAATTAAACAGCAAGGTTACCTTGCTCAAACATGCATGAAACAAGAGCCATTGGAAAGATTGGATTTTTCTGATCAATTTTCATATATAAATCTTTTTCATCTGAGCTACTATTGAATTTATATGATTTTTTGAAGTTTAAAGCATTTTCTGGAATTTCCTGAATTGTTTTAAATCAAATAATCCCAGAAAAGCATTTACTGCGTCAGCATGATGTCATGGTAACGTCAGCAAGTCAATAGGGCGGTCCAGGTCAAACCTGACCAATGGGACCCACTGGTCAGTGTCACAGTTAGTTAATTAACTACTTAGGATTAGTTTAGACACTAATCTAGGTTTGACTAACGGGCAGGGCCCACATGTCAGTGACACAGGGGGTCAAACCCTTGATCAAACGGGGCTGACTCACCGATGTTTAGCCGCCGGCGAGTCCAAACGCGGCGGTGGGGTGCGGGATTTGTGCTCCGGTGACCAAATCGACGGCGGAGCACACCTACGGGCAGCTGGGAGTGAGCCGCGTCGAGTGGTGGTGGTGGCTGGCCTCGGGGTCGCCGGAAAAGGCGCCGACGACGAGTCCAGAGGCTGCCAGAGCTCGGGTGAGTTCGGGCTAGTCGTTAGAGAGCACATCGAGGCTCGTGGAGTGGTGCGTTGGGCTCCTGGGGATGCGGTGAAGCTAACGGACAGGGTGGCGCGGCCGTTGGGTGGCAGGAAGCTCGTCGGCGACGAGCTCCGCGGCGGCGCGTGCGGGTGAGCTTTGTGCGGTCGGTACATGGCTCGAGGGGGAGTACGGAGAGGATGGGAAGGTAGCTGGGCTCACGGTGGTCGCGTTGTAGTTGACGGTGAGGTTGCCGACGATCTCGACGGCCGAACGGGGAAGAAGTGCTCGGGGACGACGCATTGAAGCTTCCGGCGAGGCGTGGCTCGACGGGGAGGCGTAACAGACGGTGGCTAAGCTTGGGGACACGATGGCTAGGCGGGGGAGCTCGGTGGCTGCGGCTATGGCGGCAGGACGGCGGCGGCTGCGTCGGCCATGGCACGGGGAAGGCGAGGGAGAGGAGCTGGGGAGGAGGGGACGTGTCTGCGAGCTCGGGGGAGGAGTGGGTGGTCGATCCAGGCCACCAGAACGGCGAGGGGAGGAAGCAGGGCGGCGGGCAGCTGCGTGGCTCGCGCTGCTGCCGCCGTCGAGCACCTGCCTGCCTGCCTGGCCGAGCCAAGCAGCTCGGTGGAGCGGTGGCTGGGCTGGGCCGGCAGGTGGGCCTGCTAGTGGGCGCCAGGTAAGTCTTCTCTCTCCTATCTTTTCTATTTTAATTCTGTTTGTTTTCTTTTGCAACTTTGTTGAATTAATAAAAATGCTAGAACATTTTTATAAATCACAAAACTAGTCATGCCCACTGTATATAATATGATCAGCATGGAACATTTTAGTTTATGATTATTTGGGCACATAAAATATTTAATATCATTTAAATGCCCAAATGCAATTACAATATGAATTATTCCATAGACCTTTGGATGTCCTAGAAAATTGTGCACCATTTTTGGCAGAGGTTTAAGACCAAGGCAAAGATGATGAACATTTTTGAAGGGCATTTTGGGTACATTGGAAAGATTTTATTAAACCCTAGTTGTTAGAAGAGGGGTGCTGGGGTTTCTGTCATTCCCATTTCAAGTTTCTGTGGAAAGTAAACACGATGCACACTCTAGCTAGTCCTAATGCAAGCACTGACTAGGGATGTGACAACTCACCCCCACTCAAAAGAATCACGTCCCGAGATTCGGGTTCCTCCGGAAAGAGGGTGGGGTACTCAAGTCGAAGTCGATCCTCCCTTTCCCAAGTAGCTTCACTCTCGGAATGATGTGACCATTGAACCTTGAGAATCTTGATATTATGACGTCGAGTGGTACGCTTGGTTTGATCAAGAATACGAACGGGGTATTCTCGATATGTGAGACTGTTCTGGAGATCAAGCGTATCGTGGTCCACTCCGCGGATAGGATCCGAGAAGCAACGCCTGAGTTGAGAAACGTGGAAGACATCGTGAACTCTGGAAAGGTGCGGAGGTAGTTCCAATTGGTAGGCAACTTCTCCTCGCTTGGCAAGAATGCGAAAAGGACCGATGTAACGAGGAGCCAATTAGCCTTTGATACCGAAACGATGGGTTCCCTTAAGAGGGGTAACCCGAAGGTAAGCCTTATCGCCGACTTCAAAAGTCACAACCTTATAATGACTATCATATTGGCTCTTTTGGCGAGACTGGGCTGTTTTCAATTTCTCACGAACAATGCGAACTTGCTCTTCTGCTTCCTGGATCATATCCGGACCAAAGAATTGTCTTTCCCCGGTTTCTTACCAGTTAAGAGGCATTCGACACCTTCGTCCCTATAGAACTTCGAAGGGAGCCTTGCCCAAGCTGGCTTGATAACTATTGTTATAAGCGAATTCGGCAAATGGAAGACACTTCTCCCAATCCATACCGAAAGAGATGATAGAGGCTCGAAGCATATCTTCCAGAATTTGATTGACTCGTTCCACTTGACCACTTGACTGAGGATGAAAGTCGGTGCTAAAAGAGAGATGAGTTCCCATAGCATTCTGGAAACTTCCCCAAAATCGTGAAGTGAAAAGACTTCCACGGTCTGAGTTAATTTCCAATGGCACACCATGAAGTGATACTATCCGAAAGATATACAAGTCTGCTAGCTGGCTAGCGGTTATACTCTCTCGAACAGGTAGGAAATGGGCTACTTTGGAGAGACGGTCGATAACGACGAAGATAGCATTATTCCCTTTCCTGGTCCTGGGAAACCCGGTAATGAAGTCCATACCAATCTTGTCCCATTTCCATTCAGGCATAGCTAAAGTTTGAAGGGTGCCAGCAGGCCGTTGATGCTCTGCTTTGACTCGACGACAAACGTCGCAGTTAGCAATGAATTGAGCGATTTCTCTCTTCATTCTAGTCCACCAGAACCTCTGGCGTAGGTCCTGATACATTTTGGTACTACTGGGATGAATCGTGAGAGGAGATTCATGAGCCTCCTTAAGAATAAACTGCCGTAGATGTTGGTTCTTGGGAACCACTAAACAGTTCTCGAAGAAGACAACACCTCGATCATCCATAGAGAAACTTCTAGCAGCTCCGCTAGTAATGCTCTCCTGGAGTTGGGATATACCCTTATCACGCTTCTGGGCAGCTATGATTTGATCCGTAAGGGTAGGTTTCGCCACCAAGGTGGAAAGGAATCCTCGAGGAACAATGTGAAGGTTAAGCTTACGGAATTCCTCGTGGAGAAGTGGTTACCCTTGTTGTAACATCAGGTTGTTACAATAAGACTTACGACTCAGTGCGTCAGCCATGACATTGGCCTTCCCAGGGGTGTAAGTGATTCCTAAGTCGTAATCGGTGAGCAACTGAACCCAACGTATTTGCCTGAGATTCAAATCCTGTTTGGTGAAGATGTATTTCAGACTTTGGTGATCGGTGAAGATTTCACAGCGATTACCGAGAAGGTAATGTCGCCATGTTTTGAGTGCGTGGAGTACAGCTGCAAGCTCTAGATCATGTATAGGATAGTTATCCTCATGTGGACGCAACTGTCGAGATGTGTATGCAATCACTTGACGATCTTGCATGAGTATGCACCCTAGTCCTTGTCGCGAGGCGTCATAGTAGATAATAAAGTCCTTGGAGAAGTCTGGTGGTACCAGTACGGGCGCAGATGTCAGGCGCCTTTTTAGTTCCTGAAAGCTGGACTCGCACTGTGGGGTCCACTCGAACTTTTTATCTTTCTTGAGGAGTTCAGTTAGAGGTTTAGCAACCTTGGAGAAATTTTCGACGAAGCGTCGGCAATAACTCGCTAAGCCAAGGAAACTCCTAACTTGCTTGACCGATTCAGGAGGAGTCCAATCAAGGATGGCCTGAATTCGCTCGGGATTGACAGCAATACCCTTACTAGATATCACATGGCCTAGATAGGTCACTTCTGGCAACCAGAATTCACACATAGAGAATTTAGCATAAAGGCGGTGCTGTCGAAGTTTCATCAATACCAGCCGTAGATGCTCGGCATGATCTTCCTTGTTCTTGGAGTAAATGAGTATATCATCGAGGTATACCACGACGAATTTATCCAAGTACTCCATGAATATAGAATTCATTAGCCGGGAGAAAGTGGCTGGGGCATTGGTTAACCCAAAGGACATGACGGTGTACTCATATTGGCCATAACGTGTAACAAAGGCCGTCTTGGGAATGTCCCCGTTCTTGATTTTGATTTGATGGTAACCCAACCTCAAATCCATTTTGGAAAAGACTGAGGATCCAGCGAGCTGATCATACAGATCGTTGATCCTGGGGAGCGGATACTTGTTCTTTATGGTGACCAGGTTGACAGGTCGATAATCTACAACCATCCGTTCCGTTCCATCCTTCATCTTGACGAAGAGGACGGGACAAGCCCAAGGGGAAGAACTAGGACAGATGAAACCCTTTTTTAAGGACTCATCGAGTTGTTCCTTAAGCTCAGCTAATTCTAGGGGTGCCATCTTATAGGGTCTCCTAGAGATTGGGATAGTTCCTGGAATAAGATCTATCACGAACTCGACATCTCTGTCAGGTGGAACACCTGGCAGTTCTTCTGGAAAGACATCCGGAAAGTCACGGACTACCGGAATATCTTCGAGTTCTGGTAGAGGGCTGGCATTAAGAGAGTAGAACTGTCGCTCAGCCATTCGGGTCAAAACATTGACTGTCTTGCCGGATGGGTGTGTAAGTTGAACAATCCTAGTGTAGCAATCAATCACGGCGTAATGAGCTGCCATCCAGTCCATACCCAAGATGACGTTTATGTCCGAAGACTTGAGAGCGATTAGTGATGCAAGGAAAACAAGTCTATCGACAAGAATTTCATTTCCATGGCTTACCCTAGAGGTTTTCCACTTTGAACCAGGAGTTTGAATAACCATGGAAGTGGGCATGTCACAAAAAGTCATGTTGTGCATTCGAGCATAGCTCTCAGATATGAACGAATGAGATGCTCCAGTATCGAAAAGAATAGATGTCGGATGGCAGTTAACAAGAAGCGTACCAAGGACGACGTTAGGATCCTCATAAGCAGAGACATAGTTGACATGACCACGTGCAGTGGGGATTGGCTTGACATAGTTCACCTTGCATGTTGGCTTGCCACGGCCAATAGGCTTTCCTGGCTGGTTCTGAGGACACTCACGCATGTAGTGCCCTGGTTCTCCACACTTGAAGCATGTCGCAGTGCCAGTGCGTGGAGCAAAGTTGGTAGGTGGTCCTCCATAAGTCTTGGCAGGTGCATACTGTTGAGTTGGGCGAGGCGCCTCGTAGGATGGCCTCGGAGTGTACTTGGGTGGTAGAGCAGTGTTAGGAACTCACACACGGCGCTTGTGAGAGCCAGAGCCGGATGAGGAACCAAAGTCACGAGGATGCTTGCATGTGGCTTCGAAATCACTCTGGCCCATCGCAGCACTGATAGCTTTGTTCACCAACTTCTGGAAGGAGGTGCACTCGTGCAGACGTAAATCTCGGCGGAGTTCAGGGCTGAGTCCCTTGCGGAACCTCGCCTGCTTCTTGGCATCGGTGTATACTTCCTCAGGTGCATAGCGTGCCAAGTTGCCAAACACGCAACTATAACCATCCACAGTTAACCGGCCTTGGGTGAAATTGCAGAATTCCTCCCGCTTGCAATTCATGAGACCTTCCGAAATGTGATGTTCACGGAATGCCTCACTGAACTCAGCCCAAGTAGTGAGTTGGCCAGCAGGATGCATAGCCTCAAAGTTTTCCCACCAGAGGCTGGCAGGGCCCTCAAGATGGTAGGCGGCGTAGGTAACCTTGTCAGCTTCGGCCACACGGGCAGAGTGTAGCTTGTGGGTGATACTGCGAAGCCAGTCATCCGCATCCAAAGGTTCAGCGGAATGATGGAACTTCGGTGGGCACATCTTGATAAAGTCATTGATTGACACCACGTCATTCCTCTGACGGAACCCAGTGTTCTGCTCTATGCGTTTCAGCAGACGGTTAGTTTCTCTCTTGTTCCGTTCTGCCTCGAGCATAACTTCAGCCAAGGAGGGTGGCTGGGGCAGATTCTCATCTCTAGCCCCTCTAGCCTCACCCTGCTCTTGAGCAGCAGGAGTGCTGCGAGTGTTGACCATCCTAGGAAAACAAAACAACGGTTTAGACAAGGATGGCAAAACTTTTCAAAGGAGTGCAGAATGTAATGGATGACACGGAATGCAGAGATGTTCATCCGTACGACATGGTAATATAGAAACTGCCATATATACACCAGTGGTCATACACACCAAACATAGTTTAGTACAAGCCAAGGCTAAAGTACAACTGCGGTGAAAGACGAAACATCTCATCAGAGGCATTGCAAGCTCCTATACATTATTTAACTACACCTCCGGAACTCAGTACAAGCTAAGTCATATTCCACAAGATGCGCAGGACTGTGGAAATACGACTACTACGATACTACTACTGCCACGGTCTAGCTCAGACACTCCCGTAGTAATCTTCGTAAAGATCACCACCATAGCCTGGAAGTGGAACAGGTGGATCTTGAAACTCTCAAGCACTCGTAGGCTGTGGACCGTAGGGACATGGATGCGGTCTCGGTCCCGATGCTGGTGGTAACCGACGCCCACGTGGAGGTGTGATACCCCCGACGTCACGCCAATCCATACGATCTGGCAGACGAGTCCGCACCCGGCACAAATCCCGCATATCCAGATATCCGGCGTGCACGGCAGGTGCAAGCCGTGTCAAAGTAGTCCAGTGGGTGGCTCGAGTGTTATACAGCTCCATTCGGAGGGCACGGACCTCATGGTCCCTATCCTCCAGCATCTGAGTGGTAGTCTGAAGCTATGGCTCATGAGCGGCATCAGTATACAGACCAGTGTAGTAGCCTTCCTCTCCAGTAAGTGAGGCTGGCATGTAACAGAACTCAGTGTTCAGCAGCAGGGCATGCCTAGCCCGGATGATGGTCATCATCGAGTAAGCGGCATCCTGCACTGCCATCTCGATGGTAACCCCGAGTCCATAAGACCAATGGATGGGGTCGTTAGCTCCGGGATATGAGGGGTATATCCGGATGGTGCAGAAATACTAACTCTGGTTGAAATCCCGGTACTGTTCCTCCACAGTGTACTCAGGATACCAACGGTAGCCGGTCTCAGTCAACACACGGACTAGCATGGCCGTGTGACCGGGCACATTAATGCACCGAGTCAAACGGACCACCTGGTGAGGTGTGCGACCAAACATATGAACCACGAAATAATGCAAAGGCATTAGAATTTCTAGAAGAAATCGGGCAGCATAAAAACTGTAAATGCTCAAAAAAGATTTTGAGACATCATACAAATTATAGCATAGCCACTCAACAATATCATATCAAGGTTCCAGGTCCAACTAATCATCATACTAGAAGGGTAGAAACTGAACTGAGGCTTGAGACCAACAATCCTAAGAGTCTACAGATTAGTAACACATGAACCTAGTAAAGATGAGAGGCCTAGTCCTAAACCCCCGTAGAAAGAATATGCTGACTCAGATCACAAGGGCATAAGGTAAAGAAGTAAAAAGAGCCTTACATTCCCTTCCACAATCAATTCCCCTACATATAACTAAGAATTTTTCTAGACTCAACATCGACCAGTTTGGCTTGAGAAACCTACAGGCAGTCCGGCTCTGATGCCAACACTGTCATGACCCCGATCCTAAGTCACACCGATCTAGCTTGTAACACGTCATATCACTTTGCGGCCTCACGCACGGTATCCCCACGGGTGCCACCTTACCTGGCCCGGGACCGTTTGCGCATTTTGGCACACGTATATGACAGTGTCGCTAGCATCCATATGACAGAGAACCCGGGCCGACATGGCTAGTTATAAACCAAAAGTGGCACTAAATTACAGAGACATGCATCCATGACCCAGCAACGAACGTGTCGGTCATCAACGTATGAACCCAAGTCGTAGCAAGCTACATGGACTTAAATGAACAACGCGTGACATTTCCCCTAAGGGACAGACACAGGAACGAAGAAGGACACATGCCGGCCAGCCTACGTGTTCCGAGCAGTAGCAAGCTACCAAGGATCAGTGGAAGCACTAGGAGGCATTTCCCTGTAAGATATGCTACAAAAGGTAAACAACAAGTTGTCGGATCCCACACATACCAAGCATTTCAATCATACACACAATATGCTCAATATGTGCAAATACAACATTGCATCACAACAGAACTCTATGACTCAAAGTACTTTATTTAAGAGGCTCCGAAGAGCCATACATAATATATCCATACAGGTAGGGGTCACATGACCCAACACTCAAGTCATAAAATCATACAAGCACAAGCAGAAGCTAACATGTCTGAGTACACACAACTTGGAAATAAAACAGGCTTGGTGTAGCCTGACTATCTACAAGGCCCTACACAAGCTCAGGATCTCCGTCTAGGTAGCAAGCTACTCGTCGACATCAACGTCTATGTAAAACCCATCAGAAGGGGCAGGGTTCTCCTCTGCAACAGTTATTAAGCAAACATGAGTACAAAGGTACTCAGCAAGTCTTACAATAGAACCTAACATACATGCATCATTATCAACAAGGGTAGTGGAGTTCATAGCAGCAAGCCAGCTTTGACTCTTGGCTAACCTATACTACGACTCTCAGCAGATTGCAAGATAAGACTACGTACACGAGTCCTCTACTCACCACAACAATACACCACCGTGGATCCTCTTCCGTCATCCTACGGAAGGGCCATCCATGGCACTCACACTTGTCTTGAGGCTTTTAGTAGTATCCATCAACTTGTCTATGAACTGTAGAAGTAACCAAGTATTCCATACCGCGAACAACGGCTATTCGAATAGATTGGTAACCCTGCAGGGGTGTACTCCTTCACACACGTTTCCACCACTTAGCGTCTGCACACGACATGTGCTCGGCAGACTTCAAGCGAAAGCCGACGTGGGTGTAGACCACGACCTAACCAACCACTCAAGTCTCTCATCCAGGTTTATCGCCTATCTGGGTTCCATCCGTGGGGAGATCCGGCTGGGGTGTCGTTCATGGCCCCAAACGATGAGTACAGGGTTCCCGAGTCACCAAACGGGCGACCTGTACACCATGCCACGTACCTGCCGCATCACAACCCACCACGAGGGTCAGCGCTGCGCACGACCACCAGTAAACTACAAACACCAGAAACTAGTTGCAACTCCTGGACAGAGAACAAGGGCAGTCAATAAGTCGAGCGGGGTCACATTTCAGGGCCCAATGTGTGGTAGTAACTGTAACTTGAACGACATATACAGATCTCAGGTCCTATGGACGGTTCCAATGAAACAACCCACCATGTACTCCTACTTGGCCTTTCATCGATACCTTTACCAAACATGTTCCACACTTCCCTCTCTTTATCGAGCATGATCATTTCACTCTGATCCATCACCCAGATGAACCAGACCTGACACAAATCTAAGCATAGCAGGCAACATAAACCAATAGCATGGTGGATCACACATCACATGGCTCAATCAACTCCTACACATGCTAGTGGGTTTCAACTATTTACTTTGGCAAAGACAGGTCATGCAAAGGAATAGGGTTCAACTACCGCAGCAAGTAGCAGATCACACGCTATTGCCTTAATGCAGTAAAAGAGAGCAGGAGCGAGAAGATGGGTTTGTATCGGAATGATCAATGGTTGCTTGCCTGACAGATTGGTTGTCGGGTACTGCTCTTCAGTTGGATACGCAAAAGTATCCTCGGGAGCAGGACCTACCATGGAGAACACCGGCGATACAATTAATAAGCAAACAAATGCAACAATATGATGCATGCTCATGATATGGCAAGATGCATGTGTTTTGGGCTAATGCATCTATAAACAGAAGGGTTTGAGCCCATTTGAATCAAAGATTCAAATTCAAACCCAAACTAATATTTATTAAAGTGCCCTATCATGTTTTAAAGTAAACAGCAAGGTTAACTTGCTCAAACATGCATGAAACAAGAGCCATTGGAAATATTGGATTTTTCTGATCAATTTGCATATATAAATCTTTTCCATCTGAGCTACTGTTGAATTTATATGATTTTTTTAAGTTTAAAGCATTTTCTGGAATTTCCTGAATTGTTTTAAATCAAATAATCCCAGAAAAGCATTTATTGCGTCAGCATGACGCATGCTGATGTCAGCAAGTCAACAGGGTGGTCTAGGTCAAACCTGACCAGTGGGACCCACTGGTCAGTGTCACAGTTAGTTAATTAACTACTTAGGATTAGTTCACACACTAATCTAGATTTGACTAACGGGCAGGGCCCACATGTCAGTGACCCAGGGGGGTCAAACCCTTGGTCAAACGGGGCTGACTCGCCGGCGTTTAGCCGCCGGCGAGGCCAAACGCGGTGGTGGGGTGCGGGATTTGTGCTCCCGCGACCAAATCGACGGCGGAGCACACCTACGGGCAGCTAGGAGTGAGCCGCGTTGAGTGGTGGTGGTGGCTGGCCTCGGGGTCGCCGGAAAAGGCGCCGGCGACGAGTCCAGCAGCTGCCGGAGCTCAGGTGGGCTCGGGCTAGTCGTTAGAGAGCACGGCGAGGCTCGTGGAGTAGTGCGTTGGGCTCCTGGGGATGCGGTGAAGCTAACGGACAGGGTGGCGCGGCCGTTGGGTGGCCGGAGCCTCGTTGGCGACGAGCTCCGCGGTGGCGCGTGCGGGTGAGCTTCGTGCGGTCGGTACAGGACCCGAGGGGGAGTACGGAGAGGATGGGGAGATAGCTGGGCTCACGGCGGTTGCGTTGTAGTTGATGGTGAGGTCGCCGGCGATCTCGACGGCCGAACGGGGAAGAAGTGCTCGGGGATGACGCGTTGAAGCTTCCGACGAGGCGTGGCTCGACGGGGAGGCGTAAATGACGGTGGCCGAGCTCGGTGGCTGTGGCTATGGCGGCAGGACGGCGGCGGCTGCGTCGGCCATGGCGCGGGGAAGGCGAGGGAGAGGAGCTGGGGGGAGGGGACGTGTCTGTGAGCTCGGGGGAGGAGTGGGTGGTCGATCCAGGCCACCAGAACGGCGAGGGGAGGAAGCAGGGCGGCTGGCAGCTGCGTGGCGCACGCTGCTGCCGCCGTCGAGCACCTGCCTGCCTGCCTGGCCGAGCCAAGCAGCTCGGTGGAGCGGTGGCTGGGCTGGGCCGGCAAGTGGGCCTGCTAGTGGGCGCCAGGTAAGTCTTCTCTCTCCTCTCTTTTCTATTTTAATTCTATTTGTTTTCTTTTGCAACTTTGTTGAATTAATAAAAATGCTAGAACATTTTTATAAATCACAAAACTAGTCATGCCCACTGTATATAATATGATCAGCATGGAACATTTTAGTTTATGATTATTTGGGCACATAAAATATTTAATATCATTTAAATGCCCAAATGCAATTACAATATGAATTAATCCATAGACCTTTGGATGTCCTAGAAAATTGTGCACCATTTTTGGCAGAGGTTTAAGACCAAGGCAAAGATGATGAACATTTTTGAAGGGCATTTTGGGTACATTGGAAAGATTTTATTAAACCCTAGTTGTTAGAAGAGGGGTGCTGGGGTTTCTGTCATTCCCATTTCAAGTTTCTGTGGAAAGTAAACACGATGCACACTCTAGCTAGTCCTAATGCAAGCACTGACTAGGGATGTGACAAAATGTTTTGTTGAAGGATTACATAGCTGCTCACAAAGGTATTATCCTCAAGATGGAAGATCTCCTATGCTCGATATATGAGGATCCTCCGTCACTACTTGCAACTCCATCAGCACCACCCCCGAAGAAGGAGACGTAATCATATGGGTATGGGCACTCCCCTTGGCAACTGCCAAGCTTGGGGGAGTGACCCCGGTATCGTATCAAAATCACTCCTATCTTTACCATTTTACTTAGTTCGATCCTTTTGGCAGTATCTTGATCTATTAGAATAAAGTTAGCATGATCTAGTTGTGAGCTTTTGCTTTGTGAGCTTTATCCTTTGTAATCGAGTCCGTGAGCTATATAATAAAGATTAGTGTTGAGTCAAGGGCTTGATTTCCCCACTTGGGTCATGATAAAAAGAAAGAAAACATAAAGAGTATCAAAGAGATCATATCAATCTTATGGGAAGTAACGACTTCACATACAAGAGTATGATAAATAAAAGTTGTTGGGAAGTGACAAACATTGTTTTGGTCATCGTTGCAATTAATAGGAAGTAATAAAAAAGGAGAGGCTTCACATACAAATATACTATCTTGGACATCTTTTATGGTTGTGAGCACTCATTAAAGTATGATATGCTAAAGAGTTGATGTTGGACAAGGAAGACAACATAATGGGTTATGTCTTCTTATATCTGAAATAAAGTATATTATCATGGATCATCCAACATGTTGAGCTTGCCTTTCCCCCTCATGCTAACCAAAACTCCTCGCACTAAGTAGAGATACTACTTGTGCTTCCATATATCCTTAAACCCAGTTTTGCCATGAGAGTCCACCATACCTACCTATGGATTGAGAAAGATCCTTCCAAGTAAGTTGTCATGTTGCAAATCCTCTAAAATATGTATGATTTATTAGTGTGGGAGAAATTAGCTTCATACGATCTTGTGATATGGAAGTAATAAAAGCAACGGACTGCATAATAAAGTTCCTTATCACAAGTGGCAATATAAAGCGAAGTTCTTCTATGCTAAGACTTTGTGCATCCAACCATAAAAACACATGACAACCTCTACTTCCCTGTGCGAAGGGCCTATCTATTATTCTTGCCTTATAAGTGTCAAGGTGAAATCCACCTTTCATTTTTACATTTTATCCTTTGGCAAGCACATTGTGTTGCAAAGATCCTGACATATATACCCATTTGGATATAAGTTTTCCTCATCTATTACTGTTGACGTTACCCTTGAGGTAAAAGGTTGGGAGGCAACACCATAAGCCCCTATCTTTCTCTGTGTCCGATTAAAACTCCATAAACATAAGTATTACGTGAGTGTGAGCAATTGTGAAAGATTATATGATAGTTGAGTATGTAGGCTTGCTGAAAAGCTCTTATATTGACTCTTTCCGATATTACGATAAATTGTAATTGCTTCAATGACCGAGATCAAAGTTTGTTAGTTTCCAATGAAGTTTATGATTCATACTTGATATTATGGATAAATTGTTACTTTAGCATAAGAATCATATGACTATATTTATATAAGTTGTTGTTATGAGAATGATCATGATGCCCGCATGTCCGTATTTTGTTTTATCTACACCTCTATCTCTAAACATGTGGACATATTTTTCGATATCGGCTTTTGCTTGAGGACAAGCGAGGTCTAAGCTTGGGGGAGTTGATACGTCCATTTTGCATCATGCTTATATGTTGATATGTATTGCATTATGGGCTGTTCCTACATGTTTTGTCACAATACTTATGCCTTTTCTCTCTTATTTTACAAGGTTTACATGAAGAGGGAGAATGCCGGCAGCTGGAATTCTGGGCTAGAAAAGGAGCAAACTCTGGAAACCTATTTTGCACAACTCCAAAAGCCCTGAAACGCAATAGAACATCGTTTCGGAAAATAAAAAAATATCTGGCAAAAGAAGTCCACGAGGGGGGCCACCAGCTGCCCACGAGGGTGGGGGGCGTGCCCCCCTTCCCAGGGCGCGGCCCCCTGCCTCGTGGGCCAGCCGGAAGGCCCCCGATTCCCATCTTCTCCTATATGAGGCGTTTTGACCTGGAAAAAAACAGGAGGAGGCTTTCGGGACCAGACGCCGCCGTCTCGAGGCGGAACCGAGGCAGAAACCAATCTAGGGCTCCGGCAGAGCTGTTCTGCCGGGGATACTAGCCTCCGGGAGGGGGAAATCGTCACCGCCGTCATCACCAACAACCCTCCCATCTTGGGGAGGGCTATATTCATCAACATCTTCACCAGCACCATCCCCTCTCAAACCCTAGTTCATCTCTTGTATCCAATCTTTGTACCCAAACCTCAGATTGGTACCTATGGGTTGCTATTAGTGTTGATTACTCCTTGTAGTTGATGCTAGTTTGTTTACTTGGTGCAAGAACATATGTTCAGATCCATTATGCATATTAATACCCCTCTGATCATGAACAATATTATGTCTTGTGAGTAGTTACTTTTGTTACTGAGGACATGGGAGAAGTCTTGCTATAAGTAGTCATGTGAGTTTGGTCTTCGTTAGATATTTTGATGAGATGTATGTTGTCTCTCCTCTAGTGGTGTCATGTGAACGTCGAATACATGACACTTCACCATTATTTGGGCCAAGAGGAAGGCATTGGGAAGTAATAAGTAGATGATGGGTTGCTAGAGTGACAGAAGCTTAAACCCTAATTTATGCGTTGCTTCGTAAGGGGCTGATTTGGATCCATATGTTTTAGGCTATCGTTAGGTTTACCTTAATACTTCTTTTGTAGTTGCGGATGCTTGCATTAGAGGTTAATCATAAGTGGGAGGCTTGTCCAAGTAAGGGCAGCACCCAAGCACCGGTCCACCCACATACCAAATTATCAAAGTACCGAACGCGAATCGGATGATCGTGATGAAAACTAGCTTCATGATAATTCCATGTGTCCTCGGGAGCGCTTTACTTTATATAAGAGTTTCTCCAGGCTTGTCCTTTGTTACAAAAAGGATTGGGCCACCTTGCTGCACCTTATTTACTTTTACCGTTTGTCACTCGCTACCAATTACCTTATCACAAAACTATCTGTTATCTATAATTTCAGTGCTTGCAGAAAATACCTTGCTGAAAACTGCGTATCATTTCCTTCTGCTCCTCGTTGGGTTCGACACTCTTACTAATCGAAAGGACTACGATAGATCCCCTACACTTGTGGGTCATCAACCGCTATGTGACGAAGTTAGAGCATGAGGTATTTATTGAGTGTCATCCTTTGTGTGGAGGTCGGGGATGCACGATGGTTAACTCCTACCAACCTCCCCCGTGGGAGCATGCGTTGATTGCTTTGTTTTGATGACTCGATAATTTTTGCAATAAGTATATGAGTTCTTTATGACTAATGTTGAGTCCATGGATTATACACACTCTCACCTTTCCACCATTGCTAGCCACTCTTGTACCGTGCAACTTTCACCGGTACCATACACCCACCATATACCTTCCTCAGAACAGCCACCATACCTACCTATCATGGCATTTCCATAGCCACTCCGAGATATATTGCCATGCAACTTTCCACCGTTTTGTTCATATGACACGCTTCATCATTGTCATATTGCCATGCATGATCATGTAGTTGACATCGTATTCGTGGCTAGGCCACCATACATAATTTTTCATACATGTCACTCTTGATTCATTGCACATCCCGGTACACCGCCAGAGGCATTCATATAGAGTCATACTTTGTTCTATTATCGAGTTGTAATATCGAGTTGTAAATTAATATAAGTGTGATGCTCATCATTATTAGAGCATTGTCCCAAAGAAAAAAAGAAGAAAAACAAAGGAAAAAAAGGAAAGGCCAAAGAAAAAAGAAAGGCCCAAAAAAAAGAAAAAGAGAAAAAGAAGAAGAAGAAAAAGAGAAAAAAAGAAAAGAAAAAGGGACAATGCTACTATCTTTTTCCACACTTGTGCTTCAAAGTAGCACCATGATCTTCATGATAGAGAGTCTCTTGTTTTGTCACTTTCATATACTAGTGGGAATTTTCATTATAGAACTTGGCTTGTATATTCCAACGATGGGCTTCCTCAAATGCCCTAGTTCTTCATGAGCAAGCAAGTTGGATGCACACACACTTAGTTTATTTTGTTGAGCTTTTATACACTTATAGATCTAGTGCATCCGTTGCATGGCAATCCCTACTCACTCACATTGATATCTATTGATGGGCATCTCCATAGCCCATTGATATGCCTAGTTGATGTGAGACTATCTTTCTCTTTTGTCTTCTCCACAACCACCACTCTATTCCACATAGTGCTATATCCGTGGCTCATGCTCATGTATTGCGTGAAAGTTGAAAGGTTTGAATTTTTTTGAGTATGAAACAATTGCTTGGCTGAAACCGGGGTTGTGCATGATATGAATATTTTGTGTGATGAAGAGGGAGCATAGCCAGACTATATGATTTTGTAGGGATAACTTTCTTTGGCCATGTTATTTTGAGAAGACATGATTGCTTTGTTAGTATGCTTTAAGTATTATTATTCTTATGTCAATGTAGACTTTTGTGTTGAATATTTCGGATCTGAACATTCATGCCACAATAAAGAGAATTACATTGAGAATTATGTTAGTTAGCATTCCACATCAAAAAATCTGTTTTTATCATTTACCTACTCGAGGACGAGCAGGAATTAAGCTTGGGGATGCTTGATACGTCTCCAAGGTATCTATAATTTTTGATTGTTCAATGCTATTATATTATCCTTTTAGGATGTTTTATGGGCTTTTATATACAATTTTACATGATTTTTGGGACTAACCTATTAACGCCGAGCCCAGTGCCAGTTTCTGTTTTTTCCTTCTTTTTGAGTTTTACAGAAAAGGAATACCAAACGGAGTCCAATTGACAAGCCAATTTTTGATGATTTTTTTGGACCAAAAGAAGCCCCCAAAGTAAAAGAGTTGGACCAGGAGAGTCACCGGCTGCCCACGAGGGTGGGGGGGGGCGCCCACCCCAAGTGGGAGCGCCCCCTATCTCGTGGACAGCCCGAAGACCCCCCTGACGTGAGACTTACGCCAAAAATTCCTATAAATACAGGAACTTTCGGAAAACAACCTAGATCGGGAGATCCGCCGCCGAAAGCCTCTGTGCCACTGAAAACCAATCTAGACCCGTTCGGGCACCCTGCCGGAGGGGGGGAATCCCTCTCCGGTAGCCATCTTCATCATCCCGACGCTCTCCATGATGAGGAGGGAGGAGTTCACCCTCGGGGCTGAGGGTATGTATCAATAGCTATGTGTTTGATCTCTCTCTCTCTCTCGTGTTCTTGAGATGGCATGATCTTGATGTATCGCTAGCTTTGCTATTATAGTTGGATCTTATGATGTTTCTCCCCCTCTACTCTCTTGTGATGAATTGAGTTTTCCTTTGAAGTTATCTTATCGGATTGAGTCTTTAAGGATTTGAGAACACTTGATGTATGTCTCGCATGTGCTTAACTGTGGTGACAATAGGATATCACGTGATCCACTTGATGTATGTTTTGGTGATCAACTTGCGGGTTCCGTGACCTTGGGAATCTATGCATAGGGGTTGGCACACGTTTTCGTCTTGACTCTCCGGTAGAAACTTTGGGTAACTCTTTGAAGTTCTTTGTGTTGGTTGAATAGATGAATCTGAGATTGTGTGATGCATATCGGATAATCATGCCCACGGATACTTGAGGTGACAATGGAGTATCTAGGTGACATTAGGGTTTTGGTTGATTTGTATGTTAAGGTGTTATTCTAGTACAAATTCTATGATAGATCGAACGGAAAGAATAGCTTCGTGCCGAAAGCACCAAGGCGGTGGATGACGGCGAGGCCTAGGAAGGGAACGACACGGAGGCAGGGAAGACTCGAAAGTTGTTTCCCACGTAGAGGGGAGTACGACTGTACGAGGGTTTACTGGTTCGTCTGCCGTCGCCGGAGAATAACAACAGGTGTCAGTGAGTAGAGGGATGGCTAGGCCAGCTATGGCAGTACGATGGGGCGGTGAGGCCTGCGCGGTAGCACAGCCGGCCGCGGGGAGGAAAGAGAGGGCAGTCCCACCGGTGCTTGTTTGAGCGGCTAGAGCAGGAAGAGCAGAGATTGAAGAAGCACGACGGCCGTTGGATGGACATCCAACAGTCACTGCTTGTGCGTCAACCTTTTTTTAGGAAAGCCTCAAATCTGTGGAAAACATCATACATCCCATCTGCCATTATTAATAATAATTTATAGCCCATTTGCCAATTCTTTAGGTTTTTTGGAGCCCATATTCTTTTTGTTAGTATTACAGCCCATATTGTGGCCACGGTTAAAAAAATATAGGAAATTTTGCATATTTCGGTGCGGTCCAAACTGTTTTTAATCCCGAAATTTTGAGTCACATTCAAACAGATTTTAAAAATAAATGTATATCAATATAAAATCCAACAAATTGTCCATGAATAAAAATCAATGCAATTTAAAATCTCGAAATGAAAAAAAGAAATTTGAAACTAATTGCCGGTTTGATGTGTTTTAGAAATGTAAAGCCAATTTCTCATTACTGATATGCCATTTTCTCGGCCAGCCGAATGAAGCTCTCCTCGTCTTGAAAGATATGCAGCCCAACATGCCTGATAAAGCGACTTGGCAAATCACAAAAATACTAGGCTATGGCCGTGCACCCAGCTGCGGCCATGGACCCAGCTATCAGCCTCTCCACATACAGTCCACTTCCGATGGATGTTGTTCATTGACCACGTTGACCAGGCCGTGCCGAGAGCACCAGGGCAGTGGACGACGGCGAGGCCTAGGAAGGGAACGACACGGAGCCAGGGAAGACTCGGCAGTTGTTTCCCACGCGCAGGAGTACAAGGGTTTACTGGTTCGTCTGTCGTCCCCGGAGAATAAGAGCAGGTGTGGGTGAGTAGAGGGATGGCTAGGCTAGCGATGGGAGTACGATGGGGCGGTGAGGCGTGCGCAGCAGCACAGCCGGCCGCGGGGAGGAAGGAGCAGGCAGTCCCGCCGGCGCTTGTTTGAGCGGCTGGAGCAGGAAGAGCAGAGATTGAAGAAGTACGATGGCCGTTGGATGGACATCCAACAGTCACTGCTTGTGCGTAAACCTTTTTTAGGAAAGCCTCAAATCTAAGGAAAACATCATACATCCCATCTGCCATTATTTCTAATAATTTACAGCCCATTTGCTAATTCTTAAGGTTTTTTTGGAGCCCATATTCTTTTTGTTAGCATTACAGCCCACATTGTGGTCATGGTTAAAAAATTGTACGAAATTTTGCATATTTCGGTGCGGTCCGAATTTTTTTTAATCCCAAAATTTTGAGTCACATTCAAACTGATTTTAAAAATAAATGTATATCAATATAAAATCCAACAAATTGTCCACGCATAAAAATCAATGCAATTTAAAATCTCAAAATGAAAAAAAAAGAAATTTGAAACTAATTGTCGGTTTGATGTGTTTTAAAAATGTACATCCAATTTCTCATTACTGATAGGCCATTTTCTCGGCCAGCCGAATGAAGCTCTCCTCGTCTTGGAAGATTTGCAGCCCAACAGGCCTGACAAAGCGACTGACTTGGCAAATCACAAAAAACTGGGCTGTGGCCATGGACCGAGTTGTCAGCCTCTCCACTTACAGTACTCTTCCGATGGAAGTCGGTCATTGACCACATTGACTACACCGCGCCGAAAGCACCAAGGCGGTGGACGACGGCAAGGCCTAGGAAGGGGACGACGCGGAGCCGGGGAAGACGTGAAAGTGGATGCCCACGTGGAGAGGAGTACGAGGGTTCCCTAGTTCTGCTGCGGTGTGCGGCTGCCACTACCGCAGGGCCTGGCTAGCCGTGGGAGTAGTAGGGGGCGATGATGCCTCAACGGCAGCACAGCCGGCTACTGGAGGCAGGAGCAGGCGGTCTCGCCGGCGCTGGTTTGGGCGGCTGATGCAAGAAGAGCAGCGATTGAAGAAGCATCAGGACCGTCCGATTCGAATCCAATGGTTACTGCTGCTAGAATCGTTTGTTGACTAAGTTGACAATCCCTACGTATGCGTCAACTTAGTAGGCCCACAGGTCAGCCTCCTAACCGGTGCACCCCAGATGTCAGTGGGAGTAATCATTTTTTTTGCGAGATAAGGAGGCAGTTGATTGCATGTGGCCAGGCCAGCGGAGGGAGTAGGATGGGCCGGGGAAGCCGGCGCGGCATCACAGCGGGCCGCAAGAGGAGGGAGCAGGCAGTCCCGCCGACACTAGTTTAGGCGGCTGGAGCAGGAAGATCAGAGATTGAAGAAGCACGTCGGCCGTTGGATGGACATCCAACAGTCACTGTTGCTAGAATCGTGTGTTGACTGACCAAGCCTTGCGTAAACAAGTCAGCCTCGAAATATGTGGATTCTAGTTCAGAATATGATCCTAATGACTATTCTAACCTCGAGGAGTCAAAGGCAGATGGCCTGTCATGTTCACCCATCAAGGTGCCTGCTCTAATTTGGCAAGGTTTTATTGATTGCGTGTATCTTTCATATGTTGTCTTGCATTTCTTCTACTTTGTTGCACCGCCATCTGCTTAGTTTACTCATCAGATATGTCGAGAATGCATGCCCATCAATTATCAATACATATTCCATCCGTCATCATACCATGTTTTCCCACTAAAATGCTGTTCTTGTGCATCAAACATCAAAAAGGAAGAGGGTAATTGCCGAACCCGAAGGAGCACCAGCAAAGTCCTTGAAAAACTTGGTTGTGCCGGAGAAATGAGACAGCACCCCACTTATATTGGCTATACAACCAGTGACACAAAATGTAGGACCGACTCTAGCAGACTGTACCCATACTTCACTAGCCACACAACTAGCCCCACCACACAGGACCTGCACTCCAGCAAAAGATATGCCGGTTTCAGTTGCCATAGCACCAGCCGTACCATAGAAAAATTCCACTCCAGCAAAAAGTACAACAAGTCCACTAGCCGAAGACCTATCCCAACTGCAGAGACGGCCAATTCCTGCAGATTGGAACCCCATTCCAGTTATTCCTAGTTTAAAAGACAATGCTTTCAATGTTGTTAGGGACTACATGCGTATATTCCCATCATTGGAAGATTATAGTGAAGACAAACACCATTTTCACATGTTCATGTCCCACTTACGTGTAAGTGCTATTATTCATGGTGATTCTTTTCCTGTTTTCTGCTGATTGAACACATCAATGATTTACATTATATTGTTGTAAGTAGGCGAGGGTCAATATGGATAGTCATGATGATCAAAGCTTGCTTGCGCTTTTCAAGGAAGCATTGCAGCAGTATTGGTGTTACCTGAGGAAATCACACTTTGATGGCAAGTCTATAAACGAATTTCTGGTGAAGTCTCATGTGCGAAATTTAGAAGACATTGAATGGAAAAACCTTGTTATGCAATGTTCTCATTCTGAGAATGAGGTACTGTCTATGATAGCGCATGACAATTTGAACTTCTACTTTTCCGCATGTGCCTTACCTATATTTTTTGTAGGAAATCTGCTCGAAAAAGAATTCTGGTTTGAAAAGAACGACATGATATTGCAAATATGTTGCCCGCTGCTTAGCTCTTGTTAGTACCTGTTGTCCTGTATCACTGTACTTGCATACATACCTGGTTCATTATGTGATAGCAGTATGCATGATAGCTTGCTTATCAATTGTTCGCTCCAAATTATCTGATCTGTATGAATGGTTACATTAGTGTAGAATATATTTAATGCCAATGAATTTTTTTAGCTCTGCATTGTTCTTGTAAGTACCTGTTGTCCTTTATCAGTGTACTTATATTGACAGGTAGTTGTTCATGTACCATCACTCTGTAGCTTATTTTCCTTTGCCCTCCATTTTCTACACATAAGATCTATATTTACTCTTACCATAAGGTTGGATAACACCGATGGTACTGAAGAAGTTTAGCTCTGCATTGCTCTTGGTTGTACCTTTTGCCTGTATCGCTGTACTTATATTTATAGCTACTTGGTTATGTAGCATCACTCTTCATCTTATCTTAAATATTACCCATTTTTTTTCTTATATGGTCACATGTATATTTACTCTTAACAAAATGTAGAATAAAGGCAATGCTTATGAAGAAGATTCTGTGGTAAACTTCTTGAATTGCCCCCCCATCAGAATGGACAAGGGCTTTCTAGAGCCTACCTTCACCAATAATGCCAGTTTGTCCTTCTCAAGCCTTCAAACTTTGTTGTGTATATTTGGTTAGGCATGATTGCAACAGCTGTTTATATTTGGTGTTTGCATCAAATTGCATATTTAAAGTTTATTATGTACTCCAGTTCATAAACAAAAGTTTGTCCTTCTCAATTTAAGTTTTCAGTTGTACAACCAAGTTCCTTCTTCATACCATGTAAATTAAACTATAGAGAGCAAGTGATCTTATTTTGCCAATCTGAAATGGGATAAATTGACAGCACACTAACCATTGATACTAATGAGTTCTTGATCTGTAATCCAGTGGTGTCGTGAAGCTGCCAACTCCTTCACAATGTCATTTCTTGCCATGTCTTGACCTGAACAATTCCATATTGTGTTAATGCTATTTTAAACCATGTCACTTTATTCGTCAGTAAGAAATGTGATGAATTGTCAGCACTGATACTTATATGTGCAAAACCTGTCATCTGTCGGCTTGTTTATCTTTCAGAGTGAGGAGGATATAAGTGTCAAACAAGTGCAGTCTCACCAGCTTGCTCAGCTGCTTGCGCTGCAGCTCCCGAGCAGGGCAAACCTTTCTTGAACTCTATTGAAGTGTTGCTGGTTTTGTATATTATTTTGTCGGCGTGTTTAGTTGCACTGGTGGCGATCTTTGATGCCCAGTGTATGTAATCTGCTGTCTGCTTGTGCTTTATTATCATAGTGGCAAACTTTGATGCACAGTGGATGTAATATGCCATAATTTCTTTATTGTATAGTCTAGGTTTTTTCTTATTGACGATGATGCAGTTATTTTACTGTATATATATCCTGTCTTCGCAGTAAACCGGCCAAATTGTAAAATTATGGTACATAGTCGGGCCGTCATGCAAATCAGCATGTATGATCCGCATCATGGGCCCCGTCATCTTGGTCCGTTAACAGGCCTAAATGTAAACTGACCCACTAGAAGATTCGGGCCATTAATAGGTCGAGTAAACCGCCGGCCCTATTTTCCCAAGAAAACTCAATGGGCCTTTAGGAGGCTGAAAAGTAGGTTGGGCCTGAAACATGCCGAACAGCTCATGGGATGGCAGCAGGACGAAATAGACCCCGGCCCATGAATGTGCCAATCAAATCATGGGCTTATAACATGCCAAAATTGTCTCGGTGCTTGTTTGGCCCAATCAGATTATCGGCTGCGAGCAGGCCGGATGCAAACTGGGCCGTAGCTAGGACCAACTATATGACGGGCTTTTAACAAGCTGAAATTAATATAGGGCCGAAATGTTAAATGGGCCCTTAACAGGCCGAAACTAATAGCAGGCCGAATTACTAAATGGGAATTTAGCAAGTGGGACTAAAAGCATAGCGTTCAGTTGATGGGCTGAATCTGATATGGGCCATAATTTAGCCCAAAGCCTCTTAAAGGGCCGGACCTGATCTGGGCCGTAATTTGGCCCAGAACATGGTAGGCTTTTAACAGGTTGGATCTCATATGGGCCATTATTAGGCGCGGAACGTGGCAGGCCATTAATGGACCGGATCAAATATGGGCCGACATTTGGCCCAAAATATGGCAGCCAATTAATGGGTCAGCCTACTAGGGTCCTCAAAATCTTATGGGCCTACAGCTGGGCCGGCCCATTAATGTCAGTGAAATCTCATGGGCCTTTTGCTCGGCCAGCCCATTATGGTCCACAAAAATTTTGTGGGCCTTCACCTGGGCCGGCCCATTATGGCCCACAAAAATCATGTGGGCCTTTACCTAGGCCGGCCCATTATGGCCCGCAAAATCTTGTGGGCCTTTAGCTGGGCCGGCCAATTATGGTTCGCAAAATCTTGTGGGCCTTTAGTTGGGCCTGCCTATTATGGTCCGTAAAATCTTGCGGCCTTTAGTTGGGCCGGCCCATTTAAACTTTTGTAATGCCCAGGATGGGACTATACCTCCTACGTGTCGAGGCACGACTTAAAGGTATAAGCCCATCCTAGAATGATCTCAAGTTTGGTATCTTTGCACGACTCATGTAAAAGAGGGATTAAATTGCAAAAGGAGATAGTTGGCTTACACTCGCCACTTCACACAATACATTACATAAGCCAAACATCATTCAAAACATCACAACCCATCTAAGGGTAAGATCCAAAAGAAAGATACCAAAACAACATAAAGCCACAGGTCCAGATCGAATCCTAGTAGAAACCACTACTGATCGTCGAAACGTCACAAGCATACAACCAAACTCTTCATCGAGCTCCCAGTGAAGAACTTGAGCCAGCTCCTGCATCAAGCTCGGCCGAACCTACATCTGGTGTTGTAGTATCTGTGAGCCACGAGGACTCAGCAATCCCATAACCATGGGTATCAAGACTAGCAGAGCTTTGTGGGTAGGAAGAGGTAAAGTGGTGAGGTTGCAGCAGCAGCTAAGCAAATATGGTGGCTAACTTACGAGTACCAGAATAAGAAGAGCATCTACGCAAACGGTCGCAAAAGTAGTGATCGCTAAAGATCCTAACTACATACGAATCAAACATAACCCCACTGTGTTCTCTTCTCAAAGTGAAAAGAGACAGTCACGGTTACTCACACAGTTGTGTGTTTTACTTCGGATCCTCTGTCAAGTTTTCTACAACCGGACATGAACAAATTCCAATCTGCCACATAACCGCGGGCACGGCTTTCGAAAGATCATAACCCTGCAGGGGTGTCCCAACTTAGCCCATCACAAGCTCTCACGATTAGCTGAAGTGATAAATATAATATCATCACCCCTTATCTTAGGGAAAACCGATCAGGCTCGGCATCCCGGTAGCACAAGACATTTCGATAATGGTAAAACAAGTCCAGCAAGACCTCCCGGCGTGCCGACACCCTGATAGTAGCCGCGCGTATCTCGTCTCAGGCCACGACCGGATGGGCGATTCTACAGGTTATACCAGGTACCTCGGGTTTCCCCAAGGCGGCCCCGCAGAACCCCCGTTTGGGACCAACACCATCAGCACTGGCCCCCCTGCTATGTAGAATTAAGAATCCTCGGGGACGCGACCCCCTATGCAATTTACATATTTAATTAAGTTGTTATTATGAGGCAAATTAAAACCAATGTTGGGCCTTGCTGGAGGAGTTATATTCAAAGTCGAACTGTCAAGGGGTCCTCATCCACCCATCGTGTAAGGAACGCAAAATCAAGGAACATAATGCCGGTTTATCGGCGCCTAAGATGGCATGAGTGGAACAAAACATCGAGCAAAAGGCCAAGCCTTCCACCCATGCCCAGTATATAGGTGTGTTAATAATAATTATAGATATTGTGATAAAACAAACAACAAGTTCCCACCTGGAACGATCTTCATCTTCACCTGTAGCTAACAACGCTATAAGAGGGGCTGAGCAAGCGGGTAACATAGCCAAACAGTGGTTTTGCTAGGAAGGTGTCAAAGGTTAGAGGTTTCATGGCAACAAGGAGAGGCTGACATACAAGATGGGTAGCGCGACATGTAACGATAGCATCGAGACAACTAAGCATGGCAATGGTAGTAATGGTATCCAAGGGTATGATCATCTTGCCTGGGAATCCACAAGGAAGAAGAACGGATCCATGAAGCAGAAGGAGCAACAGTCGAGCGAATCCTCACAACTCCGGAACGAAACCGAAGCTAACAAGAGAAGCAACCGGAAAGAAGCAAACAACACGGTAAACACACAAGCATAAACATGTCATATGATGCACATCCAAGTATGATGCATGTCCGGTTTAAATATGCATGTCATGGCAGAGTGCACAAACAAATACTACAAGTTAAGTGGAGCTCAATATGCAACGAGTTGCATATTGACGAAACACCACATTATATTATTTAATTGACTCTCGTTTATTTACAAGACAAGATTAAATGTTTGTTAACATGGCAATAGGTGAAGCAAAAAAATAAACTACCTATTTAGACATTTTAAATGAGGCCGGAAAATAACAACAACAATTCCGGAAAATCCCCATGAGCATGTTTAGTAATTATAAGCAAACAACAATTTAACATATCAATGTTGTTAACATGATGCGGATGACATGATCAAGTTTATGCAATTATTATTAAAAGGTTGACAAGAAGATGATATGAAGCAATGTCACCGTGGTGGAAGAAAAGGGTGCCACGGCAATGATCCGAAAATGATGCAACGCAACATCTCGGTTCCGGTAACTCGTTGAGAGACCGGTGCAAACGAAAAGGTGGCGTGGACGAGCCAAACGAGATGAAAGGTGGGGTGATCCCGTTGCCGGGTTCCCACGAGTCGGTGACGAGGCAACCGAGGAACATGACAAACGGACGAAGCGGGCACGAAGCACAAGGGAAACATCTCATACAACTCATGCACAAGCGTTCACGGGACATCGTCTCGGGGTTATACCTTCGGAACGTTCGGTCTCAGAGGGGGTTCGAGACGTCGAGGGATGTAGTGGAAGTAGTGGTACTCGCAGGTCGTAGAGGAAGAAGTCATTCATGTTCGGAGAGGAAGTAGTCGTTCACGAGGTCGCCAACGAGTAGTCGTTCCGTAGAGGGAAGTAGTGGTACACGGGGCGACGGTAGACGTACACGGGTCGTAGGCGTTCGGGTATCCGTAGACGTTCAAGTCATCGGTAGCGGTACTTGTTCATGAAGTCGTTCATGACGTTCGGAGACCGGTCTTGCCTGCGGTGCACTTGACGAAAAAAAACAACAGCAACACAAACAAAACATAGCAGTTTCGGTCACGGTCACGACAAGTAGGAGAGACGCGGAGGCTGCTCGGGGCCGCTAGTCCTGCGACGGAGGTGCTGCTCGAGGGCTCGGGCTCCTGGCCGGCCCGCGTGCAGGAGATGGCGATGCGGCAGCTGAGGCCCTGGCGTCGGAGGTCCAGAGGCGAGGAGACGCGAGGACTGGTCTGTAATGCCCCGGATGTAATACTTTCCCTTTTGGGTATATAATATATCTCCGGCTTCATCTATTTCCATTCCGGGTTCTTTGTCTTTCGGGTTTTCATCGTTTTGTTGTGTGAGTGTGTGGCATTCATTCATATCATGTAGACATGTGCATCGCATTGCATTTGTGTTGTCGGTTGCATCCGGTTCCGCGCGTTCCTTCCCGTTGTCCGTTTCGCGTTCCGGAGCTCCCTCACGTGTCCGTGACGTCCCGTAGGCCTACTTTGTTGTTTGGGCGTGTAACGTTACCGGTGTGCCGCGAGGTTGTTGTGTGTGTTGTTGTTTTGTTGTGTGCAACCCGCCTCTCAAATCTCGTCGCGTTTGGACTCTGTTGGTTTTCCCATTCGTTGTTCGTGTGGGTCCAAAGTGTATTCACTTTGTGTCCCAGAAACACCCCTACAGCAGTCCTCTATCTTCTCCTAGGCCCTTCTAGACTACCCCCGCGATCGGATCCGTCGGATCGCGATCGGAGGGCTCCTAACACCCCCAGATCACTCCTAACCCTAAAAATCTGCTATATTTAGACCCCCTAGTCTATTTTGGCATCGCTAACCCTAGCCCCTTCTTCCTCCTCTCTCCCCCTCATTTTTTTCTTCTCAGATCCACCAGCCCCCCTTGCCACTTGGCTGTCCATCTCCAAAATTCCTCGGTCAACCGAAGTCTCCAGCCTGGGATTGATCGGGGAGGAGCCCCGATCCAGATCCGCAGCACCGGCCGGAGTCAACGCACTTGGCCGCCTCGCGCTTCGGTCTCCAGACCGCTTCCCCCTCGAACGCTGCCTCCCTCCGGCCCGATCGCATCTCCACCGCGCCAGCCCAGCGGCCCGCACGCCGCGCCAGGGTACCCACTTTGCCTGGCTTCGCTGAGCTCCCGCGCCCGCGTCGCTCCACCGGGTCCAGGCCCAGTCGCCGCATCCAGCTCCCTTCGGCGAACTGGGCTCGAGACGCCCGATTGCCACACCTCCGCTCGCCCGAGCGCCAGGCGCCAGTCCCTCGCCATCGCACGCCTGGGCCGCGCCGCGCCAGGGCTTCGCCTTCGCGGGCCGCTTCCATCCCGCGCCGGTTCCCCCGCTGGACTTCCTCCCACGCGCCGCAAGCCGTCGCTGGGTCGCCTCGCGTGCACCGCCGGCCCGCAGCCGCTCCGCTGGGCCGCCTCGCCTCCAGATCGCGCCGGGCCCGATCTCCCCCGGGCCGTTGACTTTCTTCAGATCTGAGTGGAGGTTGCCTCTTTTATCTAAGTACCAGATCTGTTATGTGCTAATGCATTTTTCAAACTGCTAGATCTTTTTGTGTGTTGCTCCGATTCGCGCATATAGCATGTCCAGACGTTCGTGGGATCGTGCACTACGTTTCATCTCTTATTGTCATGCATGTTAGAGATCATCTAGGTGCTTGTTTTGCTGTTGCAAGAGTGCATCATGATATAAACTGCTGCTATGTGATGTTTTTATGTCATCTTTGCCATGTGATATCTTTTAGCTCGTTTGTCCGAATGATGCAAATGACATGTCCACGTGTTCGTCTTGCCATTCTCTACATGTTGTGTGTGTTAGGTTGCATGATAGATTTATACTTGCCATGCTTATCATCGTTGCAAAGTGCCATGTTGCTGTGATGTTGTTTCACTTGTTATGAAATGCCATCTTGTTGAGCTCGTTGCAATCGTTGTGTTTATCTCCATGAAGCATGCTTGTGTGTTTCGGGATCACCTTCATGTGTACTTTGATGAGGTGCTTACCACTTGCCATGTTTAGTTTCGAGGTGACTTAAACATGCTCGTTTAGATGCTATGATGATATTGCTGTTTTAGGACTTGGTGGTTTTTCACTAAGTCTGAAATCTGTAACGTTCCGATGCCATGTTCGTGTGATGTTCTAGGACAAAGCATGATAGTTTTGGAGTGGATCTTGATTGTTCCTTGTAGTATATATTGTTGTATTTCCATCCATGTTTTCACATGCCTATTTAAGTGGCTGTAGCATGTTTATCTTTTGCTCCAAAGTTTCAATAAAATTCTGCTGCCAGAATTTTATTGTCAAGTTCAATATGTCCAAGATCATTGCTATTGATCCGTGGCTCCGTTGGGGGTGCACCTTGGACTTAGTTGCTGTAGTATATGTCTAGTTTGTGTTGATGTCCTTTGCCATGATATTTGAGTGCTGTAGCTTAATTATTTTGAGCTCCGAAGTTGCTATGATGCTGTAATTTTCAGCTTTCGCTCATTTCTTGTTTCGGGCATAACTTTTAGCCCGTAACTCCGATTTCAGCGAATCTTACATGAAACTTGATTGATTTTCTGTGTAGATTAATCATATCAGATTGTTATCATGTTTTGAGGTGTTTTGCTTGAGTGATATTTTCCGTGCTCCGTGTGCATCCTTAGTGCATCCATCATGCATCCATCATTTTCGAGTGCGCATTGCATCTTGTTGATTTGCGCTTGGTGTGATTGTTTTCTTTAGAGCCGGGAGCAGAGTCTGACTTTGAGTACGAGCACGAGGTTTCCAACGAGGTTCAGCACGAGGACCCTTCTTACGATCCGAACGACTTCTCTTCAGGCAAGATGACCGAACCCCGATAACATTACTATCTTTGCCTATTGCTAGTAGTCTCGACCTATTGTTTTGCCTCGATGCCCATGACCTTCTTGTCAGCCTCCTACTTGTAAACCATTGCCATGTTTAACCATCCTACCTATGCAAACCGTTGCTTGGCTAAGTACGCTTCGCTCAGCCCCTCTTATAGCATTGCTAGTTGCAGGTGAAGATCGAAGATGCTTGCTTCATGTTGAAGTTTGGTTGGGTTTTTATCACACTATATAAATGCTTAAACATGAAATCATCTATATATTGGCAAGGGTGGAAGGCTAAGCCTTTTGCTTGGTGATTTGTTCCACTCATGCCGTTAGGAACCGTATAAACCGGTGTTATGTTCCTTGATTATGCGTTCCTAACACGGTTGGGGTGTATGGGACCCCCTCGATAAACCGCTAAGTGCTAAGTCTTTTCCAGCAAGTCCCAACATTGGTACTATTTGCCTAATAACAAACTAAACTTGCATAGGGAGTTATAAACCCTTTTTCTTAATCAACAACCCCGGGCCAGTGCTCCACATGAGTGTTGGTCCGAAATGAGCGGACTATGGGGCCACCTCAAGGAAACTCGAGGTCTGGTAAAAACCCGTAGGATGTCTCATCCGGTCGTGGCCTGAGATGAGATACGCGCGGCTACTATCAGGGTGTCGGCACGCCGGGAGGATTTGCTGGATTGGCCTTACCTTAGTTCGGTATATCTTGAGCACGGGATTCCGAGGATACTCGGGTCTTCCCACTTTGGAGTTGCGACTCCGCGGATCGTGGGCTTGTAATGGGTCAAGTTGGAACACCCCTGCAGGGTTTGAACTTTCGAAAGCCGTGCCCGCGGTTATGTGGCAGATGGGAGCTTGTTAATATCCGGTTGTAGATAACTTGACACAATGTTTCTAATACACTACCAGCGTGCGTTCCGTGACCGTCAATTTCCGAATAGGGATTCGGGAGTTGAACACGGAGGGGTTATGTTTGTGAGCTTGTAGCTAGGATCACTTCGTGATCACTTCTCGTTCGAGGCTTTCTCTTCTCGCTCTCACTCACGTAAGCTAGTTGCTAGTTGCTGCTGCAGACACTTATTCTTTTCTTCAGCCTTTCCTCTCCCAAAGGCTTAAATAGTCTTGTTACCCGGAAACGGGATTGCTGAGTCCTCTGTGGCTCATAGTTACTTCACCACACCAGATGCAGGTCCAGTTGTGAGCTATCCAGGTGATGGCACCGAGCTGGATTGGGAGTACGACGAGGAGCGTAGTCGGTACTATGTGCGATATCCGGATGATCAGTAGTGGAGACTCCTACTAGGATTCGATCCGCCTGTGGTTTATTTATTTCGGTTTGGTATCTTGCATTTGGATTTTGCCCTTAGAGGGTTGTGATGTTCTTAATGTATGATGATTGAGACTTGTTATGTATTTGTGTGACGTGGCGAGTGTAAGCCAACTATTTATGTTTACAATCCCCTCTTTTACATGAGATGTGCAAAGATTACCAAACTTGAGATCATTCTTGGATGGATTTATGCCTTTAAGTCGTGCCTCGACACGTAGGAGGTATAACTCCATCCTGGTCATTACAAGTTGGTATTCAGAGCCTTCTCCGACCTAGGAGCCCCCACTGTTTGATCGAATCGTTGACGGTCGAGTCTAGGCACACACTGAAAACTTTTTGAGTCCTATATTATATCGGAGAGTAGGATTTCTTTGCTTCTCATCCCCTTTCTCTGTGGTGAGGACTCCTGACGACTACTCTTCTCTCTCCTATCTTCAAAAATTGCACAAATTTTTTTTAGGAATCCCGCGAGTATTCTGGGATTGTTTCGATGTTCTTGTGACAAGGATATTGTTCTCGATGCCTCCTGTTCCCGGGGAGTTGAGCTTCGGGGTATTGTTGTCACAAGCATATCGCGGCAGTACTAAATACTTAAGACGACCGACATCGAAAATCTCTCCTATACGGCCAGTGGCAAGATAACCCCGACATCACCCAGTACTGGCGAGGTAGTTCGGGAGTATTGCCATAGCTTGTTATAGTGGATGCTTTTCGAAGGTCCGAGGTACACAGTTTCCGAGAAAGACTGGTTATGTGTTGAAGGATGGATACACCTAGATGTAGGTTTAGAGTTGATTGCGCGGTGCTTCCCGTGTATCCCCAACACCTGATTGCATAACTGGAATCTTTCGGAAATCTATAGGTGGGTTTATCCAGTAGATCGTAGGCATTCTTCCAACGAATGCAGGTTAGTGAGTTCGGGGTTCTACATTGAGTGAAGGGGTTATGTGACCGATGTTACTATCAGGAGTTGCATCTTAAAGGGTCCTTGGCTATGCAGATCCGGGGATTGCAAAACCTTTTCGTAACGCGTTCATATGCTTTCAGCACAAAGATGTTAGAACGAAACTCCTCTCTTGTGTTTGTTCCCATCCGTACCTTGTTGTTTTCTTATTTTTCATTTTGATCCCTATGTGGCTTCTCGTGAAGATTGATGATATCATTTAACTGAGAATTTCATTCGTTCCTCTTGTTCAAATGATTTCATTCGTTCTTATTGTTCGAATGATTATTGTGAAGACTTGTTGCAATTCATTCCATTGATTCAGCTTATACCTTTTGTCAATCAATTGCTGATTCGTGGTCATCTCTTACAGGATGGCTCCGAAAAAGGTTCCCAACGCTAACCCAGAGGGTGAAGAGGTCCCAGATCGTCCTCCTTCCCCTCCTCCTCCGCCTGAGGCTTGGAGAGCGATTATGCAGACTACAGCTCAGAACACCCAGTTGATGATGCAGATGATGCAGCAGATGCAAGCTAATCAAGCTAATCAGGGTATTCCAGGGAACCAAGGCAAGTTCTTCAACCAGCAGCACCATGCTACTCTTAACCAGTTCTTGTCCAACAATCCTAAAGCTTTCAGTTACTGTGTGACCCTCTTGATGCTGAAGATTGGTTAACCGATATAAAGAAGCATGTTGAGTGCAGTAACGTGAAGGAAGATGATTATGTGAAGTTTGCAGCCTTCCAACTGAAAGATCAAGCAGCTGACTGGTGGCAGCAGTACAAAGACTCCAGGCCAGGTCAAGTGATCTCTTGGGAGAATTTCTGCAAGGACTTTCGCTCTCACCACATTCCTACAAGTGTCATCGAGGGTATGCGTGAGCAATTCCGCAACCTGAAGCAGGGCTCCATGACAGTCTATTAGTATAATGTCAAGTTCCAAAACCTCGCTCGTTATGCTAAGCAAGACATTCCTGATGCCAAGAGTAAAATCTACCAGTTCCATGGAGGTCTCAAAGATGAACTTCAGCTTGCTCTCACTTTGTTTGAGCCCGATGAATTTGACAAGTTCTATAACATGGCTTTGAAACAAGAGGCAGCTCAGCTCAAGATGGAGGCTTCTAAGAAGAGAATTCGAGATGCCGTTCACTCCTCCTCATCGTCTCAGTTGGTTGCGAAACAACAGAAATTCTGTCTTCCTCCTCCTCCAGTGATTCGAGCTCCATACAACAACTCCAACAACTCCAACAACTCCAACTACAAGAACTCTAGTGGTCGTGGTTTCTTCCACCCACCCAACCCGAGCAACCAGTCGAAGAAGCAGTTTCAGTCTCAAGGCTCCAAGTCCAGTGGTTCTCATTTCCGTCCTCTCTCAGAAGTGACTTGCAACAAATGCACTCAGAAAGGTCACTATGCCAACAGATGTCCGAATCCGAAGCGTCTTCCTCCTCCTCCACCCGTGAGTTCAGCTATTGTCAGGCATGATCCAAAGGCAGCAAGGGTCAATCTGATGAATGCAGCACAAGCGGAGAATTCTTCTGATGTCATTTTGGGTAACCTTCCAGTGAACTCTTTTCCTGCTAAAGTGTTATTTGATTCGGGTGCTTCACATTCTTTCATGTCATTCCCATTTGCATCCAAGTATAATGTGGACACCATGGACTTGCCAAAGGAGTTGCAAGTGATTTCTCCGGGAAGATGCATGACTTCTAGATTATATGCTCCGGATGATTCTATTCGCACGGGTGATTATCGATTTTTGGCTTCTCCGGTGATTCTCGGCAATTCTGACATCGACCTCATCCTCGGAATGGATTGGCTTTCTCAGCACGATGCTCACATTGATTGTGCTCAGAAGGAAGTCAAGATGACTCATTCTGATGAAGATGTGATTATCTTCGCCTCCAGGGATAACACTATCAGACTTTTCTCTCTCAATGATAAGGGCGAAATTAATGCCATATCTCAAATTCCGGTGGTGAACGAATATCAAGACGTCTTTCCTGAAGAACTTCCAGGCATGCCTCCACACCGTCAGGTGGAATTCGTTATCGAACTCGAGCCGGGTACTAAGCCAGCATGCCGGCGTCCGTACAAGCTCTCTCCGGATGAATTGAAGGAATTGAAGAAGCAGATTGATAAGCAGGAGAGTATGGGTCTCATCAGTCCTAGTACGTCTCCTTGGGGCTGTGGTGTCTTGTTTGTCAAGAAGAAAGATGGCACGGAGCGTCTTTGTGTTGACTACCGGCCATTGAACAAGAAGACGATTAAGAACAAGTATCCGCTCCCCAACATCAATGAACTCTTTGAGCAGCTCAAAGGAGCTAAAGTGTCCTCTAAGCTTGACCTCCGAATGGGCTATCATCAAATTCACATTCGCGAGGAAGACATTCCCAAGACGGCCTTCAGAACGAGCTACGGTTCATACAAGTATACCGTCATGTCCTTCGGTCTCGCCAATGCTCCTCCTACCTTTTCGAGGATGATGCATTACATCTTCAACCCCTATACGGGCGAGTTTGTGCTTGTGTATCTAGATGATATTCTGGTGTTTTCCAAGAATGAAGAAAATCACGAAAAGCACTTACGTCTGGTTCTTGATCGACTCCGAGAGCATAAATTCTATGCCAAGTTCTCAAAGTGCGAGTTTTGGCTCGATAAGGTTTTGTACCTGGGCCACATCATCTCAGCTGACGGTATTGCAGTTAATCCCGAGAAAGTTGAAGCAATTGTCAACTGGGAAGCTCCTCAAAACGTCAAGCAGCTCCGCAGTTTTCTGGGTCTTGCCAGCTATTGCAGAAGGTTTGTTGAGAACTTCTCCAAGATTGCCAAGCCTCTTTCCAACTTGCTTCAGAAGAATGTCAAATACTTTTGGTCTCTAGAGTGTGAAGTGGCATTCAAAACCCTCAAAGAGAAGCTTGTCTCTGCTCCAGTTCTGACTCCTCCAGATGAAACCAAGCCCTATGAAGTATTCTGTGATGCTTCTCTTCAAGGTCTTGGTGGTGTGCTTATGCAAGATAAGAGAATTGTGGCATACACTTCTCGTCAGCTCAAGCCAAGTGAGAAGAACTATCCCACACATGATCTCGAGCTAGCAGCTGTGGTACATGCTCTGATTACGTGGAGACATCTGTTGTTGGGCAGAAAGGTCGACATCTTCACTGATCACAAGAGCTTGAAGTACATCTTCACACAGCCGCATCTGAACCTCCGCCAGACTCGTTGGGTTGAAATGATCCAAGAGTATAATCCCAGCATTGAATACACTCCTGGCAAGGCGAATGTGATTGCAGATGCTTTGAGCAGAAAGGCATATTGCAACAGCCTTCTTATCAAGCCGTGCCAGCCTGAGCTTTGTGAGGCATTCAGGAAACTCAACCTCCAAGTTGTTCCGCAGGGTTTTCTTGCAAATCTTCAAATTGCTCCTACCTTGGAAGATCAAGTCCGTGAGGCCCAGCTCAGTGATACCATGGTGAAGAAAGTGAAACATGGGATTGCAAAGGGCACTCCAAAATACAAGTGCTTCCGTGTTGATGAGAGAGATACCTTGTTCTTCGAGGACAGACTCGTTGTTCCCAAAGGTGATCTCAGGAAGCTCATAATGGAAGAAGCTCATGATTCTCTCCTTTCCATTCATCCTGGCAGTTCCAAGATGTATCAAGATCTCAAGCAGTCTTACTGGTGGACACGCATGAAAAGGGAAATTGCCCAATTCGTGAATGAATGTGATGTATGCAGAAGAGTGAAAGCAGAACATCAACGTCCAGTCGGTCTTCTCCAACCTCTTCCTATTCCCTAGTGGAAGTTCGACCACATTGAAATGGACTTCGTCACTGGTTTTCCTAAATCCAAGCGAGGAAATGATGCTATCTTTGTGGTGATTGACAAGCTTACCAAAGTCGCTCACTTCCTGCCAGTCAAAGAATCAATCAATGCAGCTCAACTTGCAGAGCTGTACACTTCCAGAATTGTGTCCCTACATGGCATTCCTCAAGTTATATCCTCAGACCGTGGAAGCTTGTTCACATCAAGGTTCTGGGACTCCTTTCAGTCCGCCATGGGCACTAAGATCAGGTTCAACACTACTTTTCACCCTCAGACTAGTGGTCAAGTCGAGCGCGTGAATCAGATTCTAGAAGACATGCTCAGAGCCCGTGTCATCTCCTTTGGCATGAAATGGGAAGACTGCCTTCCATTTGCCGAGTTCTCTTACAACAACAGCTTTCAAGCAAGTGCAGGCAAAGCACCGTTTGAAATCCTCTATGGCAGAAAGTGCCGTACCCCTCTCAACTGGTCTGAAATAGGCGAACGCCAACTCCTTGGCAATGACTTGATCTCAGAAGCCGAAGAAATGTGCAAAGTCATACGTGAGAATCTCAAGGCCGCTCAGTCGCGTCAGAAGAGCTACTATGACGGAAAGCATCGTGATTTGGCTTTCAACATCGGTGATCATGTCTATCTCCGAGTTTCTCCGATGAAAGGCACCCAAAGATTCGGTATCAAAGGAAAACTTGCTCCTAGATACGTCGGGCCTTTCAAGATTCTTGGCAAAAGAGGCGATCTAGCCTATCAACTTGAGCTCCCTCCCAACTTCGCAAATGTTCATGATGTCTTCCATGTGTCTCAACTTCGCAAATGCTTCAAGGCACCTGAGCGCATGATTCCGTTTGAGGAGATTGATCTTCAACAAGACCTGTCCTACCGAGAGCACCCAGTTGCCATTCTCGAAGAAACCAAACGCAAGACCCGCAACAAGTCCATCAAGTTTCTGAAAGTCAAGTGGTCACATCACACCGACCGAGAAGCTACCTGGGTACGAGAAGATCATCTTCGTTCCGAGTACCCTTCCTTTTTCCAGTCCTAGATCTCGGGACGAGATCTTTTTGTAGTAGAGGAGAGTTTGTAATGCCCCGGATGTAATACTTTCCCTTTTGGGTATATAATATATCTCCGGCTTCATCTATTTCCATTCCGGGTTCTTTGTCTTTCGGGTTTTCGTCGTTTTGTTGTGTGAGTGTGTGGCATTCATTCATATCATGTAGACATGTGCATCGCATTGCATTTGTGTTGTCGGTTGCATCCGGTTCCGCGCGTTCCTTCCAGTTGTCCGTTTCGCGTTCCGGAGCTCCCTCACGTGTCCGTGACGTCCCGTAGGCCTACTTTGTTGTTTGGGCGTGTAACGTTACCGGTGTGCCGCGAGGTTGTTGTGTGTGTTGTTGTTTTGTTGTGTGCAACCCGCCTCTCAAATCTCGTCGCGTTTGGACTCCGTTGGTTTTCCCATCCGTTGTTCGTGTGGGTCCAAAGTGCCTTCACTTTGTGTCCCAGAAACACCCCTACAGCAGTCCTCTATCTTCTCCTAGGCCCTTCTAGACTACCCCCGCGATCGGATCCGTCGGATCGCGATCGGAGGGCTCCTAACACCCCCAGATCCCTCCTAACCCAAAAAAATCTGCTATATTTAGACCCCCTAGTCTATTTTGGCATCCCTAACCCTAGCCCCTTCTTCCTCCTCTCTCCCCCTCATTTTTTTCTTCTCAGATCCACCAGCCCCCCCTTGCCACTTGGTTGTCCATCTCCAAAATTCCCTGGTCAACCGAAGTCTCCAGCCTGGGATCGATCGGGGAGGAGCCCCGATCCAGATCCGCAGCGCCGGCCGGAGTCAACGCACTTGGCCGCCTCGTGCTTCGGTCTCCAGACCGCTTCCCCCTCGAACGCTGCCTCCCTCCGGCCCAATCGCATCTCCACCGCGCCAGCCCAGTGGCCCGTACGCCGCGCCAGGGTCCCCACTTCGCCTGGCTTCGCTGAGCTCCCGCGCCCGCGTCGCTCCACCAGGTCCAGGCCCAGTCGCCGCATCCAGCTCCCTTCGGCGAACTGGGCCCGAGACGCCCGATCGCCACCCCTTCGCTCGCCCGAGCGCCAGGCGCCAGTCCCTCGCCATCGCGCGCCTGGGCCACGCCGTGCCAGGGCTTCGTCTTCGCGGGCCGCTTCCATCCCGCGCCGGTTCCCCCACTGGACTTCCTCCCACGCGCCGCAAGCCGTCGCTGGGCCGCCTCGCCTGCACCGCCGGCCCGCAGCCGCTCCGCTGGGCCGCCTCGCCTCCAGATCGCGCCAGGCCCGATCTCCCCCGGGCCGTTGACTTTCTTCAGATCTGAGTGGAGGTTGCCTCTTTTATCTAAGTCCCAGATCTGTTATGTGCTGATGCATTTTTCAAACTGCTAGATCTTTTTGTGTGTTGCTCCGATTCGCGCATATAGCATGTCCAGACGTTTGTGGGATCGTGCACTACGTTTCATCTCTTATTGTCATGCATGTTAGAGATCATCTAGGTGCTTGTTTTGCTGTTGCAAGAGTGCATCATGATATAAACTGCTGCTATGTGATGTTTTTATGTCATCTTTGCCATGTGATATCTTTTAGCTCGTTTGTCCGAATGATGCAAATGACATGTCCACGTGTTCGTCTTGCCATGCTCTACATGTTGTATGTGTTAGGTTGCATGATAGATTTATTCTTGCCATGCTTATCATCGTTGCAAAGTTCCATGTGGCTGTGATGTTGTTTCACTTGTTATGAAATGTCATCTTGTTGAGCTCGTTGCAATCGTTGTGTTTATCTCCATGAAGCATGCTTGTGTGTTTCGGGATCACCTTCATGTGTACTTTGATGAGGTGCTTACCACTTGCCATGTTTAGTTTTGAGGTGACTTAAACATGCTCGTTTAGATGCTATGATGATATTGCTGTTTTAGGACTTGGTGGTTTTTCACTAAGTCTGAAATCTGTAACGTTCCGATGCCATGTTCGTGTGATGTTCTAGGACAAAGCATGATAGTTTTGGAGTGGATCTTGATTGTTCCTTGTAGTATATATTGTTGTATTTCCATCCATGTTTTCACATGCCTATTTAAGTGGCTGTAGCATGTTTATCTTTTGCTCCAAAGTTTCGATAAAATTCTGCTGCCAGAATTTTATTGTCAAGTTCAATATGTCCAAGATCATTGCTATTGATCCGTGGCTCCGTTGGGGGTGCACCTTGGACTTAGTTGCTGTAGTATATGTCTAGTTTGTGTTCATGTCCTTTGCCATGATATTTGAGTGCTGTAGCTTAATTATTTTGAGCTCCGAAGTTGCTATGATGCTGTAATTTTTAGCTTTCGCTCATTTCTTGTTTCGGGCATAACTTTTAGCCCGTAACTCCGATTTCAGCGAATCTTACATGAAACTTGATTGATTTTCTGTGTAGATTAATAGTATTAGATTGTTATCATGTTTTGAGGTGTTTTGCTTGAGTGATATTTTCCGTGCTCTGTGTGCATCCTTAGTGCATCCATCATGCATCCATCATTTTCGAGTGCACATTGCATCTTGTTGATTTGCGCTTGGTGTGATTGTTTTGTTTAGAGCCGGGAGCAGAGTCTGAGTTCGAGTACGAGCACGAGGTTTCCAACGAGGTTGAGCACGAGGACCCTTCTTACGATCCGAACGACTTCTCTTCAGGCAAGATGACCGAACCCCGATAACATTACTATCTTTGCCTATTGCTAGTAGTCTCGATCTATAGTTTTGCCTCGATGCCCATGATCTTCTTGTCAGCCTCCTACTTGTAAACCATTGCCATGTTTAACCATCCTACCTATGCAAACCGTTGCTTGGCTAAGTACGCTTCGCTCAGCCCCTCTTATAGCATTGCTAGTTGCAGGTGAAGATCGAAGATGCTTGCTTCATGTTGAAGTTTGGTTGGGTTTTTATCACACTATATAAATGCTTAAAATGAAATCATCTATATATTGGAAAGGGTGGAAGGCTAAGCCTTTTGCTTGGTGATTTGTTCCACTCATGCCGTTAGGAACCGTATAAACCGGTGTTATGTTCCTTGATTATGCGTTCCTAACACGGTTGGGGTGTATGGGACCCCCTCGATAAACCGCTAAGTGCTAATCTTTTCCAGCAAGTCCCAACATTGGTACTATTTGCCTAATAACAAACTAAACTTGCATAGGGAGTTATAAACCCTTTTTCTTAATCAACAACCCCGGTCCAGTGCTCCACATGAGTGTTGGTCCGAAATGAGCGGACTGCGGGGCCACCTCAAGGATCTGGTAAAAACCCGTAGGATGTCTCATCCGGTCGTGGCCTGAGACGAGATACGCGCGGCTACTATCAGGGTGTCGGCACGCCGGGAGGATTTGCTGGATTAGCCTTACCTTAGTTCGGTATATCTTGAGCACGGGATTCCGAGGATACTCGGGTCTTCCCACTTTGGAGTTGCGACTCCGCGGATCGTGGGCTTGTAATGGGTCAAGTTGGAACACCCCTGCAGGGTTTGAACTTTCGAAAGCCGTGCCCGCGGTTATGTGGCAGATGGGAGCTTGTTAATATCCGGTTGTAGATAACTTGACACAATGTTTCTAATACACTACCAGCGTGCGTTCCGTGACCGTCAATTTCCGAATAGGGATTCGGGAGTTGAACACGGAGGGGTTATGTTTGTGAGCTTGTAGCTAGGATCACTTCGTGATCACTTCTCGTTCGAGGCTTTCTCTTCTCGCTCTCACTCACGTAAGCTAGTTGCTAGTTGCTGCTGCAGACACTTATTCTTTTCTTCAGCCTTTCCTCTCCCAAAGGCTTAAATAGTCTTGTTACCCGGAAACGGGATTGCTGAGTCCTCTGTGGCTCACAGTTACTTCACCACACCAGATGCAGGTCCAGTTGTGAGCTATCCAGGTGATGGCACCGAGCTGGATTGGGAGTACGACGAGGAGCGTAGTCGGTACTATGTGCGATATCCGGATGATCAGTAGTGGAGACTCCTACTAGGATTCGATCCGCCTGTGGTTTATTTATTTCAGTTTGGTATCTTGCATTTGGATTTTGCCCTTAAAGGGTTGTGATGTTCTTAATATATGATGATTGAGACTTGTTATGTATTTGTGTGACGTGGCGAGTGTAAGCCAACTATTTATGTTTACAATCCCCTCTTTTACATGAGATGTGCAAAGATTACCAAACTTGAGATCATTCTAGGATGGATTTATGCCTTTAAGTCGTGCCTCGACACGTAGGAGGTATAACTCCATCCTGGGCATTACATGGTCGGAGGGCCGAGGCGACCTGGCGGGTTCCGGCCGCGGCGCTGGAGAGGCCACGACGCTGGAGAAGACCGGAGGGAGGTCGCAGCCAGGAGGAAGACCGAGGGGAGTCCGACGACCTGGTGATGGAGAGGCGCGGCGCGGTGGCCTCCCTGGCCCGGCGGTGGGTGGCGGCTCGCTCGCGGGGCGCCAGGGGGCGAGGCAGAGGCGCGCGGCAAGGAGGCGGGGTCTGGCCGTGGCGTCGCTGGACGGCCGGCTGCTGGCCGCTGGAGGGGCGCGACGCCTGGGGCGATGGGAGGGAGATGGCGCTCGGGGCGGCCGGCTCCGGCTAGGGTAGATCGATGGGGAACGGGGCCTGGGGATCGAGGGAAAGAAGCGAGGGGGTTACGAGGGAATCGGGGATGAGTGTGGCGGCGGCGCTGGGGGAGAGGGGGTCGAGCGACTGGGACGGTCGTCGCTAGGGTTGGTTGAGGGGAGCGGGCTGGAGGCCAGATGGCCTCGGGCCAGGAGGTGCGGTGGCCTAAGAGGCCGGCTGAGATGGCTGTTGGGCTGGGCCTTAGAGGAGATGGGTCTGGAGGCTGGGGCGGCTGCCTTAGAGGCCGGCTGGGCCAAAAGGAGGGAGGCGGTTGGGATGAGGCCTAGAGGCCTAGATGGCTGGAGGCAGGTTTGGGCCTCTCTCTCCTCCTATGATCTTTGCAGAAAAATTAAATAGAGAGAGTCCAAAAGAAAATAAGAAAGGAAGGTTACAAAAAGAATTTGGACAAGGGGCAATTATTCCTGGACTCGCAAAAAGGTACACGGTCCACGAAAAAATAGGAGAGGCGCTACGAAAGATGTAATTCAAATGATTTGAACTATGACATGGTTCCGGAAGTGCCCAAAATGTTGAGGATTTTAGGAGGAACCTCGATAAACAAGAAAAGAAATATAGGGAGGGTTTAGATGGAGAAACTCGAGGTGAAATAGGCATGAGGAAATTATGCAAGTGTGTTGGGTTAATTCCAACGAATGGAATATTTAATATAGCTCCCTAATAATATTGAGAGGCTTTTATATGTTTTAAAGAGAAGACATCCTTCCCTCGATTTAAATGAACCAAAGGTCCACACAATTTATTTAGGTTGAGATGCAAAAGATAAATGACATGATGGCATGATGACATGATGCAATGCAAAAATAAATAAAGGAAGCACAACTGAAACACATGGGAGACCCGGAACATCTGGAATCTTCTGGAATCTTCTGGGACGTCGGTCTTCGGGCGTCACAACTCTCCCACACTAACAGAGGATCTCGACCCGAGATCCTAGAGATGGCACCGGGTAAAATGGAGGAGGAAGAGGTAAAACAAAGTTGCTTCTTTGACAGACAAGTGAAACCAAAGAACCTTGAGAGGTTGAACAAGATGAAAGAAGAATACAATGGAGATGAACGAAGATGAAAACACTCCGTTAGAAAAGAGGAACAAGGAACATTATGAGAACCTTGTAGGTTGAAAGACATGAAACAAGTGCTTCCAAACTAAAAGAATAAGAAACCGCAATGGTATGGCCAAGGAATAAGAATGACAGAATTTGGACATCACTCCGGTTGAAAATGGAAAAACTTAGATAAGATGAGAGAACTAGAATGTTGGTGACAACATTCCTGTTAAATAGACAAGCAAGGGAAGAATATTATTCTCGATAAAAACGAGATGATGGTTTGGAGAGAGCAACATCACAATGCCTCGGGAATGAAAGAATAGAAGCAAGATCGTTGGGAAGAAAGGACGGAGAAGAAAATAACAACTACTCTCAAGATGAATATGAAAATCATCCTTACGAAGAAGGGTTGAATGGAGTTGATGGAAAAAAAGATCAACAACGAAAACGAATAAGCTCGTTGTGGGCTTATGGAAAGCATCTCAAAATTATGAGGTGACAACCAGCCACTGACGGAAACATTAACTGGATTGAAATCAACAAGGAGATGATAAACTTAATTCACCGGAATGATAAATGAAGAACTTGGGTCATTTGTAAGCACCATAATAACAACAATCCTTAGGGAAAGCTTTTAGGTGAAATACAACCCAAGATAACTCCAACGAATAATTGAAGGGTTGAAAAGATCTCCTGAACAAGGAAATGATGGGTTTTAAATATTTCATTCTTGACAACTTGTGAATCATGAAACATGGAGGAAAATTATCAAGAATGACATAACACCATCTTAAAAGATAAGGTAGACGGATTGCAATTGGAATGCATGATGAAGAATGCTTGAGCTCCAATAAGAATCTTGAAGAACACTTCGAGGATGAATTAAAACATGATGAACCACCAAGAGAACTCCGGTAATGAAAGCATGAGAAGTGAGAGATGAAAAGAATAAGATTCAAGGCCTGAGATGAATTAGATTGAGGTTGAAATGATATAATTGAAATAACTTGGAGCTCCGGAAAACAAGATGAACAACTTAGAACCGAGAATATGATATGATGAACAAGCTCCAGACAAAACAATTAAATCACCTTGAAGGAAAAGAATAAGAATTATGTTATGCATATCCTTCACCAATTTAAATTGATGACAACCAAAGGATTTGGCATACTACTTATTCTCGTTGCAAAGAATTAAAGAGAGAACTCGCACAAGCTTGGGTAAATCTTAAACGAACCACCGGTAGAATTATGAAAAGAACGAGTGAATTAAAACGATAACAACAGAAGAGTAAACTTGAGTGAACCACCGTAAAATATGGAGACGAACGAAGAGACAACAATGAAGAATAGTTGGAGGACGAAGTTGAAAACTGAGAATGAAGAAATCTTCTGAAATGATGGCCTTCGGAGAATCACAATGGAAAGAGTTCATAAAATGCTTCGGATAGTATAAAAGAATTCCTCACAATCGGAACAATAATGAGGATGGCAAGAAGCTAGAACCACGAATCTTCAAGAAGACGGGCCAAGATTTAAGAGAAACACTTCTCCGGTCTCCAAATGTTGAGAATGAAGACGAGAAATGCCATGAAGAATTTCGAGATACTCCGGACGAATGACAAGAGGAAGGTGGAGCTAAAGATGGAAATAATTGAAAACAAGCTTGGAGAAGGCATGTGACTGATGGAGATCATTCTTACGTCACACTTTGAAAAGAATTCTCCGGAAAATAGAAGAGTCGAGTAAGATCCTGGGAAAAGACATGTGGGTTAGGGCCCACTCAAGGAAATCACCGTTGGAAAAGATTGCTTAAGAGATATTGCACCGATTGAATTAAATGGCTTGAATAAGATAGCAACCTCAAAATAGTTTGAACGGATTAAGAATGGAATTATGAATCTTCAGCACTCCGGATATGAATAGCAAGAGGAGAATGATTAATTGGGACACCAGAATAAGAAAGCATTGTGAAATGAGGAAAGGGATAAGATCAACACCGAAATCTTGAATTACAACCACCGGCAGAATTAGAGAACAAAAGAATGATGAACTTGAAGCTCTTGAGCATCTTCCTGAGAATCACCGGATAAGAACATTGAGGAAAAGAATGAAGAAATATCGCATGAATAAAATGGATACTTCATTTGAGAATTCCCGACTCCGAGAAGAAGAAGGGTGGGAGGGTGGGGAAAACAAAGATAACTTGGGATGAATGAAACAGACAAATCGTCAGATTTCTCAACGGCGTCCGAATGGAATAACTTGAAGAGAAGGCACACCGGTTGAAAAGGATTAACATGAAAATCTCGATGGTCAAGAAGGACTAGCACTCCCATAGAAATATGAGAACACCGATTAGGAAAGGTATGGAATAAACATTTGACATCGAAGCAACTCGAATACCAGAATCAAAACAAAAACAAAGGATAGATATGTTTATGAAGAAGATTATGTTGCAACATATCTATCCGAACAGAGAATTGAACGAATGAATTCCTTAGGTACATCAACTTGTCGAGAAGCCACTTGGAGAACAAAAAGTAATAAAAAAGGGACAAGGAACAGATAGAACAAATACAAGATAGAAGCTTCGTTTGACATCTTCGTGCTGAAAGCTCATGGAACGTGTTACAAAAGGGTTTTGCAATCCCCGGATCAGCATAGCCAAGGACCCTTTAAGATGCAACTCCCGATCGGAACAATCCCATAAAACCACTTCACTCAATGTAGAATCCCAAACTTCATATCATGCATCGGTTGGAAGAATGCCTAGAACTACTAGATGAAACCACCTATTAATTTCCGAAAGTTTCCAGTTATGCAATCAGGTGTTGGGGATACAGGGGAAGCACCGCGCACTCAACTCTAATCCTACATCCAGCTGTATCCATCTTTCAACACATAACCAGTTGTTCTCGGAAACCGTTTACCTCGGACCTTTGAAACACATCCACTATACAAGCTATGGCAATACTCCCGAACTACCTCCCCAGTATTGGGTGATGTCGGGGTTATCTTGCCACTAACCGCATAAGAGAGTTTTCGATGTCGGCCGTCTTAAGTATTCTAGTACTGCCGCGATGGATTTGTGACGACAACACCTCGGAGCTCAACTCCCCGGGACACTGCCACAACCCCTAATGACAGGAGGCGTCGAGAACAATGTTCTCATCACAAAGACATCGAAACAATCCAAACAATACTCGCATGATCCTAAAAAAAATTTGGTGCAATTTTTTAAAGTAGAAGAGGCAAGAGTAGTCGTCAGGAGTCCTTACCAGAATGAAAAGAGATGAGGAGAAAAGAAATCCTACTCTCTGATATATATATAGGACTCAAAATATTTTCAAGTGTGTGCCTAGACTCAACCGTCAACGATTCGATCAATCAGTGGGGGCTTCTAGGTCGGAGAAGGCTCTGATACCAACTTGTAATGCCCAGGATGGGACTATACCTCCTACGTGTCGAGGCACGACTTAAAGGTATAAGCCCATCCTAGAATGATCTCAAGTTTGGTATCTTTGCACGACTCATATAAAAGAGGGATTAAATTGCAAAAGGAGATAGTTGGCTTACACTCGCCACTTCACACAATACATTACATAAGCCAAACATCATTCAAAACATCACAGCCCATCTAAGGGTAAGATCCAAAAGAAAGATACCAAAACAACATAAAGCCACAGGTCCAGATCGAATCCTAGTAGAAACCACTATTGATCGTCGAAACGTCACAAGCATACAGCCAAACTCTTCATCGAGCTCCCAGTGAAGAACTTGAGCCAGCTCCTGCATCAAGCTCGGCCGAACCTGCATCTGGTGCTGTAGTATCTGTGAGCCACGAGGACTCAGCAATCCCATAACAATGGGTATCAAGACTAGCAAAGCTTTGTGGGTAGGAAGAGGTAAAGTGGTGAGGTTACAGCAGCAGCTAAGCAAATATGGTGGCTAACTTACGAGTACCAGAATAAGAAGAGCATCTATGCAAACGGTCGCAAAAGTAGTGATCGCTAAAGATCCTAACTACATACGAATCAAACATAACCCCACCGTGTTCTCTTCTCAAAGTGAAAAGAGACAGTCACGGTTACTCACACAGTTGTGTGTTTTACTTCGGATCCTCTGTCAAGTTTTCTACAACCGGACATTAACAAATTCCAATCTGCCACATAACCGCGGGCACGGCTTTCGAAAGATCATAACCCTGCAGGGGTGTCCCAACTTAGCCCATCACAATCTCTCACGATTAGCTGAAGTGATAAATATAATATCATCACCCCTTATCTTAGGGAAAACCGATCAGGCTCGGCATCCCGGTAGCACAAGACATTTCGAAAATGGTAAAACAAGTCCAGCAAGACCTCCCGGCGTGCCGACACCCTGATAGTAGCCGCGCGTATCTCATCTCAGGCCACGACCGGATGGGCGATTCTACAGGTTATACCAGATACCTTGGGTTTCCCCAAGGCGGCCCCGCAGAACCCCCGTTTGGGACCAACACCATCAGCACTGGCCCCCCCTGCTATGTAGAATTAAGAATCCTCGGGGATGCGACCCCCTATGCAATTTAATTATTTAATTAAGTTGTTATTATGAGGCAAATTAAAACCAATGTTGGGCCTTGCTGGAGGAGTTTTATTCAAAGTCGAACTGTCAAGGGGTCCCCATCCACCCATCGTGTAAGGAAAGCAAAATCAAGGAACATAATGCCGGTTTATCGGCGCCTAAGATGGCATGAGTGGAACAAAACACCGAGCAAAAGGCCAAGCCTTCCACCCATGCCCAGTATATAGGTGTGTTAATAATAATTATAGATATTGTGATAAAACCAACAACAAGTTCCCACCTGGAACGATCTTCATCTTCACCTGCAGCTAACAACGCTATAAGAGGGGCTGAGCAAGCGGGTAACATAGCCAAACAGTGGTTTTGCTAGGAAGGTGTCAAAGGTTAGAGGTTTCATGGCAACAAGGAAAGGCTGACATAAAAGATGGGTAGCGCGACATGTAACGATAGCATCGAGACAACTAAGCATGGCAATGGTAGTAAAGGTATCCAAGGGTATGATCATCTTGCCTGGGAATCCACAAGGAAGAAGAACGGATCCATGAAGCAGAAGGAGCAACAGTCGAGCGAATCCTCACAACTCCGGAACGAAACCGAAGCTAACAAGAGAAGCAACCGGAAAGAAGCAAACAACACGGTAAACACACAAGCATAAACATGGCATACGATGCACATCCAAGTATGATGCATGTCCGGTTTAAATATGCATGTCATGGCAGAGTGCACAAACAAATACTACAAGTTAAGTGGAGCTCAATATGCAACGAGTTGCATATTGACGAAACACCACATTATATTATTTAATTGACTCTCGTTTATTTACAAGACAAGATTAAATGTTTGTTAACATGGCAAGAGGTGAAACAAAAAAATAAACTACCTATTTAGACATTTTAAATGAGGCCGGAAAATAACAACAACAATTCCGGAAAATCCCCATGAGCATGTTTAGTAATTATAAGCAAACAACAATTTAACATATCAATGTTGTTAACATGATGCGGATGACATGATCAAGTTTATGCAATTATTATTAAAAGGTTGGCAAGAAGATGATATGAAGCAATGTCACCGTGGTGGAAGAAAAGGGTGCCACGGCAACGATCCGAAAATGATGCAACGCAACATCTCGGTTCCGGTAACTCGTTGAGAGACCGGTGCAAACGAAAAGGTGGCGTGGACGAGCCAAACGAGATGAAAGGTGGGGTGATCCCGTTGCCGGGTTCCCACGAGTCGGCGACGAGGCAACCGAGGAACATGACAAATGGACGAAGCGGGCACGAAGCACAAGGGAAACATCTCATACAACTCATGCACAAGCGTTCACGGGACATCGTCTCGGGGTTATACCTTCGGAACGTTCGGTCTCGGAGGGGGTTCGAGACGTCGAGGGACATAGTATAAGTAGTTGTACTCGCGGGTCGTAGAGGAAGAAGTGGTTCACGTTCGGAGAGGAAGTAGTCGTTCACGAGGTCGCCAACGAGTAGTCGTTCCGTAGAGGGAAGTAGTGGTACACGGGGCGACGGTAGACGTACACGGGTCGTAGGCGTTCGGGTATCCGTAGACGTTCAAGTCATCGGTAGCGGTACTTGTTCATGAAGTCGTTCATGACGTTCGGAGACCGGTCTTGCCTGCAGCGCACTTGACGAAAAAAAACAACAGCAACACAAACAAAACATAGCAGTTTCGGTCACGGTCACGACAAGGAGGAGAGACGCGGAGGCTGCTCGGGGCTGCTGGTCCTGCGACGGAGGTGCTGCTCGAGGGCTCGGGCTCCTGGCCGGCCCACGCGCAGGAGATGGCGCGGCGGCAGCTGAGGCCCTGGCGTCGGAGGTCCAGAGGCGAGGAGACGCGAGGACTGGTCGGAGGGTCGAGGCGACCTGGCGGGTTGCAGCCGCGGCGCTGGAGAGGCCACAGCGCTGGAGAAGACCGGAGGGAGGTCGCGGCCAGGAGGAAGACCGAGGGGAGGCCGGTGACCTGGTGATGGAGAGGCGCGGCGCGGTGGCCTCCCTGGCCCGGCGGTGGGTGGCGGCTCGCTCGCGGGGCGCCAGGGGGCAAGGCAGAGGCGCGCGGCATGGAGGCGGGGTCTGGCCGGGGCGGCCGGCTCCGGCTAGGGTAGATCGATGGGGAACGGGGCCTGGGGATCGAGGGAAAGAAGCGAGGGGGTTACGAGGGAATCGGGGATGAGTGCGGCGGCGGCGCTGGGGGACAGGGGGTCGAGCGACTGGGACGGTCGTCGCTAGGGTTGGTTGAGGGGAGCGGGCTGGAGGCCAGATGGCCTCGGGCCAGGAGGTGCGGTGGCCTAAGAGGCCGGCTGAGATGGCTGTTGGGCTGGGCCTTAGAGGAGATGGGTCTGGAGGCTGGGGCGGCTGCCTTAGAGGCCGGTTGGGCCAAAAGGAGGGAGGCGGTTGGAATGAGGCCTAGAGGCCTAGATGGCTGGAGGGAGGTTTGGGCCTCTCTCTCCTCCTATGATCTTTGCAGAAAAATTAAATAGAGAGAGTCCAAAAGAAAATAAGAAAGGAAGGTTACAAAAAGAATTTGGACAAGGGGCAATTATTCCTGGACTCGCAAAAAGGTACACGGTCCACGAAAAAATAGGAGAGGCGCTACGAAAGATGTAATTCAAATGATTTGAACTATGACATGGTTCCAGAAGTGCCCAAAATGTTGAGGATTTTAGGAGGAACCTCGATAAACGAGAAAATAAATATAGGGAGGGTTTAGATGGAGAAACTCGAGGTGAAATAGGCATGAGGAAATTATGCAAGTGTGTTGGGTTAATTCCAACGAATGGAATATTTAATATAGCTCCCTAATAATATTGAGAGGCTTTTATATGTTTTAAAGAGAAGACATCCTTCCCTCGATTTAAATGAACCGAAGGTCCACACAATTTATTTAGGTTGAGATGCAAAAGATAAATGACATGATGGCATGATGACATGATGCAATGCAAAAATAAATAAAGCAAGCACAACTGAAACACACGGGAGACCCGGAACATCTGGAATCTTCTGGAATCTTCTGGGACGTCGGTCTTCGGGCGTCACAACTTTATCGGCCACTTTTGGGCCGGTCCACGTGTCAACATATCATAGACCCATCTCGCCCATTGGATGAGTGACAAATGTGCCAACGCGGAGCTGACACGTGTTTTCGTTAGCCAATCAGAATTTTACACGTGGAAAATCCCCATTGGTCCGGGCTGTCAACGGGTTATCGGATCCAAAATCGGACCCGATAGCTGAACGACATTCCATTACTGTGGATGACACGTGTCGGTCACCCTTGACAAAAGCACATCTGTGACGCGCAATTTATCGTCATGGAAGTGGACACTTCCGTGATGATAATTTTGGTAATGTCATGGAACACTTCTACGACAGCACATGTATGACTATCTTGATTCTGTCATAAATTTGTCATGTATGTACATGCATGACAGAAAATGTGACCTACTGTGACAAACACGTATCATCACGGAAGTGTATTTTTTTTGTAGTGACATCTGGAAATTCTTCATATGGATTTATTTGGACCTCAAAACTATGCAAGTTTTGGAGGCAGTCATTATGGTCTAGTCATTGTTGATGATTTCTCTCGATATACTTGGGTATTATTTCTCGAAGACAATACCTACACCCAAATTATCTTAAAAAGTTCTGCCAAGAAGGCCCAAAATGAATATGATGTGCAAATTAAGCATGTCAGAAGCGACAATGGTACTGAGTTCGAAAAAACTCATATTGAAGATTTTCTTGATGAACATGGTATAACTCATGAGTTCGCTGCCTCATACACTCCCCAACGGAATGGAGTTGTTGAGCAAAAGAATAGAACTCTCATTCAAATGGCATGAATAATGCTTAGTGAGTACAAAAATCCTATTCACTTCTGATGCTATTAACACTCCTTGTCATATTATCAATTGTGTTTATTAAATTCCTTAAGAAAACTACATATGAGCTTATCAGTGCAAGAAACAAAACGTTTCTTATTTACGTGCTTTTGGTGCACGTTGCTACATTCTTGACATGAATCATAGTTCCAAGTTTGCACATAAGGCACATGAAGGTTTTTTTGTTGGTTATGGCTTGAACTCGCATACTTATCCTATCTATAACTCTCATCATGGGAAAGTTATGGAAATGGTAAATGTGAGGTTTCATGAATCTAACGGCACCCAAAAGGAGCACCTGCCTAATGTGATAGATGAACCCCCGATTTCAGATGCTATTCGGCAAATGGCCATTGGGTGCGTCAGGCCAGTCAAAGGAAATGCACCTCACACCTCCGATGATGATGCTCCAATGACTCAAAGTAGAATATGCCCAGCCAATGCTGAAGCAAATGTCGCTCCGAACACAAATGGTAGCTAGAATGCGAATGCAAATCAAATTGGGAATCCCGATGAAAATGGCAACACAAATGCTCATTCTGATGATGATGCTTAGGAAAATGAAACCGATCATCAAGATGGAAATCCACACCCACAAGTGGCAAATCGAGTTGACCCTGCGTTAATTCTTGATGATCTAAAAAATCCAGGTTATCGACCCATGACTCGTTCACTCCCTCATTTGGCTAACTACTGTGGCAGTCTATCTTTTGTCACATTCAAACTGATTTTAAAAATAAATGTATATCAATATAAAATCCAACAAATTGTCCACGCATAAAAATCAATGCAATTTAAAATCTCGGAATGAAAAAAAAAAGAAATTTGAAACTAATTGCCGGTTTGATGTGTTTTAAAAATGTACATCCAATTTCTCATTACTGATAGGCCATTTTCTCGGCCAGCCGAATGACGCTTTCCTGGTCTTGGAAGATTTGCAGCCCAACAGGCCTGACAAAGCGACTGACTTGGCAAATCACAAAAAAACTGGGTTGTGGCCGTGGACCCAGTTGTCAGCCTCTCCACTTACAGTACTCTTCCGATGGAAGTCGGTCGTTGACCACATTGACTACACCGCGTCGAGAGCACCAAGGCGATGGACGATGGCAAGGCCTAGGAAGGGGACGACGCGGAGCCGGGGAAGACGTCAAAGTGGATGCCCACGTGGAGAGGAATACGAGGGTTCCCTGGTTCTGCTGTGGTGTGAGGCTGCCACCACCGCAGGGCCTGGCTAGCCGTGGGAGTAGTAGGGGGCGATGATGCCTCAACGGCAGCACAGCCGGCCACTGGAGGCAGGAGCAGGTGGTCTCGCCGGCGCTGGTTTGGGCGGCTGGTGCAAAAAGAGCAGTGATTGAAGAAGCATCAGGACCGTTCGATTCAAATCCAATGGTTACTGCTGCTAGAATCGTTTGTTGACTAAGTTGACAAGCCCTACGTACGCGTCAACTTAGTAGGCCCACAGGTCAGCCTCCTAACCGATGCACCCCAGATGTCTGTGGGAAGAATCATTTTTTTTGCGTAATAAGGAGGCAGTTGATTGCATGCGGCCAGGCCAGCGGAGGGAGTAGGATGGGCAGGGGAAGCCGGCGCGGCATCACAGTGGGCTGCAAGAGGAGGGAGCAGGCAGTCCCGCCGACGCTAGTTTAGGCGGCTGGAGCAGGAAGATCAGAGATTGAAGAAGCACATCGGCCGTTGGATGGACATCCAACAATCACTGTTGCTAGAATTGTGTGTTGACTAACAAAGCCTTGCGTAAACAAGTCAGCCTCGAAATATGTGGATTCTAGTTCAGAATATGATCCTAATGACTATTCTAACCTCGAGGAGTCAAAGGCAGATGGCCTGTCATGTTCACCCATCAAGGTGCCTGCTCTAATTTGGCAAGGTTTTATTGATTGCGTGTATCTTGCATATGTTGTCTTGCATATATTCTACTTTGTTGCACCGCCATCTGCTTAGTTTACTCATCAGATATGTCGAGAAGCCATGCCCATCAATTATCAATACATATTCCATCCGTCATCATACCATGTTTTCCCACTAAAATGCTGTTCTTGTGCATCAGACATCAAAAAGGAAGACGGTAATTGTCGAACCCGAAGGAGCACCAGCAAAGTCCTTGAAAAATGTGGTTGTGCCGGAGAAATGAGACAACACCCCACTTATATTGGCTATACAGCCAGTGACACAAAATGTAGGACCGACTCTAGCAGACTGTACCCATACTTCACTGGCCACACAACTAGCCCCACCACAAAGGACCTGCACTCCAGCAAAAGGTATGCCGATTTCAGTTGCCATAGCACCAGCCGTACCACAGAAAAATTCCAGTTCAGCAAAAAGTACAGCAAGTCCACTAGCCTAAGACCTATCCCAACTGCAGAGATGACCAATTCCTGCAGATTGGAACCCCATTCCAGTTATTCCCAGTTTAAAAGACAATGATTTCAATGTTGTTAGGGACTACATGCATATATTCCCATCATTGGAAGATTATAGTGAAGACAAACACCATTTTCACATCTTCATGTCCCACTTATGTGTAAGTGCTATTATTCATGGTGATTATTTTCCTGTTTTCTGCTGATTGAACACATCAATGATTTACATTACATTGTTGTAAGTAGGCGAGGGTCAATCTGGATAGTCTTGACGAGCAAAGCTTGCTTGCGCTTTTCAAGGAAGCATTGCAGCAGTATTGGTGTTACCTGAGGAAATCACACTTTGATGGCAAGTCTATAAACGAATTTCTGGTGAAGTCTCCTGTGCTAAATTTAGAAGACATTGAATGGAAAAACCTTGTTATGCACTGTTATCATTCTGAGGATGAGGTACTGTCTATGATAGCGCATGACAATTTGAACTTCTACTTTTCTGCATGTGCCTTACGGATATTTTTTGCAGGAAATCTGCTTGAAAAAGAATTCTGGTTTGAAAAGAACAATAGGATATTGCAAATATGTTGCCCGCTGCTTTGCTCTTGTTAGTACCTGTTGTCCTGTATCGCTGTACTTGCATACATACCTGGTTCATTATGTGATAGCAGTATGCATGATAGCTTGCTTATCAATTGTTCACGCCAAATTATCTGATCTGTATGAATGGTTACATTAGTGTAGAATATATCTAATGCCAATGAATATTTTTAGCTCTGCATTGTTCTTGTAAGTACCTGCCGTCCTTTATCAGTGTACTTATATTGACAGGTAGTTGTTCATGTACCATCACTCCGTAGCTTATTTTCCTTTGCCCTCCATTTTCTAGACATAAGATCTATATTTACACTTACCATAAGGTTGGGTAACACCGATGGTACTGAAGAAGTTTAGCTCTGCATTGCTCTTGGCTGTACCTTTTGCCTGTATCGTTGTACTTATATTTATAGCTACTTGGTTATGTAGCATCACTCTTCATCTTATCTTAAATATTACCCATTTTTTTCTTATATTGTCACATCTATATTTACTCTTAACAAAATGTAGAATAAAGGCAATGCTTATGAAGAAGATTCTGTGGTAAACTTCTTGAATTCCCCCCCCCCATCAGAATGGACAAGGGCTTTCTAGAGCCTACCTTCACCAATAATGTAAGGTTGTCCTTCTCAAGCCTTCAAACTTTGTTGTGTATATTTGGTTAGGCATGATTGCAACAGCTGTTTATTTTAGGTGTTTGCATCAAATTGCATGTTTAAAGTTTATTATGTACTCCAGTTCATAAACAAAAGTTTGTCCTTCTCAATTTTAGTGTTCACTTGTACAACCAAGTTCCTTCTTCATACCATGTAAATTAAACTATAGAGAGCAAGTGATCTTATTTTGCCAATCTGAAATGGGATAAATTGACAGGACACTAACCATTGATACTTATGAGTTCTTGATCTATAATCCAGTGGTGTCGTGAAGCTGCCAACTCCTTCACAATGTCATTTCCTGCCATGTCTTGACCTGAACAATTCCATATTGTGTTAATGCCATTTTAAAGCATGTCACTTTATTCGTCAGTAAGAAATGTGATGAATTGTCAGCACTGATACTTATATGTGCAAAACCTGTCATCTGTCGGCTTGTTTATCTTTCATAGTGAGGAGGATATAAGTGTCAAACAAGTGCAGTCTCACCAGCTTGCTTAGCTGCTTGCGTTGCAGCTCCCGAGCAGGGCAAACCTTTCTTGAACTCTATTGAAGTGTTGTCGGTTTTGTATATTATTTTGTCGGCGTGTTTAGTTGCACTGGTGGCGATCTTTGATGCCCAGTGTATGTAATCTGCTGTCTGCTTGTGCTTTATTATCATAGTGGCAAACTTTGATGCACAGTGGATATAATATGCCATAATTTCTTTATTGTATAGTCTAGATTTTTTCTTATTGACGATGATGCAGTTATTTTACTGTATATATATCATGTCTTCACAGTAAACCGGCCAAATCGTAAAATTACGGTACATAGTCGGGCCGTCATGCAAATCACCATGTATGATCCGCATCATGGGCCCCGTCATCTTGGTCTGTTAACAGGCCTAAATGTAAACTGACCCACTAGAAGATTCGGGCCTTTAATAGGTCGAGTAAACCGCCGGCCCTATTTTCCCAAGAAAACTCAATGGGCCTTTAGGAGGCTGAAAAGTAGGTTGGGCCTGAAACATACCGAACAGCTCATGGGACGGCAGCAGGCCGAAATACACCACGGCCCATGAATGTGCCAATCAAATCATGGGCTTATAACATGCCAAAATTGTCTCGGTCCTTGTTTGGCCCAATTAGATTATCGGCTGCGAGCAGGCCGGATGCAAACCGGGTCGTAGTTAGGCCCAACTATATGATGGGCTTTTAACATGCTGAAATTAATATAGGGCCGAAATGTTAAACGGGCCCTTAACAGGCCGAAACTAATATCAGGCCGAATTACTAAATGGGACTTTAGTAAGTGGGCCCAAAAGCATAGCGTCTAGTTAATGGGCCGAATCTGATATGGGCCATAATTTAGCCCAAAGCCTCTTAAAGGGCCGGACCTGATCTGGGCCGTAATTTGCCCCAGAACATGGTAGGCTTTTAACGGGTCGGATCTCATATGGGCCATTATTAGGCCCAGAACGTGGCAGGCCATTAATGGACCGGATCAAATATGGGCCGACATTTGGTCCAAAATATGGCAGCCAATTAATGGGTCAGCCTACTAGGGTCGTTAAAATCTTATGGGTCTACAGCTAGGCCAGCCCATTAATGTCAGCGAAATCTCGTGGGCCTTTAGCTCGGCCGGCCCATTATGGTCCACAAAAATCTTGTGGGCCTTCACCTGGGCCGGCCCATTATGGCCCGCAAAATCTTGTGGGCCTTTATCTGGGCCGGCCCATTATGGTTCAAAAAATCTTGTGGGCCTTTAGTTGGGCGTGCCTATTATGGTCTGCAAAATCTTGCAGGCCTTTAGTTGGGCCGGCCCATTTAAACTTTATCGGCCACTTTTGGGCCGGTCCACGGGTCAACATATCATAGGCCCATCTCGCCCATTGGATGAGTGACACCTATGCCAATGCGGAGCTGACACGTGTTTTCGTCAGCCAATCAAAATTTTACATGTGGAAAATCCCCATTGGTCCGGGCTGTTAACGGGTTATCGGATCCAAAACCGAACCCGATAGCTTAACGGCATTCTGTTACGGTGGATGACACGTGTCGGTCACCCTTGAAGAAAGCACATCTGTGACGCGCGATTTATCATCATGGATCTGGACACTTCCGTGATGATAATTTTGGTAATGTCATGGAACACTTCTATGACAACACATGTATGACTATCTTGATTCTGTCATAAAATTGTCATGTATGTACATGCATGACAGAAAATGTGACCTACTGTGACAAACACGTATCATCACGGAAGTGTATTTCTTGTAGTGACATCTGGAAATTATTCATATGGATATATTTGGACCTGAAAACTATGCAAGTTTTGGAGGCAGTCATTATGGTCTAGTCATTGTTGATGATTTCTCTCGATATACTTGGGTATTATTTCTCGAAGACAAGACCTACACCCAAATTATCTTCAAAAGTTCCGCCAAGAAGGCCCAAAATGAATATGATGTGCAAATTAAGCATGTCAGAAGCGACAATGGTACTGAGTTCGAAAAAACTCATATTGAAGATTTTCTTGATGAACATGGTATAACTCATGAGTTTGCTGCCTCATACACTCCCCAACAGAATGGAGTTGTTGAGCGAAAGAATAGAACTCTCATTGAAATGGCGTGAACAATGCTTAGTGAGTACAAAAATCATATTCACTTCTGATGCTATTAACACTCCTTGTCAAATTGTCAATCGTGTTTATCAAATTCCTTAAGAAAACTACATATGAGCTTATCAGTGCAAGAAAAGAAACATTTCTTATTTACGTGTTTTTGGTGCACGTTGCTACATTCTTGACATGAATCATAGTTCCAAGTTTGCACCTAAGGCACATGAAGGTTTTTTTGTTGGTTATGGCTTGAACTCGCATACTTATCCTATCTATAACTCTCATCACGGGAAAGTTATGGATGTGGTAAATGTGAGGTTTCATGAATCTAACGGCACCCAAAAGGAGCACCTGCCCAATGTGATAGATGAACCCCCGATTTCAGATGCTATTCGTCAAATGGCCATTGGGAGCGTCAGGCCAGTCAAAGGAAATGCACCTCACACCTCCGATGAGGATGCTCCAATGACTCAAAGCAGAACATGCCTAGCAAGTGCTGAAGCAAATGTCGCTCCGAACACAAATGGTAGCTAGAATGCGAATGCAAATCAAAATGGGAATCCCGATGAAAATGGCAACACAAATTCTCATTCTGATGATGATGCTCAGGAAAATGAAACCGATCATCCAGATGGAAATCCTCACCCACAAGTGGCAAATCGAGTTGACCCTGCGTTAATTCTTGATGATCTAAAAAATCCAGGTTATCGACCCATGACTCGTTTACTTACTCATTTGGCTAACTACTGTGGCAGTCCATCTGTTGTCTCATTGGCAAAACTTACCAAGTATGAAGAAGCAAGGAATGATCCCAACTGGATGAATGCAATGTAAGAACAGTTGGTGCAATTCAAATTGAATGATGTAACATCCCAAATTTTCAATTTAGAAGGTTATACATAGATCATATTGCATTGCATACGCATAAGATTTTTTGTGCGTGTCGATCCTCAAAAATTCTAAGAAACTCAAGGACCTACGGGGAGAGTTGGGAATTCTACCGGTACGGGGATCACGTTGGTTTTAATTATTTTTCTCTCCCTAAAAATATTTCTTAATAAAATATATGAGCGTTGATAATATGAATTATCCAAAATAAAATAAATATTGGAGGAAAAATATTAAAATCACTTTCGGTTTTTATTCGGATTTATTTGCGATTTTATTGCATAGGGAAAATGCGCGTTTTTCAAAGTTGCATTTAGGTCCGGGCAAAATGTTCACTTTGTCCTATAGTTTAGTAGAGAACGGTGAAAATTTATTTCGGAATTTTTGGAGTTCGATTAGTATTTTATTTTCGTGTTTTTCGGTGTTAGGATTTATTTAAAAAAAGTTTCGGTTCGAACCGAATTGGGCCGAAGGCCCAGCCGGCCCGCTAGCGCCGCCGCCTTCGTTGTCGTGGCCGAGCCGGACTCCCGCCGGAGTCCGAGCCGCCGCCGAGTCCGCCTCGCCGCCCCCTTGCGCAAGCAAGCACCCCCCGGCTCCTATAAAAGCCGAGCCCCCCCTCTCGCCACCTCCACACCGCCTCCGCTGCCGTGCCCGCCGCCGCGCCGCACTCCGCCGCTGCTGCCGTGCCGCCGCCGCGCCGCACACCGCCGCCTGCCGCCGCACCGCGCCGCCGGCCTCTGTCGTCGAGCCGCCGCCGCCGACGCCTGCCGCCCACTCCGTTAGCCGCTCCGCCGCCCGCTCCGTTAACCCTCGCGACCCGTTAAGATACGGCCGTTTTTTAAATCGTTCGATTTTTAAAAAAACCTAGATCTTTTTTAAAAATAGATCGGTTCGGTTTCTTTTGGTTTAGCTAGTTTGCGGATGTTCGTTCGTACGTTCGTTTTAATGAACGTTGTTCACCCATTCGTAATAGACAGCGAACATTCGTTCGTTAGCTTGTTCGTCAGTTTTCTTTTTGGGGCTTTTATCCGTGATCGTTTTCGATCGCGATTTCTGCCCTGATCTTGTTTTTCGTTTTTCTTTTCGCTCGAGAGTCGGAATCAGGTGATTCGAAATCCCAGATCTTCATCTCGATGCCCTCTTTCCGTTTAACCAACTTGAACAAGGTTTTGCTATTGTAAAATTTGACTTTAGATCAATCTAGTAAACATATCTTGTTTCTTTCGCAGTTTGAGTTTCGTTGCCCCATTTGATTTGATTCTTTTTGCAAACCGGAGTTCTTAAGTTGAACTTTCTGGTTAGATCCTCTTGTTTGGAGTTATATTTGTGCATCTCTGCTTGATTGCTTATCTATGCTATTGTTTGCTTGCGATAGAATACCCGGACTGCGAAGCGTGCTACTACGAGTCTCTAGGTTTTGCGAATCATCAGCAAGGCAAGTAACACTTTGATCATACCCTTTTATTACCCAGTTTTTATGCATTAGATCAAACCCTCACACATTGCATGAGTAGGATCTCTTAACTTGTGTGTCTGGGAAGTAGATTGAGGTAGAACCTATTACCTGCTTTATTTTTTTCAAACCCTTGTGAGTTACTTCTACGTTATGCTTAGGTTGCCATGCTATGCTCGTAGACGTGGTTTGTGTTTGAGTGAAATCCATGACAGATGAGTTGTTAATTAATGGTTCAACTTAAGGTGGCTACTTGAATACACATCTGGGTGGATTGGTTGCAGGGCACCTGGAGAATCCAGTGTTGTCCTAGGAAATCCCGGGGTTCCGTGTGATTTTTCCTATGGAATGCCACCCAGGCTCAAAGCGATCATAAAACTATTCATGCTAGAAACTTCCGCGTGCAGCCACAATTCCAGTATGGGCTCTGGCATAGTATGAGTAAGTTGTGTGAGTTCTTTCAGTGGTGGACTAGTAGATGTAGGGGAAAGTAGGTGTACCGGTCCACCCTGGGTAAAGAGTGAATGCTTCCGAAAGACTATGTCTCGGTCATTCGTTTCTAAAACACCATGTAGTGCGAGAAATCCAACGGAGGAGATCCAGTCTTGTGGGGAAAAGTGCACAAACCTCTGCAGAGTGTACAAACTGATCATGATTAGTCGTGTCCCCGGTTATGGACAATCTTGAGTATCTGGTACTTGAATTATTGGTTTATATCATCACTCTAAAATTAATTTTGTTGGGTAAATGACTACTTTATTTGGGATTGACTTGGAGGTACCTTCTAAATGATGTTTCAACTACCATGATAGTTAAAAGAAAATTTATTCCTTTGTTGTAGGGAAAAATTGGCTTTACGCAAAAACTTTAACCTAGAGCCATCCACCAGCCAAATATGCATATAGTGTTAGCCTTTATTCTGTTACTTGCATCTACTGTGTTATCTTGCTAGAATATTCCATGTGCTGACCCATTTCGGGCTGCAACATGTTACGTTGCAGACTTTACAGACGACGAGTAAGACGTGCTAGGTCGTTTGACATGCACTCAGTTATGCCATTGGAGTGGATGGACTCACTTATCTTCCAAGCCTTCCGCTGTTATTTTGTTAGATGGCCTTATGCCATAGACTTTTTAATAAGTTCTCATTTGAGACATTCGATGTAATAAGTGTGTGATTGCTACTCTGTTATAAATCCTTCAAGTACTGTGTGTGTCAGCATTACTGATCCAAGGATGACAGAGAACACAGAGACTTCGGTCCATTCGGATCATGGTGGCTACAAGATGGTATCAGAGCACACGCTAACTGTAGGACACGACCACTAAGATAAACCCTAGGTCACTCTTCTCTAGTCATTTCTGACTCCTCTCCATTTTCTACTCTCTTTTAGGATGGTGGACCCAAGGAACAAGTTCACTCAACCAGATGAAGACACACCTTTTGGACGGCACTTGAAGGAGGTCACTAGGTACTTGAACATAGGAATACCAAGCTTCACCGGGACCTACACCACCACTTTACCAGAAGAGGAGCGATGGAGTATTCAAGTTCAATTTCCCGGGAGGACTTTCGCACCATCCATTGAGCCAATAGAGTTTTCTTTTGATGCACCAACCTGGAGCCTAGGCAAGAGTATGGCAGCCCACATCACTATGGGACGTATTGGAGAAGTCTACAAGCAGGAGATGACGGACACTATCTACCTGATTTGTGGACGCCGAGATGAGCGATGGGACATGATCAGTACCCGGAAGGACAGGTTCATTGCAGCGTTCATCCAGGAGTTAAATCAGCACATTCGTCGACAGGAGCACCAGATGTGTGCGGGGATGATAGATTTGAAGAAGGCACTAACCAGGAACTTGGAGCTAGAAGAGGAACTCCAATCTACACGTGACGAATACAAGGAGGAGATGATGATACTTGTAGAGAAGAATGATGATCTGACAAGGAAGCTAGGAGTATTCATGGGAGATCCAGCACCAGGAGGAGAAGAAGAGGAAGAAGAACCTAAGGAGATTCATTCTGAAGACTACATCATCATCGACGACACGGACTTAGACCCCGATGATAGTGATGACGAAGACTACGAAGATGAAGCTTGAGCAGACATCATGGAATCTTCCGCCGATCAAAATTTCTAGATGACCACCCGATGACTAGTAGTCCCCCCCCACAAAGTAGAATCTAGAGCACTTTTGTAACGTTAGTTAGATCTTTGTAAGCCCTTGTTTGAAATTGACTGGTGTGATATGATTGTGTTTGTTTCATGTGCATATGGGTAGTGATTTCCCCTTAGATCTCATTTCCATTCTAATCTCTTCCCTCTACACCCATCAGATGCCTCCGAGACGTGAGCCCGGATTTCAGTTTCCCCCTGAGCTCACTCAGTTGATCCAGCAGCAGAACACTTTGATGCAACTTCTTGTCTAGAACAATCATAACAACCAGAACAACAACAACAACCCACCACCACCACCCGTGGACAACCTGACACGTTTCTTAAGGTTGCAACCACCGGTGTTTGCTAGCAGCATTGTACCTATAGTTGCTGATGACTGGCTGCGCAAGATTGGAAGGGACTTGACCACCGCCAATTGCACGGATGCTGAGAAGGTGCAATTTGCCGCACATCAGTTATCAAGACCAGCAGCAGCATGGTGGGAGAATTACACAGCCACTTTCCCTGTAGCCAATGTCACTTGGGATCAGTTTTAGCAAGCTTTTCGCACTGCCCATATCTCAACTGGAGCTATGAGCATGACGAAGCGGGAGTTTCGCAACTTGCGCCAAGGAAATCGTACTGTGGCTCAGTACGTAGATGAGTTTAGTACCCTATCTCGTTATGCCCCGGATGATGTGGACACAGATGCCGCTAAGCATGAGAGGTTTATGGAAGGGCTGAATGATGAGATGAGCGTACAGTTGATGGTGGCAACCTTCAACAACTACCAGGAGTTGGTAGATAAGGCTCTTATGATTGAAGGGAAGCAATAGCAGATTGAGAGCCGCAAGAGGAAGTATGGACAAGGAAGGAATAATTCTGGAGCCCAGCAGAAGCCCCGGTTCACCCCGAATTCGGGAGGATACACCCATAACCATGGAAGCCACACCCACACCGGAGGAAGTTCTCCCAACCACAATGGCTCCAAGAATGGGAATGGGAATGGAGCAAACAATAATCAGAACCGCTCTACTCCATCCGCACCCGCCAAGAGGGATATGAGCCATGTCACATGTTTCAAGTGCGGGAACAATGGACACTATGCCACGGAGTGCCCTGAAGCTAAGAATGGGAACGGCAATGGAAGCGCCAGGAAGAAGCCCAACCCGTTCAATAAATGACAAGTGAACCACCTGACCGTGGAGGAGGTTGAAGAGCAACCAGATGCTGTTGTCGGTAAGTTTTTGGTTAAGTCATTTACTGCAAGAGTTCTTTTCGATACCGGTGCATCGCATTCATACATTTCAAGGGGATTCATAAATAGACATAAGTTGCCCACCCAAGTCCTTAAGACCCCCATGTTAGTAAGTTCCCCAGGTCGGAGTATATGGCACATCAGGGATGTTTTCAGACGGCATTGGTCATAGGACGCCATGTTTTCCCCTCAGACCTGATAGTTTTGGAGTCACAAGAATTGGATGTGATACTAGGAATGGATTGGCTATCGATGTATGGAGGGAACATCGATTGTGCCAGCAAGTCTATTTTGCTTACCACCCCGGAGGTAAAAAGGATCAAGTATGTATCTAGGCATTCGCCTATAAGGATACAAGTACATTCTCTCACGGGAGTTGTTCAGGAGGAAGTGCCTGTAGTAAAGTATTACCCGGATGTTTTTCCAGAGGACTACCCGGCATGCCACCGGATAGGGATATTGAGTTTTTGATAGAGTTATTGCCCGGCACCGGACCAATATCAAAGAGACCGTATCAGATGCCAGCAAATGATCTGGAGGAGATCAAGAAGCAGATTAAGGAGTTATTGGATAAAGGATTTATTCACCGGAGTTCATCGCCGTGGGGAGCCCCAGTACTTTTGGTCGAGAAGAAGGATGGATCCTTAAGAATGGTCGTTGATTATCGAGCATTGAATGAAGTGACGATCAAGAATAAGTACCCGCTGCCGATGATCAATGATTTGTTTGATCAACTTCAAGGAGCTAAAGTATTCTCCAAGATCGATCTACAATCTGGATACCACCAGTTGAAGATCCGAGAGAAGGATATACCCAAGACAGCCTTCACCACAAGGTATGGGCTATATGAGTATAAGGTTATGTCATTTGGACTGACTAACTCCCCTGCCTATTTCATGAGTATGATGAATAAGGTGTTCATGGAGTTCTTGGATAAGTTTGTCGTGGTATTCATTGATGATATTTTGGTATACTCGAAGAACGAAGAGGAACACGCGGAGCATTTGCGTATGGTACTAGAGAAGCTCAGAGAACATCAGTTGTACGCCAAGTTTAGCAAATGCGAGTTTTGGTTGAAGGAAGTTGGATTCTTAGGGCATGTTATATCAGGAGAAGGTATAACAGTGGACCCCGTCAAAGTGCAAGCAGTCACTGAATGGTTGGCACCCACTTCAGTCGAAGAAATCCGCAGTTTTCTTGGACTCGCGGGTATTACCGGAGATTCATAGAAAATTTCTCCAAGATTGCAAAACCGATGACGAAATTGTTGAAGAAAGAGACAAAGTTCCATTGGACTGAAGAGTGCGAAGAAAGTTTCCAGGAGTTGAAGAAACGGTTGACGACAGCCCCAGTGCTGATCTTGCTAGATATACGCAAGGATTTCCAAGTGTACTGCGACGCTTCACGCTTAGGACTTGGAGGAGTACTCATGCATGATGAAAAAGTTGTTTCTTATGCATCTCGACAACTGCGATCGCACGAGTTGAATTATGCGACGCATGATTTGGAGCTAGCTGCAGTTGTTCATGCGCTCGAAACTTGGAGACATTTCCTTATTGGAAATTGTTGTGATGTGACACGGATCACAAGAGTTTGAAGTACATTTTCACTCAAAAGGAGCTGAACCTCAGGCAGAGGAGATGGTTGGAGCTTATAAAGGATTATGACATGAAGCTGCATTATCACCCAGGAATGGCCAATGTCGTTGCAGACGCTTTGAGCCGAAAGAGTTATGCTAATACCCTAGTAAAGGGAGAATTGCCACAAGACTTAGCAGAAGATCCCAGGGAGCTTCGTTTGGAGATAGTTCCTAGAGGTTTTGTTGCAACATTGGATGTTTAGTCAACATTGTTGGGAAAGATACGAGAAGCCCAGAAGGATGACAAAGAGATTGCTGAGATAAAGGAGAAGATGAGTGAAGGAAAAGCCAAGGGTTTTCGTGAGGTCCATGTGCCCAACAACCCAGAGATCAGGAAGTTGATACTGCAGGAAGCACATGATTGGCCATACTCGATACACCCCGGAAACACTAAGATGTATTTCGATTTGAAGGAGCGTTTCTGGTGGACGGGAATGAAAAAGGATATTGCCGAGTATGTAGTCGTATGTGATGTATGCCAGAGAGTAAAAGCGAAACATCAGAAGCCAGCAGGATTACTACAGCCTATGCCGATACCCGAATGGAAGTGGGACAAGCTTGGCATGGACTTTTTCACCGGATTGCCCAGGACCAAATCAGGATATGACTCAATCTGGGTAGTAGTGGATCGCTTGACCAAGGTAGCCCACTTTATCCCTGTGAAAACCATGTATACCTAGGGATGGCAGTGGGTACCCATTACCCATGTACCCTGCAGGTAAAAACCCTACTAGGGTAAGGGTATGAGACAAAACGTTACTCATGGGTATATAAATAGGCAAATCTCAAACCCACCGGGTAGAGCGGGTACGGGTATGGGATCACATAACCCATACCCGCGTACCCATGTACCCTCATAAAATCTAACGAATATGGAAAAATTGCCTCTATACTTTCTTGTGAGTTTGTAAATTTAAAATGTATGCCTATGTGCTACTTTTTATGACCATGTCTTGATGTTTTATTTACAAGTGTTTGATTTTTATAGAATGTGTTGTTTTTTTAGGATGTGTTGTTGTTTATAATTATGTATTGATGTTATTATGTGTTATTGTTTATAAATTATGATTATATATCATTGTTTATAATTATGTTATGCTCAAATTAATGTTATTCAAACATGGGTATTTTTACTCGCGGGTACCCATTTACCCTGTCGGGTGACGGGTATGGGAAAACATTGTACCCACTAGCGGGTATGGGTATGGGTGATGGGTCAGCTCAAATGGGACGGGTAAGGGTATGGGGTGGCTCCACCCATACCCATACCCTGCGGGTGCCATCCCTACATATACCAGTGCGAAGTTGGCCAAGATATACATGACCAGGATCGTATGTCTGCACGGAGTTCCGAGGACCATTGTATCAGATAGAGGAACACAGTTCATCTCAAAGTTTTGGCATCAGTTACACCAAACTTTGGGAACGAGGCTGGAATTCAGTACATCTTTTCACCCGTAGACAGATGGACAGACCGAGAGAGTTAATCAGATTCTGGAAGACACATTGAGAGATTGTGCGTTAGATTATGGATCTAGTTGGGATGACAACTTGCCCTATGCGGAGTTCTCGTACAACAACAGTTACCAGGCCAGTTTGAAGATGGCACCATTCGAAGCGTTGTACGGAAGGAGATGCCAAACATCGCTGATGTGGGATGAAGTCAGAGACCGTCAGTTCTTTGGACCAGATCTGATTAAGGAGTCCGAAGAGAAGGTTAAGTTGATTTGAGATAGACTGAAGGTAACTCAGTCCAGGCAGAAGAGTTACGCAGACTCGGAGCGCAAGGAAGTAGCCTATGAAATCGGAGACCGAGCATACCTGAGAGTATCGCCTCTGCGAGGAGTTAAACGCTTCAGAGTTAAGGGAAAGTTAGCCCCGAGATTTGTGGGACCTTATCGTGTTTTGGAACGCATGGGAGATGTTGCCTTCAAATTCGAGCTACCCGAAGGATTGTCAGGAGTGCACGATGTGTTTCCCGTTCCTCATCTTAAGAAGTGCCATGCACAGATGGCCGATATTCCGTTAAGAGACACAGTACCCCTAGAAGCAATACAATTGGATAGCGATCTGACTTACGAGGAGAAACCCGTTAAGATCCTCGATTTTTCAAGCAGAGTCACCCGCAGTAAGGTTATCAAGTTTTGCAAAGTTCAGTGAAATCACCACACCGAGGAAGAAGCCACATGGGAACGAGAAGATGATCTACGCAAGGACCACCCACACCTGTTCTCTAGCCAAGCCGAATCTCGAGGGCGAGATTCACTCTAAGGGGGGGGGGGGTAGGTTTGTAACATCCCAAATTTTCAATTTGGAATGTTATACATAGATCATATTGCATTGCATACTCATTTGCTTTTTTGTGCGTGTCTATCCTACAAAATTCTAAGCAACTCAAGGACCTACAGAGAGAGTTGGGAATTCTACCGTTTCGTATTTGAGTTTTCTCGAATACCGGTACGGGGATCACGTTGGTTTCAATTATTTTTCTCTCCCTAAAAATATTTCTTAATAAAATATATGAGCGGAGATAATATGACTTCTCCAAAATAAATAAAATGTTGGGTGAAAAATATTAAAATCACTTTTGGTTTTTATTCGGATTTATTTGCGATTTTATTGCATAGGGAAAATGCATGTTTTTAAAAATTGCATTTAGGTCCGGGAAAAATATTCACTTTGTCCTATAGTTTATTAGCGGACGGTGAAAATTTATTTCAGAATTTTTGGACTTCGTTTATTATTTTATTTTCGTGTTTTTCGGCGTCGGGATTATTTAAAAAAAAAGTTTCGGTTCGGACCGAACTGGGCCAAAGGCCCAGTCGGCCCGCTAGCGCCGCCACCTTCATTGCCGTGGCCGAGCCGGACTCCCGCCAGAGTCCGAGCCGCCGCCGAGCCGGCCTCGCCGCCCCATTGCACAAGCAAGCACACCTGGCTCCTATAAAAGGCGAGCCCCCCCTCTCGCCATCTCCACACCACCGCCGTTGCCATGCCCGCCGCCGCGCCGCACTCCGCCGCCGTGCCGTGCCCCACCGCCTGCCGCCGCACCCCCCCCGCCGCCGCACCGCGCTGCCGCCGCCACCCGCCTTGGCTGCCGCCGCCGCCAGCGACGCCCGCCGCCTGCTCCGTTAGCCGCTCCGCCGCCTGCTCTATTAACCCGCCCGACCTATTAAGGTACGGCCGTTTTTTTAAACCGTTCGGTTTAAAAAAAACCTGGATTTGTTTCTTTAAATAGATCGGTTCGGTTTCTTTTGGCTTAGCTAGTTTGCGTACGTTCGTCCGTACGTTCGTCATAACGAACGTTGTTCGCCTGTTAGTAACAGACAGCGAACGTTCGTTCATTAGCCTATTCGTCAGTTTTCATTTCGGGGCTTTTATCCGTGATTGTTTTCGATCGCGATTTCTGCCCTGGTCTTGTTTTTCGTTTGTTGTTTTCGCTTGAGAGTCGGAATCAGGTGATTCAAAATCCCAGATCTTCGTATCGACGCCCTCTTTCCATTTAACCAACTTTAACAAGGTTTTGCTATTGTAAAATTTGACTTTAGATCAATCTAGTAAACGTATCTTGTTTCTTTCGCAGTTTGAGTTTCGTTGCCCCGTTTGATTTGATTCTTTTTGCAAACCAGAGTTCTTAAGTTGAACTTTCTGGATAGATCCTCCTGTTTGGAGTTCTATTTGTGCATCTTCGCTTGATTGCTTATGTATGCTATTGTTTTCTTGTGATAGAATACTCGGACTGCGAAGCGTGCTACTACGAGTCTCTAGGTTTTGCGAATCATCAGCAAGGCAAGTAACACTTTGATCATGCCCTTTTATTTCCCAGTTTTTATGCATTAGATCAAACCCTCACACATTGCATGAGTAGGATCTCTTAACTTGTGGGTCTGGGAAGTAGATTGAGGTAGAACTTATTACCTGCTTTATTTTTTTTCAAACCCTTGGGAGTTACTTCTACGTTATGCTTAGGTTGCCATGCTATGCTCGTAGACGTGGTTTGGGTCTGAGTGAAATCCATGGCAGAAGTGAGTTGTTAATTAATGGTTCAACTTAAGGTGGCTACTTGAATACACATCTTGGTGGATTGGTTGCAGGGCATTTGGAGAATCTAGTGTTGTCCTAGGAAATCCCGGGGTTCCGTGTGATTTTTCCTATGGAATGCCACCCAGGCTCAAAGGGATCATAAAACTATTCATGCTAGAAACTTCTGTGTGCAGCCACAATGCCATTATGGGCTCTAGCATAATATGAGTAAGTTGTGTGAGCTCTTTCAGTGGTGGACTTGCAGATGTAGGGGAAAGTAGGTGTACAGGTCTATCCGGGGTAAAGAGTGAATGCTTCCGAAAGACTGTGTCTCGGTCATCCGTTTCTCAAACACCATGTAGTGTGGGAAATCCAATGGAGGAGATCGAGTCTTGTGGGGAAAAGTGCACAAACCTCTATAGAGTGTACAAACTGATCATGATTAGCCGTGTCCCCGGTTATGGACCATCTTGTGTATCTGGTACTTGAATTATTTGTTGATCTCATCACTCTAAAATTAATTTCGTTGGGTAAATGACTACTTTATTTGGGATTGAGTTGGAGGTACCTTCTCAATGATGTTCCAACTACCATGATAGTTAAAATTTAATTTATTCCTTTGTTGTAGGGAAAAATTGGCTTTACGCAAAAACTTTAACCTAGAGCCATCCACCAGCCAAATATGCATATAGTGTTAGCCTTTATTCTGTTACTTGCATCTACTGCGTTATCTTGCCAGCATATTCCATGTGCTGACCCGTTTTGGGCTGCAACATGTTACGTTGCAGACTTTACAGACGAGGAGTAAGACGTGCTAGGTCGTCTGTCATGCACTCAGCTATGTCGTTGGAGTTGATGGACTCACTTATCTTCCAAGCCTTCCGCTGTTATTTTGTTAGATGGCCTTAAGCCATAGACTTTTGTAATAAGTTCTCATTTGAGACATTCGATGTAATAAGTGTGTGATTGCCACTATGTTATAAATCCTTCAAGTACTGTGTGTGTCAGCATTACCGATCCAGGGATGACACAGAACACAGAGACTTCGGTCCATTCGGATCGTGGTCGCTACAAATGATGTGTGGGAATTGGCTGTCAAACTGAATCCAAAGAAGCACAATATCATCGGCACAAAATGGATATTCCGGAATAAGCAAGATGAAAATGACATTGTTGTGAGAAACAAAGCACGTCTTATTGGTCAATGGTATACACAGGTAGAAGATATGGATTTCGGCGAAACATATGCTCCCGTTGCATGTCTTGAGGCAATTCGTATTCTTCTCCCTTATGCAAACTACAAAGATATTCTGCTTTATCAAATGGATGTGAAAGGTGCTTTTGTCAATGGTGAAATTGATGAGGAAGTATATGTTAGGCAGCCACCTGGCTTTGAAAATCCTCAATTTCCTAACAAAGTTTGCAGGTTGAAGAAGGCTCTATATGGGCCGAAGCAAGCCCCTCGAGCTTGGTATGACATCTTGAAGAGGTTTCTGCTCGACAAAGGGTTCAAGCCAGGATTCACTGATTCCACTCTATTCACACGTGCAAATGATAATGATATATTCATGCGTCAGATATATGTGGATGATATTATTTTTAGCTGTACTAACAATGATTGCAACTTGGAGTTCGGCCGAATGATGTCCGGGAAATATCAAATGTCTATGATGGGTGAACTTAAGTTCTTTCTCGGACTGTAAATTCGTCAATAGGACAATGGAATTTTCATATCTTAGGAGAAATACCTGAGAGACTGTCTGAAGAAGTTCGAAATGCAAGATTGCAAACTTAAGGGCTACAAAACTCCAATGCCTATGAATGGTAAGCTGGACGCAAATGTGTATGGTAAGGATTATGATAAGAAGTTTATCATTTGATGATTGGCTCTTTGCTCTATCTATGTGCCTCTAGACCTGACATTATGTTGAGTGTTTGTATGTGTGCCCTCTATCAATCTGCACCAAAAGAATCCACCACCAAGCGGTCAAGCGTATTCTAAGATATTTGGCTCACACCCCCACCTTAGGTTTATGGTATACTAAGGGAGAACAGTTTGATCTTGTTAGATATTTAGACTCATATTAGCATGTAACCTGGTTGATAGGAAATCTACTTTGGGGACATGCCATTTCCTTGGTAGAGCATTAGTATGTTGGTTATCAAGGAAGAAGAATTGTCTCTCTCTCTCTCTACGGCTATGGCCGAATATATTGTTGTTGGCGCTTGTTGCACTCAGTTATTATGGATGAAGTAGACACTGAAGGATTATGGCATCAAGGTCAAGAAGATTCCTCTATATTGTGACAATGAGAGTGCGATCAAAATTGAACGTAATCCATTGCAGCATTCTCGCACCAAGCATATTGCCATCAGACATCACTTCATCCGCGATCATGTTGCTCGAGGAGATATTGTTATTGATCACGTCAACACTGAAGATAATCTTGCTGACATCTTCACCAAGCCTTTTAATGAGAAAAGATTCTATGTGTTATGATCAGAGCTAAATATCCTAGATTCCGCAAACGTGCAGTAAGATGGACTCGGCACCCGTACAAACACTTCCACATCTTAGAAGGAATGGGTGCACAACACTTGAAGAATTTGAAAATTTTGATAAAGTGAAATTTTCTTTTTGAGAGTGAATACATTAACGAAGAACTAGACTAACCGGGTGCCACGATAATTGTGTGATGCTCAATGTCACATAGTTCTTATACACTGGGTCACGCCACCACAATTTTTCTTTGTTGAGTTTCTTTTCGATTGAAGGATTTTGTGTTAGTCCGAATGTATTTCACTCATAGCTTTTCATTCCGATTTTGTGTTTTGTTGTCTGAGTGAAATGCCCAGGACCCTGTTTTCCCTCTATTCTATCTCTTCTAGTCTAGGATGTTCCATTATGAATGCTAAATTTCATCTGGTAACAACTGGTACAACGAGGTGCTATACGAACGGTTTTAACCCCTTTCCGTGATGACATTTTAAACCGTCACCAAGTGGGTGTGGGCGATAGGGGGTCCTTCCCACACGACCCAGAAACCGTTAGGGATAGGGAGTAGTAATGCATACGTTTTGCATAACTAAGCATATGCATTGCCGACATGTATCTCAAACGCGATTCTTCACACAATTATTTCTGATATCTCACATAGCCCAAATGCTCCATTCTTGCTACTCGTTTGTGTTTGCATTGCCATCACAGTCGGTATTCCATGGTGCTACGTTTACGATATGCGCCCCATCACAAATAGTTCACGATTATAGAACGTGTATGATAAGTAGACAAGCATACACATTTACTTTTCCTCGACTGTATGCGATTTGACGACATCATAAATAGCCCATAATTGCAAAGCATGTGTGATAAGGTGACTTTCACAAACATTTGATAATAAGGAACTGTGTGCGCTGTTGTTGTTAATCTCACACTTTTTTTGCTTGACCATGTGTGTATAGTAGAGATTCATTGCACATGTAGTGGATCTGAGAAACATGTCTGGTCTCCTGTTTATCGCAGATGATTTTCTTTCCCAAACCGTGTGCAGTGTACTGGCCTGCAGAACCTAATTTATCGCTAATTTAATCCCTGCATTTCAAAATCACAGATTTTGAATTTGAAAGTAGGCAATCACTTATTTCATATCGAACCATGTTTACGGCAAATATAGGTTCAAGCACGAATGCATAGTCCGATGCACATGTACATATAATGAGGAACTACAGAAGCACCAACTAAAGACATTCTGGTTGCAGGAGAAGGTGAAGCAAAGTGCCCATATTGTGCCCTCCCCCATGCGTAATGCACGCACGACTCTAGGCCAACCCCTTGTGATGGCTGCCCACCCATCCTTCACTGTCTTCATTAGGACTTCTCAATGCTCATTATAGCCTTGATGAAATACTTTAATCTTCATTGCGTGTCCGCCAATCATGTACTTTGCAAGGAAATCCTAAGTAAACTGCCTTGGGAACCACTTCAAATGAAAAAGATTCGAAATTGTTGTGAAACAACTCATTTTGGGTAGTAAAAAGAGAAGGCTAGAGAGTTTGTACTTACCATCCTACTGCTCACTATTATGTTGGATAGAGCGTAAACAAATAATTTGATTTCCACTGTTCGTATCTTTGTGCTAATAATCCTTATCAGCTTCCTCACTTGATGCTGATTCATGAATATCTCATTGCCCATAGGCAAAAAGGGTCGATGTGTGGAGCTTTGCCAATAACATATGTACCTACAAACCATAATTCAATATTAGAAGCTAAAAAGCGTTCAGGCCTGGATCTATATGCACTACATTATGGAATGAGGAGGGGTGTTTAAAAGCCGAGGGATGAAACAAACCTCGGCAGAAAATGTTGGCCACTCCCGTTGTTGTCCTGCATAAGTAGTGGAAAGGCATGATAAGTATAGCAACCTTAACATCAAACAAATATAGCCAAGGTAAACAAAATCATCTCCAAATGATAGCTTGAATGTGTTAATTTCAGCATGCTGTTAAAGCGGATTTAAAATGGAAGGGTATGTTACCTACAACAGGCTTAAGATCCCCCAGATATTGCAATCCAAACTGGTATTGTCGAAAATGAATAGAACGTAGCTCATGCTTAAACATCTGATGGGCCTCGAACCCCTCGTTGGTTACCCCAAGTGGAAGGTGTAAGATGCAGTATATAGAAGTGTTTTCCCTTAGCAAAGATGCCAAGGATCGAATCCCCAGAGACTCCTAGGTTCAACAAGTAGGTGTCAACTGCTAACGGCGCAAATTAGCAATCAACGTGGACTTGCACACAGATACAAATAACTTTGCTCCCAACGAGTACAGAGAGGTTGTCAATCCCTCCGGCCTTGTAGTTCACAAAGGGTTAAAAGCAAATGATAGTAGTGATAGATAGTGTTTTGCAATAGTAAATAAATAGCGAAAAGTAAATAGCGGATGTGATCAACGATGGTAATATGGACCGGAGTCTCATGATGTTCACTAGTGATGTCTCTCTCCCAAAAGACGATAAAACAACTATGTGAGGTAAACAAATTACAGCTGGGAAATTGATAGGACCACGAACGCAAACCAATACTGACTACATTGCAGAAAGGTTGAGGTTCAAAGCATGGGCGGTACGCCAAAATAAGTAGACCGAAATCCATCAATATCTACTACTAATCATCCAGCTTGAGATATCTATCCAGAACATCTCGCTGGTATTAAGTTGCAAGTCCCACCCATAGTGTAAACTCAATGCAACAGACAACTGCATTAAAAGAACTTTGCGTAAAGTAAACAATCTTTGCACCCGCGGGCACAAGCACCATTGTTTTCCCCATTGTGGCAACAGCACATCCCCTAGACTCATGTTTCTGTCATTCAAGCTAGTCATCGAGGGGCATGAACCCACAATCGAGCATAACGTTCCCTCTTGGAGTCACTACGTATTACTTGGCCAAAGCAATAAATAACAACGGAGAACATGCAAGAATTACTTATGAACATAAATATAAAAGAGGTAGATCAAATATATTACTCAAGATCAATCTGAACATAATCTCACAATCCATCGGATCCCAGCTAACTCAACATAGCAACAGCATAAGGATTACATATGTGCCTCGATCATGTAGGGCAGCTCACGAGGACTAATTAGTGAAGCACAAGAACAGGAGGAGAACATCACATAGCTACTGGTCATGGACTCATGGTCCAAGGGAGACTACTCACGAGTCATCCGAGAGGCGTCCATGGTGGTGGAGAAGCTCCCGGTGGTGATCCTCCCGTCCGGCAGGGTGCCGGGAAGAGTTCTCCTGGTGCTCCCGATCTTGGAAGTGGCGGCGGCAGCGGAACAGAGATGGGATCGCGAAAAGAGTTCCTGTTCTGAGGGTTTCGGAGGACGCTTTAAATATATTCCAAAGGGGAGCATCGGGGAAACTTCGGGGGGCCCAGGCGCCCCCCCGGCGCGGCCCAGGGGGGGGGGCGCCGCCAGGGCGCCTGGAGCCCTGGTGGCCCCCCCCTCGGCTGCCCTTCGGACGCACGGTTGTTTCTGGAACGCTGATTTTTTATATAATTTTTCTGGATTTTTCCTGGCAGTTCTCGTAACGTGAAAACCCGAAATACAAAAACAGCCGAAAACAGAAACTGGCACTGGGGTGCACTGGATTAGTAAGTTAGTCCAAATATGATCAAAAGTGTATGGAAGTTTATGGATATCATAGCAATATCACCCAAAAGTGGCATGGAGCAAGCAGAAATTATAGATACGTTTTGGACGTATCAACATCCCCATGCTTAATTCCTTCTCGTCCTCGAGTAGGTAAATGATAACAAGAATAATTTTTGTGGTGACATGCTATTAACCATATAGGACTTTTTCATAGTCATATGACAAAAGCTTATGAGACAATGATTCTATAGTAATTAAGTTGCCTCAAGAGAAAATCACAAATGACTGAAAGTTTTACAACATGCCATTGAAGCATCAAATAGATTTGCAATGAACATGATGTGCAAATTTGATAAAGTGATATCTAGCTTGCCCCCTTTAGTGAAGCAAAACATAAATGCAGGGGCACCTTCATGGTTTAAGTGATGACTAGATACAATGATTTCAGAATTAACGATATCACAATCATGCAAAAGACAATGCTACTTTGGGACAATGCACATTACACTCAGAATGACAATCATGCTCTCGGTAGTTGGTGCTTTTGAAAGAAGGTGGAGACTCAACATAAAAGTAAAAGATGGTTATGACTTTTTATTTTGAAAACATGGAAGCAATTTTGTCAACGGTAGTAGTACTTCATATGTGTCATGCATAAGACATCCTATAAGTTGCAGGCCTCATGCATCGAATACCAATAGTGCTCGCACCTTGTCCTAATTAGCTCGGATTTCCATGGGTCATCATTGCATTACATATGTTTCAACCAAGTGTCACAAAGGGGTACCTCTATGCCACCTGTACAAAGGTCCAAGGAGATAAATCACATTTGATTTCTCGTTTTTGATAGATCTCAACTTGAGGACATCCATACCGGGACAACATAGAAAATAGATGATGGACTCCTCTTAAATGCATAAGCATATTCTCATAAGAGATTGAGGATTAAGTCCAAGCTAAAACTTCCACCATGATGCATGGCTTTGGTTGGCGGCCCAATGTTCTTCTCTAACAATATGCATATTCATTCAACCCTCGGCAAATCACCCTTACTTCAGACAAGACGAACATGCATAGCAACTCACATGATATTCAACAAAAGTGTGACAGTTGATGGCGTCCCCAGAGACATGGTTACCGCTCAGCAAGAAACTTATAAGAAATAAGATACATAAGCAACATATTCTTTACCACAATAGTTTTTAAGCTACTTTCCCATGAGCTATGTATTGCAAGGTTAGTTTGCTTAGTACAGGTGAAGGTTAGCAAAAGACTGGGAGCCACCAACTAAGAGAGCAATGACGGTCATAATCATGCAGAGCGACAAAGCAATATTGAATCAGGCATGGTAGTTATATCGCTACTCAGAAATAAAAGATCATCAAGGCTTGACAGACTTTCTTCACAGTCTTAAATATGCGTGAGCATATGCCAAGTCAATCAAAATAAATTCTCGAAGGAAGATATTACTAGACCATACCACATCATAGGCAAACAAATCAAGTTGGTACTCCAATAACACATTGGGAATCCCCCAGCTATTTGAGACTAACCATAAGAAAACCTGAACTACTAAGCACCATTATGCACGTAGCATATTTATCAGACATATTAACCAATGCAACGGAAGCAAACTCTCTTAATAAGGTGAGCATGATAATTAAAGAGAGTTCAAGCAACCAACTAAACAAAAGCTCTTTGAAAAGATAAGCATGAATACTAAGAGCAGAGCATGATAGTAGCTATTAAAAGACAAAGAACACACACAGCAAAGATAGATATGAAAAATTCTATGTTATGTTCTAGATAGAAGTGGAGCGTGTTTCTCTCCCACATAAAGGAATGCTGAGTTCCGACTCGTTATGAAAAACTAAAAAGAAAACTAAAAGCAAGACGCTCCAAGCATAGCACATAACACATGGAGTGATAAAAATATAGCGAAACGAAAGACGAACTGATAATGTTGATGGAGAAGGGGATGCACGGGGGCATCCCCAAGCTTAGCCGCTTGAGTCTCCTTGAATATTTCTTGGGGGTGCACAGGGGCATCCCCAAGCTTGAGCGCTTGACACTCCTGAATCTTTTTATCATCTTCCCTCGCACACTTGAAAACTCCCTTCATACATAACTCATCATAATCTGATTAGCGAGGTTAGTATCCTTAATAAAATAATTATACCTTGCTGGAAATAAAGATATTCTTGAAGTTCTACTGTTTCTCAAGATTGCCAAAAGGTTTTTGCAAAGAAAAATCAAGCTCTTGATTTGCAAAATGAAGGAAAGGCAAAACAGGACAGAATCTGTGAAAAACAGAACAGCAGGCAGTAATCGATCTGTTCGGGATACTTCTGCAACTCAAATAAAAAAACTCAGAACATACGCACGAAAGACAATTATATAGAGAACGCTGTCGAAAAAATTCAGACCAAAAAGATGATCTGGTGATTTTATACCAATTTATCTATCCAAGGACAGAATCTGTTTCCTGGACAGCACCTCACAACTTTTGAACTTTCTAGCAATCAGAGGCTATACTTGGCACAAATATGAAAATGAAAGATACAATGATGATGCTACAGAAGTAAACAACATCAAGACACAACGAAAGCAAAAAATTTATTCATGTGGGCTGCCTCCCAAAAGCGCTTTCTTTTATGCCTTTAAGCTAGGCATAATGCATAGAGGAATCAATAGCCATCATAATAATCGGAGTTATAAATTGATTCATAAGGTTCCTCAACAAGTTCACTCTTGTTCCTTCTAGGAAAGGGGTACACACCTTTTGCCTTCCCGCGTAAGCGGATTTGTCCCTTACCTATATCGATGAAGCCTTTTACCGCTCGGAGGAAGTCCCTTCCAAGCACTATATTTCCTTGGTTTGGCTCCATGATGAAGAAATCAATCATTGCAATCCCTTTAAGGAATTTAACTGGCACGTCTTTTATTCTTCCCTGGATATCAGAAATATTTCCATTAGTGTGTTCATGATAAGATGATAATCTATCCATGTTAAATTTTAAAGAATCATGAACAATTTTTGGCATAGTAGAAACCATAGATCCAATATCACAATAAGCAAGGAAGTCTTGATTAGAGATGCTAATCCTAACAAGAGGCTCCCAGTCATTATCTATTTCCAAAATATCTCTCTTATTGGGTTTGGGTTTCTCTACCTTCATTAAGTCTAGAGCATCCATTCTTTTTTCAATAGTATCAAGTCTATCTATGACAGCATCAAGATTATGATCATAAACAAAGTAACTAGATAGACCATGTATAATTTCAAGAGCTCTAGCTTCATCACACTCTAGGAAATCTCCCTCGGCTATAATGTCAAGAGAGTGTTTACACCATTTAAAAAGACCCTGGTAAAAATTCCTAAGCACAATTTTTATAGGTATCCAAGGCATAATTCTCCTATGTGCATCAGAAATTCTGTCCCATGCCTTCTTCATATTTTCTCCATCCCTTTGATGGAAATCTAGAACTTCTGATTCCCTCAAAGCACCAAATCCTAACATGTTTAGCTAAACAGATAGGACTACTAACAGAAAGGTAAATATTTTTTTTGTGATTTTTGATAAAAGATACTAAAGCAAAAACTGAAAGGTAAACTAACAAGACTAAAAAGCAAAGGTAAAAGATAGCATGCAACTCCCCTATCCTGAAGAGTGGAGTCCCCGGCAACGACGCCAAAAAATACTCCTTGATGGGCCTCGAACCCCTCATTGGTTACCCCAAGTGGAAGGTGTAAGATGCAGTATATAGAAGTGTTTTCCCTTAGCAAAGATGCCAAGGATCGAATCCCCAGAGACTCCTAGGTTCAACAAGTAGGTGTCAACTGCTAACGGCGCAAATTAGCAATCAACGTGGACCTGCACACAGATACAAATAACTTTGCTCCCAACGAGTACAGAGAGGTTGTCAATCCCTCCGGCCTTGTAGTTCACAAAGGGTTAAAAGCAAATGATAGTAGTGATAGATAGTGTTTTGCAATAGTAAATAAATAGCGAAAAGTAAATAGCGGATGTGATCAATGATGGTAATATGGACCGGAGTCTCATGATGTTCACTAGTGATGTCTCTCTCCCAAAAGACGATAAAACAGCTATGTGAGATAAACAAATTACAGCTGGGCAATTGACAGGACCACAAACGCAAACCAATGGTGACTACATTGCAGAAAGGTTGAGGTTCAAAGCATGGGCGGTACGCCAAAATAAGTAGACCGAAATCCATCAATATCTACTACTAATCATCCACCTTGAGATATCTATCCAGAACATCTCGCTGGTATTAAGTTGCGAGTCCCACCCATAGTGTAAACTCAATGCAACAGACAACTGCATTAAAAGAACTTTGCGTAAAGTAAACAATCCTTGCACCCGCGGGCACAAGCACCGTTGTTTCCCCCTTGTGGCAACATCACATCCCCTAGACTCATGTTTCTGTCACTCAAGCTAGTCATCGAGGGGCATGAACCCACAATCGAGCATAACGTTCCCTCTTGGAGTCACTACGTATTACTTGGCCAAAGCAATAAATAACAACGGAGAACATGCAAGAATTACTTATGAACATAAATATAAAAGAGGTAGATCAAATATATTACTCAAGATCAATCTGAACATAATCTCACAATCCATCGGATCCCAGCAAACTCAACATAGCAACAGCATAAGGATTACATATGTGCCTCGATCATGTAGGGCAGATCACGAGGACTAATTAGTGAAGCACAAGAACGGGAGGAGAACATCACATAGCTACTGGTCATGGACTCATGGTCCAAGGGATACTACTCACGAGTCATCCGGGAGGCGTCCATGGTGGTGGAGAAGCTCCCGGTGGTGATCCTCCCCTCCGGCAGGGTGCCGGGAAGAGTTCTCCTGGTGCTCCCGATCTTGGAAGTGGCGGCGGCGGCGGAACAGAGATGGGATCGCGAAAAGAGTTCCTGTTTTGAGGGTTTCGGAGGACGCTTTAAATATATGCCAAAGGGGAGCATCGGGGAAGCTTCGGTGGGCCCAGGCGCCCCCCGGCGCGGCCCAGGGGGGGGGCGCAGCCAGGGCGCCTGGAGCCCTGGTGGCCCCCCCTCGGCTGCCCTTCGGACGCACGGTTGTTTCCGGAACGCTGATTTTTTATATAATTTTTCTGGATTTTTCCTGGCAGTTCTCGTAACGTGAAAACCTGAAATACAAAAACAGCCGAAAACAGAAACTGGCACTGGGGTGCACTGGATTAGTAAGTTAGTCCAAATATGATCAAAAGTGTATTGAAGTGTATGGATATCATAGCAATATCACCCAAAAGTGGCATGGAGCAAGCAGAAATTATAGATACGTTTTGGACGTATCAACATCACATCGGATAAATGTGTAAATCTGAAATAAAGGGCATGTGTTAACTACACCAGGCATAACTGGAACAAAATATACCCGTTCAAACCGGTATTGATGAAATCAACATGCATAGTTGCGACTTGCACATAATGAACATCACATTGTGAATGACTGAAATAAACAAGGCATAAATGATTAGTATAACAACCAAATATATCAATTAAAAACTGGACAGGGGTTCACTACAACCAACCTAACAAGCAAATACAGATAAACATGGCATATGCTTGAAAACTGGATAAATGCTCACTTTAACCAACCTAACAAGCAAATACAGATAAACAAGGCATCTTCTTGATAACTGGACAAATTCTCATCGCAACCAACCTAACAACCAAATACAAATAAACAAGGCATCTACTCACTATAAACAACCAATATGGACATTCGTGAAACTAAAGTGGACATTTCATACTTAAACATCACATAGCCCCATTGAACATTATTTTTTTGCCTAAATGAAATAATTAAACACGAGGTGCGTGTTGCCTAGCTAGAAGAAGTAAGATTTGCTGATAGGATGTTGCCGCACTTGTCATGGACGAGACCGTTCCAGTTGGAAGAGCACAGACCCATGGTGCGCTCAGTGATGTCGCAGATGGGTTGTTTCACCTTGGAAGAACCTTTGTGGGTGCCCTCCTCGTGGTCGTGGTCGATGAGATTTGACTTGGCAATTGAGGATCCCAAGCCGCCGCCATAGAACGTGTCCTTTAGAAATGACAAAATGGGCTCGATGGCGTACATAGATCGCAAATCCTCGACCGCGTGGCGGAGGATTTCGGCAGCAGGGCCTTCGAAGAGATCGACGACGGTTGAACCAGAGGGGCTGGAGATGGACCACTTAAACGGTGACATGGCCCGCGTGAAGCCACCGCTGCCGACAAGCTTGATGTCGTAGTCAGCGTTCCCGAGATACAGTAATACGATAGCCCGCTAGAGTGAAGCCTTCGGCATGGCAACGTAGTCAATGTCCACGCTGGCTTCCGCGGCGAGGTGTTGATCCAAGATCGACAGGTCGGGACGAATATCGACCACCTCGCCAATGCCTGCCGGAGAGGCCATGATAAACATCTTATTGGCGGAACGCTCGTTGGACTCCCCGGGATATGTGGCGGCCTTAGGCTGTGACTGTCTTGAGCAGGGGATGTGGATCTCACAGGGAGGGACATCGCAGGCTTCATCTAAAAACTCAGGGGGGGCGATGGTATGGGAAATGCTGGGTAACCTGAACTGTATTGTCTAAGCTAGGAGGCACGGGTAGACAGGCAGGGGTTGGCGGCGCTGGCGCCGGCGGCAAGCTAGGTTTCGAGTGGGGGAGGGTGGAGGGGGTACTGTGTAGGGGGTGGTATTTGAGGTTACTTCGCGGTTACTTAAATTTTTAGTAATGGTGGGTGGAAATGGCGGTGGACGATGGAGGGAGACGGTTCAAATGCCTCGTCTACTCGAAATTTACTATAAGGTCGGTGGTGGAGGAGTGGGGCGACGGTTTGAATACCATGGCTACTAAAATTTGGGTTAAGGAATTGATGGGGGGCGGGAGCACCCAAGATCACACACGGACCAATAAGAGTATGTGTGTATGATAATAAGGAAAAGCGATGGAACCGCCGATTTTTGCATCGCTCAAGGCGAGTAGTTTGTTTTTTGATTTCTAGCTATCTTGCACATGTGGTGATTTTACAGCCCACTAGCATCGCACACAGTTAAGCCACTCCTCCACCCTTGCTCGTGCTTGCGCAGCCCGGGTGATTTCACAGTATACTAGCATCGCACATGGTTAAGCCAGTACCTCCACCCTTGCTCACACTTGTGCAGTCGTGGTAATTCATAGCGCACTTGCATCACACACGGTTAAGCTAGTACATCCGTGTCCGTTGAGCGTCTTCCGAGTCTTCGAAGCAAAAAAACATGAGAGAGGGTCAGAAGACAACCACACCAGCATTTGGCCCAAATATATATGAATGAAAAAGGTAGTGTGTGACGTTCAAATTTCCAATGCACAACTTTGACCATGTGGGCCCACAATTGGGCGTGTCATCGAAGATCAATGAGAGGGGCCAGAAGTCAAGAACCACGTGGAAGTGGCCAAATATATGTAGGAATATAGGGTGTGTTGTTTAAATACACAATGCACAACTTTGGTGGCACCTCCCTCGCAAACCGGAAAGCCCCCTTGGATATATCTATAATGACAAAATGTCGTAGCTACATAGCTAGGGTGCTTTCCCCACCTCCCACTTCGTGTCAGTGGGATGGATGCACGTACTGATAGGTCATACACTCATGCATGCATGTCGCCATGACCTGCCATAAGACGGACCGGTTAATCTATCGCTTGGTCAAATGAACACCATTGTTAGCAATAAAAATGGATAGAATATATATATATATATATATATATATATATATATATATATATATATATAGACACAACACACACAGCTTGGGCCAATAGATTGGACCATCATCAAAACTCGCACAAGAGGGGCCACAAAACCAGCACCGCCTGCATGCGGCCCAAAATGATGTACGTTGGAAGGGGGCGGGTGATGTGTTTTCGATATCAAATAACGTACAATTTAGATGTGGTGCGCATCTCGATATAGACAACCACCATGAAAGCTAGGTAACTAAGGACGAGATTCATAGGTACGGTGTCGGTCCAACCCACCAACCCGAGCGTGTGTGGGAGGGAATCCTGAGAACGCATGAGCTCGAGCTTTGCTCAAACATGTGACAATGACCGGCCCTTACAGGAACTAGGAGGAATCCCTTATTCATGGCCAAACACCCCTTGTTATCGGTCAAAGGGATGATATATATTGATCCAAGGACCCACAGATATGCGTGTTGTGTTAGAAAAAACCAAACAAGGGAGAGGTGATCGATCAGAAGCCATATACCCTGCATGCTGCTACTTCTCTAGCTTGCGTTGTTTTCCCTCTAAGAGGAAAGGGTGATGCAGCATAGTAGCGTAAGTATTTCCCTCAGTTTATGAGAACCAAGGTATCAATCCAGTAGGAGACCACGCGCGAGTCCCTCGTACATGCACAAAGAAATAAGAACCTTTAAGCCAACACGATAAAATGGGTTGTCAATCCCTTCTTGGTCACTTACAAAAGTGAGATCTGAAAGAGATGATAAGATAATATTTTTGTTATAGATTGAAAGTAAAGTATGCAAATAAACAACGGCGACAGAAATTGGCAAATTATGAGAAAGTAATATGATAAAGATAGACCCGGGGGGCATAGGTTTCACTAGTGGCTTCTCTCATGATAGCAGATTTCTAAAGTTGGGTGAACGAATTACTGTCGAGCAATTGATAGAAAAGCACATAGTTATGAGAATATCTAGGCATGATCATTTTATATAGGCATCACGTCTGTGACAAGTAGACCGAAATGATTCTGCATCTACTACTATCCAGCATGCATCTAGAGTATTAAGTTCATAAGAACAGAGTAACGCCTTAGGCAAGATGACATGATGTAGAGGGATAAAATCAAGCAATATGATATAGACCCCATCTTTTTATCCTCGATGGCAACAATACAATACGTGCCTTGCTGCCCCTGCTGTCACTGGGAAAGGACATCGCATGATTGAACCCAAAGCCAAGCACTTCTCCCATTGCAAGAACTATAGATCTAGTAGGCCAAACCAAACCAATAATTCAAAGAAACTTGCAAGGATATTTAAATCATGCATAAAAGATTTCAGAAAAGTATCCAATATTGTTCATAGATAATCTTGATCATAAACCCACAATTCATTTGATCTCGACAAACACACCGCAAAAAGACTTGCATGGAATAGATCTACTCAAAGATCGAGGAGAACTTTGTATTGATATCCAAAGAGAGAGAAGAAGCCATCTAGCTAATAACTATGGACCCTAAGGTGTGTGGTAAACTACTCACAACTCAACGGAGAGGCTATGGTGTTGATGTAGAAGCCCTCAGTGATTGATGCCCCCTCCGGTGGAGCTCCGGAAATGGCCCCAAGGTGGGATCTCACCGGTACAGAAGTTTGCGGCCGTGGAATTAGGGTTTCGTGGTGCTCCCCGATAGTTTCAGGGTACGTAGGTATATATATAGGAGGAAGAGGGACGTCAGGGGAGCAACAGGTGGCCCATGAGGGTGGGGGCGCGCCCCCTGTCCTCGTGGCAGCCTCTCTCGCTTCCTGGTGTGTACTCCAAGTCTTATGTGTTTATATCGTTCCAAAAATAACTCAACCGAAGGATTCATTCCGTTTGGACTCTGTTTGATATTCCTTTTCTGCGAATCACTGAAATAGGCAAAAACACCAACTTGGACTGGGCCTTGGGTTAGTAGGTTAGTCCCAAAAATAATATAAAAGTTTATAATAAAGCCCATTAAACATCCAAAAGAGAATATATAATAGCATGGAACAATAAAAAATTATAGATACGTTGGAGATGTATGAAGCATCCCAAGCTTAATTCGTGCTCGTCCTCGAGTAGGTAAATGATAAAAACATAAATTTTGATGTGGAATGATAACCAACATAATTCTCGATGTCGTTTTTTTATTGTGGCATGAATGTTCAGATCTGAAAGATTCAAGACCAAAGTATATATTGACATAAGAATAATAATGCTGCAAGCATACTAACAAAGCAATCATGTCTTCTCAAAATAACATGGCCAAAGAAAGTTCATCCCTACAAAATCATATAGTTTGGCTATGCTCCATCTTCGTCACACAAAATACTCACATTATGCACAACCACGGTTTCAGCCAAGCATTTGTTTCATACTTAATTTTTTCCAAACATTTTCAACTTTCACGCAATACATGAGCATGAGACATGGACATAGCACTATAGGTGGAATAGAGTGGTGGTTGTGGAGAAGACAAAAAGGAAGATGGTCTCACATCAACTAGGTGTATTGATGGGCTATGGAGATGCCCATCAATAGATATCAATGTGAGTGTGTAGGGATTGCCATGCAACGGATGCACAAGGGCTATAAATGTATGAAAGCTCAACAAAAGAAACTAAGTGAGTGTGCATCCAACTTGCTTGCTCACGAAGACCTAGGGCATTTGAGGAAGCCCATCGTTGGAATATACAAGCCAAGTTCTATAATGAGAATTCCCACTAGTATATGAAAGTGACAAAACAAGATACTCTCTATCATGAAGATCATGGTGCTACTTTGAAGCACAAGTGCAGAAAAATATAGTAGCATTGTCCCTTTATCCTTATCTTTTCATTTTTCCTTTTTTCGGGCCTTTTATTTTCTTTGGCCTTTCCTTCTTTTTTTTCCTTTTTTTTTCTTTGGGACAATGCTCTAATAATGATGATCATCACACTTTTATTGATTTACAACTCGATACTAGAACAAAGTATGACTCTATATGAATGCCTCCGGCGGTGTACCGGGATGTGCAATGAATCAAGAGTGACATGTATGAAAAATTATGCATGGTGGCCTAGCCTCAAATACGATGCCAACTACATGATCATGCATGGCAACATGACAATGATGAAGCGTGTCATAATAAACGGAATGGTGGAAAGTTGCATGGCAATATATCTTGGAATGGCTATGGAAATGCCATATAGGTAGGTATGGTGGCTATTTTTAGGAAGGTGTATGGTACCGGTGAAAGTTGCACGGTACAAGAGAGGCTAGCAATGGTGGAAGGGTGAGAGTGTGTATAATCCATGGACTCAACATTAGTCATAAAGAACTCACATACTTATTGCAAAAATCTACAAGTCATAAAAACAAAGTACTACACACATGCTCCTTGGGAAAGCGTTCGTAGGAGTTAACCATCGCGCGATCCCGACCTCCACACAAATGATGACACTCATTGAAATGCCTCATGCTTCAAATTTGTCACACAAGGGTTACCATGCGTGCATGCTACGGGACTTAAAAACCTCAACACAAGTATTTCTCAAATTCACAACTACTCTACTAGCATGACTCTAATATCACCATCCTCATATCTCAAAACAATCATCAAGTATCAAACTTCTCATAATATTCAATGCACTTTATATGAAAGTTTTTACTATACCCATCATGGATGCATATCATATTAGGACTAATTTTATAACCAAAGCACATTACCATGCTGTTCTAAAAGACTCTCAAAATAATATAAGTGAATCATGAGAGATCAATAATTTCTATAAAATAAAACCACCACCATGCTCTAAAAAGATATAAGTGAAGCACTAGAGCAAAACTATCTAGCTCAAAAGATATAAGTGAAGCACATAGAGTATTCTAATAAATTCCGATTCATGTGTATCTCTCTCAAAAGGTGTGTCCAGCAAGGATGATTGTGGTAAACTAAAAAGCAAAGACTCAAATCATACATGGCGCTCCAAGCAAAACACATATCATGTGGTGAATAAAAATATAGTCTCAAGTAAAGTTACCGATAGACGAAAACGAAAGAGGGGATGCCTTCCCGGGGCATCCCCAAGCTTAGGCTTTTGGTTGTCCTTGAATTTCCCTTAGGGTGCCTTGGGCATCCCCAAGCTTAGGCTCTTGCCACTCTTTGTTCCATAGTCCATCAAATCCTTACCCAAAAACTTGAAAACTTCACAACACAAAACTTAGGCAAAAATCTCGTGAGCTCCGTTAGTATAAGAAAACAAACCACCACTCAAAGGTACTGTAATGAACTCATTATTTGTTTATATTGGTATAAACCTACTATATTCCAACTTCTCTATGATTCATACCCCCCGATACTACTCATAGATTCATCAAAATAAGCAAACAACACACGAAAAACAGAATCTCTCAAAAACAGAACAGTCTATAGGAATCTGTAACTTTCGAATACTTATGTAACTCTAATTTTTTTGAAATAAATTGGTGGACGTGAAGAATTTGTCTATTAATCATCTGCAAAAAGAATCAACTAAAAAGCACTCTCCAGTAAAGAAATGGTAGCTAAGCTCATGAGCGCTAAAGTTTCTGTATTTACAACATGATCGCATAAACTTCACCCAAGTCTTCCCAAAGGTTCTACTTGGCACAAACACTAATTAAAACACAAAACCACATCTAAGAAGCAGGTAGATAAAATATTTATTACTAGACATAAGCAAAAACAAAGTAAATAATATTGGGTTGCCTCCGAACAAGTGCTATCGTTTAACGCCCCTAGCTAGGCATGATACAAGAATATATGTAGGTATTGCCATGTTTGGCTTTTATCCTTTTAGCGGTATCAAGCTCGAATCCGGGAGGTTCTTTATGTTTCCCTTCATATTCGGAAATCTTTGGATCTAATGAACCCAACTGCTTATTGCAAAGGGTGAACAATATATTCATGCGGTGGAGATTTCCACTAACACTCTTAAGAGGTTCAAGAGACTTTTGTAATATTTTCGTTACCTTGCAAATTTTCTCAAAAACTTGTGTCCCTTCCTAGGCATGATGCAACCCCTTTTGTTGAGGTAGTGATCCCACCATTCCCTCTATAATTTCATGCGCAATACTAGGATCAATGTCGATAAAATTTCCTTTGGCAACGCAATCCAAGAGTTATCTATTGGACATAGTTAGTCCAACATTAAAATTGTGAAGTAAAATTCTAAAATTCACCTCTAAGGTGCAATTACGATTATATTCCATCATCCTATACCAAGAATCTTTTAAGTTTTCTCCTTGCTTTTGTTTGAAGTGAAGAACTTCAAACTTAGGAGACAAAGGAGCAGATAAGGGACTAGCCATGACGGCAAGGCAAACGATAAAACACACGGAGCAAAAAAGATGGCGAATAAAGCGGCAAAGGTGAAGTGGGGGAGAGGAAAACAAGAGGCAAATAATGTAATGCGAGGGATAAGTGTTTCTGATAGGTACTTGGTATATGACTTTTGCGTAGATCTCCCCAGCAACGGCGCCAAAAATTCTTCTTGCTACTTCTCGAGCTTGCGTTTTGTTTCCTTGAAGAGGAACGGGTGATGCAGCACAGTAGCGTAAGTATTTCCTCAGTGTTTGAGAACCAAGGTATCTATCCAGTAGGAGACCACGAGCGAGTCCCTCGTACCTGCACAAACAAATAAGAACCTTGCAGCCAACGCGATAAATGGGGTTGTCAATCCCTTCTTGGTCACTTACAAAAGTGAGATATGAAAGAGATGATAAGATAATATTTTTGGTATTTTTGGTATAGATTGAAAGTAAAGAATGCAAATAAACAACTACGACAGATATTGGCAAATTGTCGACAGAAAGTAATATGATAAAGATAGACCCGGGGGCATAGGTTTCACTAGTGGCTTCTCTCATGATAGCAGATTTCTACGGTGGGTGAACGAATTACTGTCGAGCAATTGATAGAAAAGCGCATAGTTATGAGAATATCTAGGCATGATCATTGTATATAGGCATCACGTCCGTGACATGTAGACCGAAACGATTTTGCATCTACTACTATTACTCCACACATCGACCGCTATCCAACATGCATCTAGAGTATTAAGTTCATAAGAACAGAGAACGCCTTAGGCAAGATGACATGATGTAGAGGGATAAACTCAAACAATATGATCTAAATCCCATCTTTTTATCCTCGTTGGCAACAATACAATACGTGCCTTGCTACCCCTGCTGTCACTAGGAAAGGACACCGCAAGATTGAACCCAAAGCCAAGCACTTCTCCCATTGCAAGAACTATAGATCTAGTAGGCAAAACCAAACAGATAATTCCAAGAGACTTGCAAGGATATTTAAATCATGCATAAGAGATTTCAAAAAATAATCCAATATTGTTCATAGATAATCTTGAGCATAAACCCACAATTCATCGGATCTCGACAAACACACCACAAAAAGAATTACATCGAATAGATCTCCTCCAAGATCGAGGAGAACTTTGTATTGAGATCCAGAGAGAGAGAAGAAGCCATCTAGCTAATAACTATAGACCCGAAGGTCTGTGGTAAACTACTCACAACTCATCGGAGAGGCTATGGTGTTGATGTAGAAGCCCTCCGTGATCGATGCCCCCTCCGGTGGAGCTCCGGAAAAGGCCCCAAGATGGGATCTCACGGGTACAGAAGGTTGTGGCGGTGGAATTAGGGTTTCATGATTCTCTCCGGTAGTTCCAGGGCACGTAGGTATATATAGGAGGAAGAGGGACGTCGCGGGAGCAACAGGTGGCCCACGAGGGTGGGGGCGCGCCTACCCCCTTGGGTGCGCCCCTGCCCTCGTGGACGCCTCTCTCGCTTCCTGGCGTGTACTCCAAGTCTTCTGTGTTGATATCGTTCCAAAAATAACTCTCCCGAAGGTTTCATTCCGTTTGGACTCCGTTTGATATTCCTTTCGTGCGAAACACTAAAATAGGCAAAAACAACAATTTTCACTAGGCCTTGGGTTAGTAGATTAGTCCCAAAATAATATAAAAGTGCATGATAATGCCCATTAACATCGAAAACAGAATATATAATAGCATGGAACAATCAAAAATTACAGATACGTTGGAGACGTATCACATGTGGCCCGAAAATATTCATGGGTGGTGTGTGATTTGTTGAAATCCCTAATGCACGACTTCGATGGGGCACCAACTGCATTACAAACCGAAGATCGTACCCGACCCCAAGCCAGGTTTAAGACGTATGATGTCAGTTCCCCAACTTCGAGGAGCATG
>LR738710.1:520361823-520372432 GCA_902687465.1 Secale cereale
CATCCAACGCATGTGCTCAAACTTCATTAGCTCTAACATGGCACACAGACCAGAGAGGAAACCATCATGGTCAAACCCTTCTCGTACGTTGGGACAAATGAATAGATTGTGTGGGCTAGATCTCGATGATTCTCTGATTTTTTTAGAACTAGAAATAACAAAAAAAGAGAGTATTAAAATTACCAAAACAAGGATCTCAAGGTTTATATAATCGTTATGACAAGTGATAACCTGATCATAGCGCTTTAATAAGCTTGAGATATGCAACTTCCCACCAGGTCACCCATCCTCAGGCTACTCCAGACCCATGACGCTTAACTTCTAGGTTCTATTAGATTAGGTTAGCGGATGGGAAGCCGCGCCTTGCGGATAAAACTTGCCTCCTTGCCTTTAAGGTGTTTCACACTGGTCACCATATGGTACCTACTCCCTACTATCACACACGTTTGTGATTTTAGAAATTGTGTGCAATCTTTACATGGCCGGTGTGTCGCCACCTAGCCTTCTATTAGCACTGGCACTGGCAGCGGGAAACCGATGGGAGGAGTCGCGGGAAATGGTAGCATGTTTGGATATATAATAACATTAATATGGAAAACTTAGTAAAGAAGGAAGCGTGAGCTAGCACGACGCATGCGCCCAATGCTTACCCACGGGTGACACATTGTTGACGAGAACCGCTTTAAATATCCAGGGTCCGTTTGGCCTTTTTTATACATTATAACTAAGTTTTATAAGCATTAATTTAATGTGCAAAATTGAAATTAGTGCACTAAAATGGCTACAAAAATCATACATGTGTCCTTGGATGCATGTTTAGGTCACATGTAAAGAGTGGGAATGAATTATAACCGTCTCGACATCTGGCTCAACATCGAACATTAGGAATCTCGGTTTTTAAATCCCCGTAAATCCAAAACTCGCCCGAAAATCGTGAAACTAGTATGGTGTCACGACATGGGACATATATGTCGTAAAAAATGTCCATTTTGGGGCAAGTTTAATTAGAAGCCTCTTACAAACTGGAGCTTCTCTCAAGAAGCCTTGTGGTTTTGATAGGGAAACGTGTCCCCCTCGTGGGTGAAACGATAATCGCTGCCTCTTCTTGCCTTGTATTATTTTCTGCAGGCAACGTGGAGCGAGAGGATATCCATGCTGAAATTTAAAATTATTCAGGGTTTGTTTGGCCTTTTCATACATTAATTGAGTTTCCTAGGCATTTAATGTCCATAATTCAAATCTGAACTACAAATACATGCTCCAGTGCATGAAAATGGCTGGAAAAACATACATGTTTCCTCGGGTGCATGTTTAGGTCCCATGCAAGGAATGGAAATGAATTACAAACGTCTCGACATCCTGGCTCGTCCTCAAAACTTAGGAATCTCCGTTTTTAAATCCCATTAATCCAAAACTCACCAGAAATTCATGAAAGTTGGCATGGTGTCACGACATGGTACATATATGCCGTGGTAAAAAAATTGTCCATTTCGGGCCAAGCTTTATTACAAACCTCTTACAAATCGAAGCCTCTCGCAAGAACCCTCATGGTTTCGATAGGGAAACGTGTCCCCCTCATGGGCGAAACGATAATCGCTTCCTCTTCTCGCCTTGTTTTTTCTTCTATAGGCAACATGAAACAACGGGTGATTCGTGCTGAAATTTGAAATTATTCAGAGTTCGTTTGGCCTGTTTATACATTAATTGATTTCGAGGCATTTAATGTCCATAATTCAGATCTGAACAACAAAAACATGCTCGGGTGCACCAAAATGGCTAGAAAAATCTTACATGTGTCCTTGGGTGCATGTTTAGGTCCCATGCCAGGGATGGGAATGAATTCAACCATCCCGACATCCTGGCTCGGTCTCAAATATTCAGAATCTCGGTTATCAAATCTTTGTTATTCCAAAACTAACAAGAAAATCATGAAACTTGGCATGGTGTCATGACATGGCGCATATATCTCGTGGTAAAAAAATTGTCCAATTTGGGCCAAGCTTTATTGCCTCTTACAAAGTGGAGCTTCTCGCAACCCTCGTGGTCCCTGTAGGGAAACATGCCTCTCTTGTGGGCGAAACGATAATCGTTGCATGTTCTTGCCTTGTATTTTGTTTTCTACAGGCAACATAGAATAACAGTACTGTAGTGCTGCAATTTGAAACTATCTACAGTTCCTTTGGCTATTTTATATATTAATTTTGTTTTCTAGGCATTTAATGTCCATAATTCAAATTAGGACAACAAGCACATGCTCCAGTGAAGCATAATGGGTGGAAAAATGTAAATTTGTCATTGGGTGCATGTTTAGGTCTCATTGAAGGAATGGGAATAAATTACAAACGTCCCATCGTCCTGAAACATTGAGAATCTTGGTTTTCAAATCACAATAAATCCAAAACTCACCCAAAAATCATGAAACTTGGCATGGTTTCATGAAATGGCACATATATTCAGTAGTAAAAAATCGTCATGTTTGAGATAAGGCGCACACATTAATAGCCAACGAAGTCCTTTCATAACAAATAGCTGACACATTAATCGCAAACGGTTGTATTCTCTGAACCGTGTGTATTCGCGTACCCATTTAAGTGCAGCCACGCTTTCCTATTTTTATGGGAGAGTACTACCTCGATCCTCATTGACTGGTCGTCTTTGTATTTTATGGCATGCGTGTAACTGTTTGATTAGATGGGACGAGCGCAAGAAATCCGCCTTACAGGCTCCACAAGACGCGTGCAAGAAGTTCGCCACGCGGGCTCGACGGGACGTGTGCGACCTGTCCACCTCGCAATCTCGACGCGACACGTGCGAGTAGTCCGCCGTGCATGCTCACCGAGAAGCGAGCTCTTTGACATCCAATCCACCAACCATCCACCTCGCTCACAACTTCTCCATTAATGGCGGCTGAGCATTGTTTAACATGCGGTTAATTAAAGCACCTGGATGGAGGGTGTTTTCTTGTGGTCCCATGGCCACGCTCTTTGTTCATGTGTTCAACTTGTATTCCGGATAGTTTAAAATGCCACATGCGGCGGATAATACGACGACAAATAAAATGGCAATGGATAATACGACGACAAATTTACAATGGCGTAGATACTGATTGTCTTACATATTTCGAATAATTTAAAAAGCCATGACAACGCCCGGATGACACGGGGGCAAGAGAGGAAGGAAATTGCAGACAACGATTTGGGTCGCTACTGTCTCTACTCCTCGATGGATCACCAGGCGACGAGATCCTCCAGCTCCTTCTTCAATTCCTCACGACTTTGCTTGATAGCATCCACGGATTTCTCCACCTCCAGATTGCACTCAATTTGAAGCTTCCTCATGTCACCCAACAGTTCCTCGACGACTGCTTTCAGCATCATCCCCGAGGCACTACTCTGCTCATGCAGCTTCTTCCAGCATGCGGCCTCCTCCTCCATCTCGGCGGGCACTTTGAGGAGGTTTGGATTGTCACCCATGAGTTGTTCAATGAGGCCGGTCGCCTTCTCAACCGTGTCATCTCTATTCTTGAGCACCTTCATCAAGCTGTCGACCAGCTCCTACTGCTTAATTACGCCAGCGAGAATGTCATCATCGTTGGCCAAGGACTTCAGCACCGCCATCTCGTCGCGGTCATAGATGCGGCGAGTGCATTTGTGAGAGCCCTCGCGTGCCGATGAGAGCCCGTTCGAGGGCTCCGCGGCGCGCCAGGACATCTCTGTTGTGGCTGCCGCGTAGCGGCGGGACCTCGCTAGTGCTTCCGCGGCATTGGTCTTTGCTCCCTGGTTATACGTTGACCTGATGAAACTCCTCCTACTTGTCATGGCGGAACGACTTGACAGGAAGGACCTTCGTTTTGGTGATGAGGAGAGGAATGTGAAGTAATTTTCAAGTAGGTATATTTTATAGCCCAGTGCTAAGTGGGACTAAGTGGGAACATGTTTAGGTTTGATCGGTGTGTGCAGATTTGCAATTACTTACTGCGTTGTAATCTGGAATGTGATGGAAAACAAGCTAAACATTTATTGATTGTTTTGGGCTCAAAGCCCGAAACAGTTATGGGATGGCGTAGGTGGGCCCGCGTTCTCCTCGCCGAACACGGATGGCATACAGAATTGCAATATGCAGATGTTGTTGCTCGTCGTTGAGGCGGCCGCGGCACGCTCTCCCGGTGCGTGCTCTGCTCGCCGTTGATGAAAATTTACAATGGCAACCGTTAAAATTTGTCTTACATATTCAACATAATTTAAGATGCTTGTCGGGGAAAATGACACCTATGGGATCCCGGGGGCCCCTACTACGGTTGGCGGGGACGTAGCGCTGCGCAAAGAGCAGGTCTAGCGATCAACACGTGGGGATTATTACCCAGGTCCGGGCCACAAATCACGCGTAAAACCCTAGCCTACTTGTGTGTGTTTATCTTGTGTTCTTTAGTCCCTGAACTGGCTACTATGCGTGCCTTGCCAAAAAGTCCGAATCCTTCCACAGTATGCCTCGGGCCTCCTTTTGTATGGCAGATAGGTCGCCATAGTGGCACACAGGAGGTGGAAAGTATCTACAGTGTACAAGTTTATCGCGTGACATCGTAGGACAAACACATTTAATGTGCAGCCTACGTGCCCTCCTGCTTTATCGGGGACGGCAACATAGCTCATCCCGTCCGCCGCCGCCTCGCCTTGTTCTGACGCGCGTCCAAGCTGATGAGGCAAGCAGTGCCACGCTGGCTGGCTGGTCGCAGTGCTGGTGCGGTGACATGGTCTTCACGAAGATCTGCATGCCACCACGTAGGCGCTTGACTTGTTGGCCTAAAAGCTGCATGCTGCCATGCAGGCGCTTGTCTAGTTGACGGGCTGGTTGCTGCGTCAGAAAATCCGTAGGGCAGCGAAACCTTGGCAGGTGCAGTCCTAGTCGTGGCCCTGCAGATGCCCCCGGCAAGGGTCTTGCTGGGGTCTCGTGGTCGTCCCCATCAAGGACCTTGCCGGGGGTCTTCGGTCGTCACCGGCAAGGATCTTGCCGTGGGTCTTCGGTCATCCCCGGCAAGGATCTTGCCAGGGTCCTTCACCTTATGGTCCTTATCTAGTTTCGTAGGCCCATGGTCTTCACAAAGATCCGCATGCCACCACGCAGGCGCCCGTGAGTCTGGGTCTCGACATCATCGATGGTGTCAAAGATCTCAGGATCGAGGGTGGCGGCCTTGCTGGTGTTGGGCAAGTCACCCCGGCAAGACTCCTACCGGGGCTATGTAGGCTGCCCCCGGCAAGAGTGCTGTCGAGGGAATCCCATCTTGCCCCTTTGCTCTTCATGCCTCTGCCTTGGGTGCTGCCTTGGCAGTCTCGTACCTTTCCTTCCTCTGCCCTGCCAAGCATGGCCAGGTGTGGCTGTGACTGCCCGTGCACAATTGAACGGGTATAGAAAGGCCCCTACTTTTGTACACCGACAGGAGCCCCCAGGCCCGGGCCACACATAAGCGCGAAGCGTTGTTGGGCCAGGCCCAGAATGGTGCGCAGGCACGCGTGGCAGAGTTTTAACCGTGGTAATTTCTTCGCCAGTTGCGCTTCCCCATGACTTGCATTGAGTGCATGATGTGGGGGGTCGTGCGTGGAACGGTCGCAACATGCTTGCGTCACCTCGCGGTGAATTATAAAGAGGCGGCCCACGTCTTCCCCATAAAAAAGTGGACTCACGTCATGGCCTTGATGGCGCCCGCGCCCCATGATCATGGGGCGGGGAACGGTCGCTCCACTTGTCTTCTTAATTCTGGCTTGCCCGCCACATGTCCCCCATCCCTCAGGGAGGGTAGGTGGTGGATACAGAGGGCACGAGCATTAATGCCAAGGCAGGAAGCCGGGCGTTGCTAATTGGAGCAACGGGTCGGTCCTGATTCCTTGCGCCTCAGGCGGCCGGTTTGGTCGCGGGCGGCACTACTAGGAAAAGGGCTATAGATGGAATTGATACTAATGGCGCACCAGACAGGCAGTGCGCCATTAGTACATAGTAATGGCGCACCAGCAACAGATACGCCATTAGAGTTCGAAGTACTAATGGCGCACCATGCCCGGAGTGCGCCATTAGTATCAAGAAGTTTTTTTTAACTAGCGCGCCTGTCCAAACATACTAATGGCGCATCCGTGCATAGTGCGCCATTACTAGTTTTAAATAGTAATGGCGCACCTGCAGTAAAGTGTGCCATTAATGCTCTTTTTTTTACGATATTTTTTATTCTTTTTTTTACAAAACTACTAATGGCGCACTATCCCAGAGTGCGCCATTACTAGTTTGAACTAGTAATGGCGCACTATGCGACAGTGCGCCATTAGTATGTTTTTTTTTGCAAAACTTGTAATGGCGCACCAACTAAAAATGCGCCATTAGTAACCTTGATTACTAATGGCGCATTTGTAGTTGGTGCGCCATTAGTATGCAGGCAGCAACAAGATATTTTGGACAGCCTCTCTACCACACTCACTCCCCCCCCACTTCTTCATTCTCTCCACCTCCTCTCCTCTCGGGTCCCTTCTCTTTTTCACCTCATTTCCACCATATATTCATTCAAATTAAGTGGTTAAATTACCTTGTTTTGGTAGGTAAGTATGGGGGGAAGCTATATTTATGTTGTTCTCCATACAACAATGTGCACATGCACTTTTATGGCCTAGCTAGATCTATGTATGTTTGTGGTGTTGCATAGGTTTGTTGTGTTGCATATGTGTTTGTGTTTGGAGGTGTACCGGTATTTGAAATGCGATAGTTGCCAATATTTTCCCGGAATGTTGATTCATTTCCGTTTTGGTGAGAATTTTGGCATTAAGCATTCATTTTTGTCCTATTTTTAGGGAAAGTCATGGCAAATTTTTTCTTGGTTCTAAAATATCGTTTTGCTCTACCCCGCAGGGCGACATGGTGCGCACGATGACCGAAGGCATCGTGAATAGGTTTTTGAGGTCCGCGAAGGCCGAGATGCTTCAAAAGAATGAGACAGAGATAAGATGTCCGTGTCGAAGATGCAAGCTGAAGAGCCTTATTGCGGACCCTGATTCCGGGCAGGTGCGGGACCACCTGCTCTTGCGTGGTTTCATGGATGGCTATCGGTGGCAAGGTGATGAAGATGACTAGGAAGTCGTCCATGGGGGCCGGGCAAGAAATGAGGAAGGGCAGCAAGACAACCACCGCGGCTCGGGCGGGCGAGAAGACGAAGAATGCCCAGGAGATGATCACGACGGTGATGCTGTACAAAGTAATCATGTAGAAGATGCAGGACATGATGATGAGGAAGATGCCGGAGCAGACGACGGGCATGATCATGAAGATGATGATGCCGGCGGAGCAGACGACGCTGAACCATCGATGGGCTAGGTGCAGGACCCTCATATTCCAGAGCTGCTTCTCAAGCAGACCGATAACGCAAGAGCTGCCGCCCGAGAGAAAGCCAAGATGGATCAACTTGAGTTAGACGCGGTTACTCCATTGTATGAAGGATGCAGGCCCGAGGATACCCGCCTGAAAGTAACGCTCATGGCTCTGGAGATGAAGGTAAAACACAAAATGACAGACGCATGCTTCGACGAGAACATGTCATTCTGGCACGAACGTCTTCCCAAGGGGAACAAGTGCCCCACCAGTTTGGAGGAGGCGAAGAAAATCGTGTGTCCTCTGGATTTACCGCACGTGAAATACCATGTGTGCATGAACAATTGCATCATTTATCGGGACGAGCACGCGGAGTCTACCATATGTCCGGTGTGCGGCGTCACTCGATACAAGAAGAGGAAGAAAGCTCCTCGAGAAGTGGTGTGGTACTTTCCGATCACTCCTCGTCTGCAGCGGTATTTCGCGGACCCTAAGGTAGCAAAGCTTCTGCGTTGGCACGCGGATAGGGAGGAGAAGAAGCGAGAAGATGACGCAAATGATCCAGAGATAGATAAAAAAGACAAGATGCTGAGTCACCCTAAGGATGCGAGCCAGTGGCAAGCGTTGAACTTCGAAGACCTAGAATTTGGGAACGATCCAAGGAACATCGTGCTGGGCGCGAGCACCGATGGAGTCAACCCGTTTGGCAGCCAGAGAAGCACACATAGCACCTGGCCTGTGTTTGTGTGGATGTACAACCTTCCCCCCTGGTTGTGCATGAAGAGGAAGTACATTCACATGAGTATGCTAATTGAAGGACCGAAACAACCAGGGAACGACATCAATCTGTATCTGGGGCTGCTGAAAGAGGACCTAGACACGCTGAGGAAAACGCCAGCCAATACGTGGGACGCCGCAAAGAAAGAATTTTTCCCTATGAGAGCCGCGCTGCTCACGACGGTGCACGACTATCTCGGTTACGGATATGTCGCGGGGCAGGTGGTCCACGGATTTTCTGGATGCGTCAGGTGCATGGATGACACAACGTATCGCCAGCTAGATAGAGATCCCGGGTCTTCGAAAACAGTGTTCATGGGACATCGAAGGTGGCTTCGCGACGATGACCTGTGGAGAAAACGCAAGGATCTGTTCGATGGTGAAACCGAACCCCGAGGACGCCCGCGTACGAGGAGCGGCGAGGAAATAGACGAGCTGTTAAAAAATTGGAAAGATTGCCCACTGCCGGGAAAGAAGCAAAAGGCGCCAGAGCCGGGAAAGAAGCGAAAGGCGCCAGAGCCGCTGCTGAAGGTATGGAAAACGAGGTCTGTTTTCTGGGACTTGCCGTACTGGAAGATCCACCGTGTGCCTCACAGCCTTGATGTAATGCATATCACGAAGAACGTGTGCGAGAGTCTGCTTGGTACCCTTCTCAACATGCCAGAGAGGACCAAAGATTGGCCGAAAGCAAGGGCAGACTTGAAATCAATGGGCATCAGGCAGGAGCTTCACGCTATATATGATGATCATGATGATGATGATGATGATGATGAGGCGAAGCAGGACACGGAAAGTCGTCGCAAAGGCAAAAAGGCCAAGAAGACCGGAAATGACTACCCTCCCGCGTGCTTCACTCTAAGTCAGGAGGAGATCGAGCACTTTTTCACCTGCCTCGTAGGAGTACAACTTCCTTACGGTTACGCGGGGAAGATAAGCAGATACCTAGACTGGGCGAAGCTGAAGTTCAGCGGGATGAAGTCTCACGACTGTCACGTGCTGATGACGCAGATACTTCCAGTTGCAATCTGTGGTATCATGGACGCGCACGTCCGTGAAACCCTATTTGGCCTATGCAACTTTTTCGACGTCATCTCTCGGAAGTCTGTTAGCGTGAGGCAACTCAGAAGGCTACAGGAAGAGATCGTGGTGATACTATGCGAGCTTGAGATGTACTTCCCGCCCGCATTCTTCGACGTTATGGTGCATCTGCTGGTCCATATCGTGGACGATATCATCCAACTCGGGCCGACGTTCCTGCACAGCATGATGCCGTTCGAAAGGATGAATGGTGTCATCAAAGGATACGTTCGCAACATGTCACGTCCAGAGGGAAGCATAGCCAGGGGCTTTCTGACCGAAGAGTGCATCTCCTACTGCACGAATTATCTAGGCATCGAGAACCCCGTTGGTCTGCCCGTCAACAGGCACCTCGGCAGGCTCGCTGGATGGGGTCACCGTGAGGGTCGCCGCGAAATGCATGTCGACTTCGAGGGTCGACTCGCCGACTTTGAAAGAGCAAACCTAGTCGCGCTACAACACATAGACGTGGTCGATCCTTGGGTGGTTCAGCACAAAACCTTTATTGAGAAGACATACAATGACCGAGGCCAACAGAGGACGGACGGAGATATAATCAAAGAGCACAACTCATGTTTCACGCGTTGGTTCAAGCAGAAGCTTCTGTCATACCCTTTACATGATGATTCTTCCGCGGAAGAACAACTCATATTCGCCTTGTCACAGGGCGCCGAGCACAACCTGATGACCTATGAGGCGTACGATATCAACGGCTATACATTCTACACCGAGGCCAAGGACATGAAGAGCGATGGTTATCAGAACTCTGGGGTAACGATGGAATCCTACACCGGTAATGACAAGGACAGATACTACGGAAGGATCGAGGAGATCTGGGAGCTGAGCTACGCTGGAGAGAAGGTCCCGATGTTCCGTGTCAGATGGGCCAAGAGCGTCCTAAAAGAAGACCGGTATTTCACCACCATGGTTATACCCGAAGCCAAATCCAAGACCACGGGCGCAAACGTCACCGCGAAAAATGAGCCATGGGTACTGGCTTCCCAAGTTGACCAATGCTTCTTCATTACCGACCCGTCAAAGCCCAGTCGTGTTGTCGTGAGGAGAGGCAAAAGGAAGATCATCGGAATGGATGGAGTAGCCAATGAGCAAGACTTCGACAAGTACGGCGACCTGAGGATCGAACATGACGACGATGATGAAGTAGCAGCATACACCACAAGAAGAAGCAGGACCACCCTACCTAAAGGACGTCCGTTCCACAGAAGAACTCCATTTGCGAAAAAGAAGGGCAAGAAGATTGTGAACAGATAGCTAGCTAGCTAAGATCGTTTGTATTTAAATCGTAGCCTTCATTTCTCGATTGTATTTCATGGGCACTTTTTGAACTATCATGAATATTTTTAAATTTCATGGACACTCGATCTCGATCCCCCTCGTCGCCGAGAGCACCCCC
>LR738710.1:520373078-520396853 GCA_902687465.1 Secale cereale
CGACGCCGCCGCCCCCGCTTCAACCTCGCCGCCGCCAGGTAACCACTCTGTCTCCTCCCCCCTTCCTTCCTCCCCCTCCCTCCCTCCCTCCTTCCCCTACCTCCATGTTTCTGAAATTTCAACTACTAGTTCTAGTAAAACATGTTCAGTAGTTTCAGTAGTTACCGTCGTCCCCCAACTCCCTCCCCGCAAACCCTACAATCAGAAAGCTAACTAGGGCGTCGTCAGGTTCCCGCTTCGGTAGGAGTTGGTTGACAGTCTAGACCACATTTGTTGAATGCAACTTTTTTTAATGTGTTCTATACTGTCATCGGTTAACTGACCTAAAAAAAAGCACCAGAAAAAAATAAAAATGCACCTGGAGGAACAAAAACTACAAGGACTAGAAATTAATAACTAAAATCACACACATAATCTTAGATCAGTACATGTTGCCGGCCATAGCTACATTTTGTAGATGAACTAATTCTACGAAACAGGCTTAGCAGTAAAGGGAGCCACCTCAAAAAATTTACGGCCCTGCGAGGGTGCCGCTACAGGAGTTGGAACATGTTTTGCTATGGATATTTTTTAATGACTAATTGGACGAACCAAAGTACATTCTTAGGTTAGACTAGTTAGACTAGTTTCAGTAGTTTCAGTAGTTAGACTAGTTAGACTAGTTTCAGTACTTTCAGTAGTTAGACTAGTTTCAGTAGTTTCAGTAGTTAGACTAGTTAGACTAGTTTCAGTAGTTTCAGTAGTTAGACTAGTTAGACTAGTTTCAATAGTTAGACTAGTTACACTAGTTAGACTAATTTTTCTGCTAAGCCATAGTTTAAATTTTTCTACAGCATGTGTTTTAAGTTTGCCAACTCTGGCTTACAGCTTTTGTTGTAAAACATGTTCATGTACTGAACTACTAATGCCTTGTGATGCTTTTGATCACATTGAGAAAGACTTGTAAAGATGATGATCACATTGAGAAAGACTTGTGATCACATTGTGATAGTTTTGCAGGTACCCCGAGAGGCCCTTGAGTTTGCTGGAATGTTGATTAACTTCCGTTCCAGCAAATTCGGGTACTCCATATGTCCTATTTTCAGCAAAGGTCATGCTGAAATTTTCCGTGAATTTTAGCATGACTTTGCTAAAAATAGGACATATAGGGTACTTGTGACTAATGCATGGGCCGGGGTATCTTAGTGATTAATTAGGTAGGATCAAGTGCCCCTTTATTCTAGCTGCATTAAACCATAGGCGGCAATAGAGCCAAGTGATTAGGCCCAACTTACAATTATCCTTCCTAGCTTAGCTTTTAGGATGCCTCGGTGTCAACAAACCATAAATTATGAAACCTTGGCTTTTAGGGTGCCTCGGTGTCGATAAAAACTGAAATGATGAAAGCTTAGGCTTTTAGGGTGCCTGGGCGTCGAAAAACCCTCAATTATAAAAGCTTAGCTTTTAGGATGCCTCGGTGTCGACAAACCCTAAATGATGAGACCATGATCTTGTTCCTTGACAATAACCAACTTTTTGACCAAACTTTGTTCCTATTTAGAGAGAAACATGGCCAACAACGATGAGGCCGGTGGTTCGGGCGGGAAGGCATTCTGGGAGCTATCCCAAGAGATGGAGGAACAACCTCACTTGTATGAGGACGCCACCTTCCACACCGATCCTGAGACCACTGATGGTACCGCGGAGGATGACCCCACTAATGCCACCACTGATGGTGCCGCCGATAATGCCACCACTGATGATGGCGGCGCACGCACAGATGGCAGCCAACCGAAGAGACAACGGAAGGACCGGCGCCCGACCGTGCTCCGCACCCTCAAGGAGGAAGTTACTGAAGTGGACGACGACGGGAATCCAACGGCGCCCGAACGAGTAGTCAAGGGGTACTCGCTTCAGCTCGGGTGCATTCTCCGGAGCACCGTCTTGATCAACACGAGAACCTGAGGCATCCTGACAACGGGAATTACCGCAACCTCCTCTTCACGAAGCCGCACGAACGATACAAGTTCCCCGCTCAATTTGATAACACAAGCCTCAAAGGGAATAAAGTGAACAATGCTGCCCTCACGAAGATGAGCAAGGCCCTGTCTACTTGGAAAACCAATGTGAAGATAATGATCAAGAAAGGTGAGAGTTATGAGACGATCAAGGAGAAACATCCTTTGATCACCGAAGATGACTACAACGAATTCAAGATCACATGCTCGAGCGCCGCACACTCCGAATCAAGTCAGTGGGGGAAAGAAATGCGGGAGCTCAACTTAGGGGAACACACACTCGGTCCCGGCGGTTACAGAGTGGCGGAGCCTAAATGGGACAAGGAGGAGGCGGACCGTGCCGAGCAAGGCCTACCGCCCCTCTTCGATAAATACGGTGACAAGCAGACCAGGAACTTTATCAGGGCCCGGTACAAGAAGGACCCGAAAACATAGGAGCTGACCACGGATTCGAAGACCAGGGCGCTTGAGCTTGTTCTGGTAAGGAATACACCCCCGCGTAATTAGCTCCATATGGTTGCATTCTAATTAATGAAGCCAAATTTCTAAATGATTCACATTCCTTCCGCAGGCGACTGAAAGCAGTAGCGCGGGGTCGACTAAGAGCGGCCCTTGGGACACGACTCTAAATAGGGCGTTGAATGTAATGAAGAACAAGGATAAGCTCGAGAAGCCGACGTCAGTTGGTCGTGTGGCCGGCAAAGGCTTGTCGACAAAATGGTCGTCATACTATAACGCTGGTGGGCGAAAGGAGAAAAGACCAGCTCGGAAAGCCAGGCGTGCGAGGTTCAAGAACTCAAGGCACAGGTGGCGCGGATTCCGGAGATTGTCCAAGAGCAAGTGCAACAACAGATCGGAGCGACGATCACCGCCATTGTGCCTAGCTTGATCGAGGGGTTGCAGGCGTGGATTGCTGGCGGCCAACAGGGGCCGCCCCCGATTCCCAGCTTCACGGCCAGCAACTCGCAGAACGCGATGGCGGGTCCATTGGTGTCTCCGGCGGAGGCGGCATTGGTGTCTCCGACGCCGGCACGGGAGCTTAATGCACCCGTGTGTACGCCGGCCGGCACCTCTGCAGCAAGCGGCCCCTCCGTCAACTGCACGCCCGCCGTTGGCGGTGCCTCGACATTAGCCGAGCTCGACGCCATCATCACGGTAACTAATTAAGCCTCTCTCGGCCGAGGACTTCATGTCCTTGCCTTTGAATGGGCATCCCTGACGCCCTACATGTTTTCGCAGGGCGCCGCCGACGTTCCGTGCACTCTCCTACACTTCGTGAACAACGAGTTGGTCGATGTCGCCAAGGGAAAAATCGTTCAACCGGGCCAGCCCTTGTTCCATGGTACCCAGATGCCACCCAACTTGTTTAGGGTTCAACTGGTTCGGGTGCTGCCAGGCTGCGACGACGTGTTACCTCCGATTCGACCCGTCGGGGCCGACGATGATGACGTCATGACCCTCAGCGCCTGCCTGAGCTGGCCCCTGCTTTGGCCGAAGAGCCAGATTCGTTTGGGGGCGGGGGAAACCACACCAAAGACAACACCGCCAGTCGTGTCGGCGCCAAGTCGTCCCCATGGCAAGTCCGCCGAACGGTGCCGGAGATCCCTATGCCATTGGATCCAAACATGCATATGGCACAGGATCAGAACGACGACAACGACGATACATTTGCCAATGTCGATCATTACTTTGCCAATCATGGGTACGGTGACGACTTCATGGGGGCTCCTTCTCAAGAACCCAACCCAACAAAAGACGTGCGCGATCAAGCCGGTACCGCGGAGAAGCCAAGTTGCAACAGGCATCGTCTGCCGTTCAGCTCTCAGGAGATGCCTCCAGCTGCCGACTTCACCGAGCCTCAGATAGGCGAGGTGCGAAATATGATCAGCCCCAACACACTAAAGAAGGCGGTCTCTGAGCAGAACTCGGTCCCAATTCAGGAGATCAAGAAGAAGGCACGCAAAAGAAAAACTAACAAGGGTGCGAGCCAGCCGGCACCGAGTACGATCCGTGCTCAGGACGGGCCACCTTCACTTGAGGATGTAATGAGGAGGGTGCATGTGGCGGGAAGGCCGATGCTACCGACAAATATGCTCGATGCTGCAACCGGTGCCATGCGGAGTCTGCATGACAGTGTTCTTTCTTTGGAGAAGCGGCGTCTCAAAGAGAAGGATGTGGCTTACCCGGTTTTCGCGGCCAAGGTGCCGGAGGGCAAGGGCTTTGTGGATAACTCCATCGGGGGTACGATCGTGCTGCGGTTTGATGACATCCACGCTATGTTGAACCTTCATCCGCTGCACTACACCTTCGTTCGGCTATTTTCGCTGAGTATGGAGATGCGGATCATTCGCGACAAGACCCTGGACATCGTGATAGTCGACCCCTTCTACATGCGTGCCAAGATCTTGGGCAGCGCTGGGGATCGGCAAGTCGCGAGTTCTTACCTCCAAGGCGTCATTCTGGCAAACCGAGATAAGGATAACTTCCTCTTGCCTTACTTTCCCGAGTAAGTCCTCCGCCTCAACCGCCCCGTAACATATGAATTCTTAGATTTCGTTCGTTCTTCTTTTAACATTCCGTGTTTTCTGTAGTGACACACAGTGCACGCTCATCCTACTAAGCCCCAAATATTCCATGGCCACGTATTTCGACCCGGACCGTAAGTCGGCTGTATACTACACAAATGTCAAGAAGGTTCTTGATGATGTTCTCGCCGGCTACGCCAAATCTGGAGGCACCTTCACCAGGACAACTCGTAAGTACGGCAAGCACGTGTTCTCCCACAACACGACGTTCTGCTGCGTCAAGCAGCCGCCTGGCGGTCAGAAGGGTGCCTACTACGCCATCCATCACATGCGGGCGATCGTACGGGACCATCATCAACTTCTGCTACCGAGTAAGCTCAAAGATTGGGCCGCGCGCGTGTCGGCAATCCAGGACGCGAACATCAGACAAGATTTCTTTCGCATCCAGTCGGAGTTTGCGGAAATCATCCATCAAGATGTCCTTCGTACCTCGGGGCAGTTCTACCTGAGAAATCAACCGTCGAACAGTGACATCGACACAATGCTACAAATGCAGGCTGACAACGCCCGTGATTTCATGACTCCCACGATAGACGGCGGCTTCATCCACGCTCCGGTGCATTGAGTCGAGTCGAAAGCAGTGATGCTGTGTCTAGTTCTGAAACATCAATTGGCTCTTGTTGTAATTAAACTTTAATGAACTTGTAGTATGTCTCTTTGGTTTCGAGAGTCGTTTAACTTAGATGTAATCGATGCTATTAATGTCTTGCTTTTCTCTTTCGATCGTTCTGTTGCATACTTATATATTGCTTATGAATTGTCTGTGAATTGATACTAACGTTTCGTTTGGCTAGTGCATATATAGCGATGCCGTCGTATGTCGTGTACAAGGGTAAGGTTCCCGGAGTCTACGACGACTGGGAGGAGTGTCGGAGACAGGTTCACCGATTCAGCGGTAACAGTTACAAAGGGTACACCACTAGGGCCGAGGCCGAATCTAGATACGCCCGCTATCTAGCGGGAGAGGGGAGGGAGCGTTGGAGGAACCGGATGAAAACGAGTTTCATCGTGATGATGCTCATCGTGACGACCGCAGCTCTCTTCTATGTGATGGTAGTTTAGATGATCGATATCGACTTGTAATGTGAAGACAAACTCGCTACTCGCGGTCTCGAGACTTGTAATATATTGTTCTATCTTTGTTCGGTCTTTTCAATTCGGAGACTAATATGATGAATTGTATTCGGAGACTAATATGATGAATTGTATTCAGAGATTAATCTTCTATTGTATTCGATGAATGTGTTGTTGATGTGTGCTGTCTATATTCTGTGCAATTATACATTTTGTAATCTGTGCAAAAAAACAGAAAAATAATATTAAAAAAACCTAATATTCATACTAATGGGCCATCAGAGAACAGTGCGCCATTAGTATTCCAAAGCATACTAATGGCGCATTATCGGCCTGTGCGCCATTACTATGCGGACACTACTAATGGCGCATCATACTTAGTGCGCCATTAGTATGCCAAAGCACCTGGGTACACATGGCCCCTGGGAGGCATACTAATGGCGCACTACGGTGCACACTAATGGCGCATTTGTGGTGCGCCATTAGTATACCAGATACTAATGGCGCACCAGAGGTGCGCCATTAGTATCAAATACTAATGGCGTGCTAGTAATGGCGCACCACTAATGCGCCATTAATGGCCAAATTAGGTGCGCCATTAATAGGCCTTTTCCTAGTAGTGCGGATGCCCTTAGGTTGGCGGCCGACCCTCGGCTCTGCCCCTCTATAAAAACGAGAGAGGGAGAACGTCCTTCTGCATCCATCTCTTTCCTGCTTGATCCTTTTCTTCCACTCGTCATGGTTAGAGGGCGCGCCCGCGCTCCAACGGCGGCAACAAGGGCTTCTGCCCGACAGCGTGTCCCTCCTCCTCCGGAGCTCATGGCAGAGGAGCCCGCTGTGAGAGGAAGAGGGAGGGGCAAGGCTGAGGCCGCCGTGGCGCTCGGGGGAGAGACGGACCGGGCAGCACCCCGGCCACGCTTCCGCCAGCTGCTCTTCCCCCAATAAAGATCCATGTCGGAGACCAGCCCTGCGAGTTCTTCATCAGGCCATACAAGCCAGTGTGCAGTCACCTGAGCCTCCCCTCCCCATTTGCTTGGGTAATGGAGCTTGACCCATTGCAGGCCTTGAGGCTGCATATGAGGGGCTGCGGGAGCGGAGGCATGTGGGTCAACGTTGACTTCCCCGCCCCTCATGTCATGTACCTCCGCCGTGGGTGGAAGACATTTGCCTGCACCCATAGCATGTCGAATGGGCACGTTCTCCAATTCAAATTAATGGGGAACGTCCTGCTCTCCATCAAGGTCTTTGGGCACTCGAGAACACGCTTAGGGTGCTGTGCGGAGAGCTCAACTGACAAGGAAACCTCCTACTTGAGCGATAGTGATGAGGAGGATAGTGACAGCGATGATGACTGTTGCGAGTGGGAGGATGCCGATTCCAACTCTGGCTGACCATCGGTGGCAGCACCGTCATCTGCATCGCCCTCCCCCCTCGGTCACGCATCTTGCCGAGGGTCATCCATGCCATTCTCTCCATCGACGCGTTCCCCGTCACCTTTTCTTTGCCTTCACCTGCCACACGTGGGAGGAAAAGGGCAAGAGCGGAGATTGCGAGGTGCCTATCTTTCTTTCAGCTTGTAGGCACTTGCCAAATCTTAATTTCTAAATAATGTAATCTCTCGAGCCCATGCATGTGTCATATAACATTCATACTTGTATCATCATGTCAATGAAAAATACCAGCCTTACCGGGGACCTGTGCATGTATACATCCATACGGAGGTCAAATGGCTCTTTAATGCAAATAAATGAGTTCTCCCGCAAGCCATCCTGTCGGTGCCCTCTGCACCTCCCGGAGAATCACATCTGCCGGGTTGGAGACAAAGGGTCCAGCTCCTCGTCAATCTTCTTTTAGTAAAGGCTAATGCGACCATTCTGACCGAAGAAGCGTTCGGGTCAGGGATGGGAGCACCTCAGTTTAAAAGAGATTGGTGAGGTTTTCTAATGCACAAGTCACAGGTAACGAACATGAATGGTCAAGAGGTGAACTTTATCTGTTTGGTTTGCCGGGGATCGCCATGCCTCGCAGTCTTCCCAACTTCTTGTCGGGGCCGGGTCCTTGGCAGAATCGAGCGTCCTTACCGCGGCTGGAAAGGAGAGGGGACAGGAGCATGGAACCTTGGCGGTCCATTAACATTTGTTGGAATCAAAAAGCAGTAGAATACCCTGGACATCATGTATATACATATACACATAAACATGGAAATCAATAGGAAATTGTACATACTAAAGGGCTTTTCTTCCCTAACTGCACGCAGGGTCTGCGCCTAGCTTTTTACATAGGGTTACAGGCCTTGCCGGCAAGGCTAGTACAAATGGGGGTTGCCGGGGCTCCCAGCAACCGCGCCTTCTGGGTAAAACTTGGAAAGATGTTTGATATTCCATGAATTGCTCACTGGAATGCCATCTTCGGTGTGTAGGCGGACTGCGCCGGGCCTGGTGACTCGTATTACTTGATAAGGGCCTTCCCACTTTGGCGTCAACTTGTTTGAACTCTTGGCTGATGGGATTCGCCAAAGAACAAGGTCGCCTTCATCAAGGATTTGGGCTTGAACCTTGCGGCTATGGTAACGGTGCAAGGCTTGCTAATAGTGAGCGGCTCGCACAACAGCCTGAAGACGATCTTCCTCAAGGAGCATTGCATCATCTTGGTGCAACTTCTCTTGCTCAATCTCATCATAAGCGAGCACTTGAGGTGACCCGTATATGTGTTCTGTGGGGAGAATAGATTTTGCCGCGTATACCAGGGCAAAGGGTGTTTGGCCAGTGGCTCGATTTGGTGTCGTTCTGATTGACCAATGAACTGTTGGCAACTCATCAATCCAGTGTCTTCCGCACTTGTGTAGGCTGTCAAAAGTTCTGGTCTTGAGGCCTCGCAACAATTCTTCATTCGCCCTCTTAGCCTGGTCGTTACTTCTGGGATGAGCAACAGAAGCAAAACAAACCTTGCCGCCGAGGTCTTGGATGTACTGCATGAAGTTGCGGCTCGTGAACTGCGTGTCGTTGTGAGTGATGACTCTCTTTGGCTCACCAAAGTGGCAGTCTAGTCCCTTGAAGAACTTGACGGCGGATTGTGCTATCACCTTTCTCACCGGTTCCACTTCCGGCCACTTTGTGAACTTGTCGATCGCGACGTACAAGTACTCAAAGCCCCCGACAGCACGGGGAAAGGGGCCCAATATATCGAGCCCCCAGACCGAAAATGGACAGGAAAGATGGATTGTCTAAAGAGCTTGAGCTAGTTGATGAAGCTTCTTTGAATGGAACCGGCACGCTTCACACTTGGTTACTAGTGCAGTTGCATCCCGGAGGGCGGTGGGCCAGAAGAAACCTTGCCGGAACACCTTGCCGGCAAGGGCTCTTGACCCTATGTGGGAGCCACACATGCCTCCATGTATCTCTGACAATAGCTTCAGTCCGTCCTCCTGAGGAATGCACTTCAATTTCACGCCGTTCAATCTCATTCTGTATAGGGCATTATCCACAAACTGGTACATGCTGGACCGACAGGCTACTTTCTCTGCCTCTTCCTTTTCCTCAAGGAGTTTGCCTATTTGGAGGAAATGGACGGTGTGCTGTGCCCATGCCGGAGCCTGGGGCTCGACGGCAAGGACTAAAGGCTCATCTTCGGCCGTAGGGGCAGCTACCTCTATGGTCAGGTCTTGGGGCCTGATGTCGGCAGGGCAGAACCCCCGGCAAAGCCTGCTCCCGGCAAGACAAAGTCTATGCAAGTGGGCAAAGTCAAACAGAAGAAGAAGGTGATGCAGCACCCGATTTATTTTGTCAGTTCCCTCTTGCAGGGGGCTAGATCAAGATATTTTGGTATACAGAAGCTACTTTTCGGCCTCCTTATGGCCTCGAGAAAGCTGCATCACTATTTCTAAGCGCATGAGATCACCGTCATCACCCGCCTCCCTTTGCGACGAATCTTGCACAACCTAGATGCAACCGGGAGGATTGTGGAGTGGGCGTTGGAACTATCAAGCTTTGTCCTAAGGTTTGAAAGTACTTCAACAATCGAGAGCTGAGCCTTGGCAGAGTTCATAGCAGAATGGACCTCAATGCCCGACAAAGAGATTCAAGAGGCCACCCTTCTAGGGAAGGAGACGAGCCGTGACTGGATTATGTACTTTGATGGAGCTTTCTCGCTACAAGGTGTTGGTGCCGGCGTGCTACTCGCCAAACCCACCGGAGAGCGCCGCAAGTATGTAGTCTAGATGCATTTTCCCCTGGAAAAATCAACAAACAACATTGCGGAGTACGAGGGATTGCTTGCTGGTCTCAGGATCGCGGCAGACCTCGGAATCAGGAAGCTCATCATCAGGGGTGATTCGCAGCTTGTCTTCAAGCAAGTTAACAAGGATTACTAGAGCCCGTTGATGGAGGCCTATATGGATGAAGTGAGGAAGTTGGAGGAGCGTTTTGACGGTCTACAAGCAGAGCATGTTCCCCGAGCAGAGAACAGCATTGCCGACGACTTGTCGAAACACGCTGCCCTCAAGTTGCATGTGGAACGAGGTACCTTTGTGCTTGAATTAACCCAGCCATCTGTTCAGCCATCTGCGGGACAAAATAAACGAAGGAAGGCATGCCCCGACAAGTACTTTCCCGCTGAGCTCCCAGGAGCCGCCGGCATGTCGGGGAAAACGACACCTATGGGATCCCAGGGACACCTACTATGGTTTGCGGGGGCGTAGCGCCGTGCAAAGAGCAGGTCTAGCAATCAACGCATGGGGATTATTACCCAGGTTCGGGCCACAAATGATGCGTAAAAGCCTAGTCCTGCTTGTGTGTGTTTATCTTGTGTTCCTCAGTTCCTGAATTGGCTACTATGCGTGCCTTGTCCAAAAAGTTCGAATCCTTCCACAGTATGCCTCGGGCCTCCTTTTATATGGCAAAGGGGTCGCCACAGTTGCACACAGGAGGTGGAAAGTATCTACAATGTACAAGTTTATCGCCTGACATCATAGGAGAAATGCATTTAATGCGATGCCTACGTGCCCTATTGCTTTATCGAGGACGGCAACAGAGCTCGTCTCATCCACAGCCGGCTCGCCTTGTTCCGACGCGCGTCCAAGCTGACGACGCATGCAGCCCCACGCTGGCTAGCTGGTCGTTGTACTGGTGCGGTGACAGGGTCTTCACGAAGATCTGCATGCAACCATGTAGGCGCTAGAATTGTTGGCCTAAAAGTGGCATGCTGACATGCAGGCGCTTGTCTAGTCAACGGGCTGGTTTCCGCGTCAGAACGTCCGCGGGGCAGCGAAGCCTTGGCAGGTGCGGGCCTGACCGTGGCCCCGCAGATGCCCACGGCAAGGGTCTTGCCGGGGTCTCGTGGCCGTCCCCGGCGAGGATCTTGCCGGGGGTCTTCGGTCGTCGCCGGCAAGGATCTTCTCGGCGGTCTTCGGTCGTCCCCGGTAAGGATCTTGCCAAGGGTCTTCACCTTTTGGTCCTTATCTAGATTCGCAGGCCTTTGGTCTTTACAAAGATCTGCATGCCACCACGCAGGCGCCCTTGAGTCTGGGTCTCGACATCATCGATGGTGTCGAAGCTCTTAGGCTTGAGGGTGGCGGCCTGGCTGGTGTTGGGCAAGTCGCCTCGGCAAGACTCCTGACGGCCCTGGCAAGGGTGTTGCGAGGGGAAGCCCATCTTGCCCCTTTCCTCTTCATGCCTCTGGCATGGGTGCTGCCATGGCAGTCTCGTACCTTTCCTTCCTCTACCCAGCCAGGCATGGCCGCAGGTATGGCTACGACTTCCCGTGCACAAGTAAAGGGGTACAGAAAGGCCTCTACTTTTGTACATCGATAGGAGCCCCCAGGCCCGGGCTACACATAAGCGCAAAGCGTTGTTGGGCCAGGCCCAGAACGGTGTGCGGACACGTGTTGCAGAGTTTTAACCATGGTAATTTCTTCACCAGTTGCGCTTCCCCCGACTTGCATTGAGTGCGTGACGTGGGGGTCGTGTGTGGAACGGTCACAGCATGCTTGCGTCACCTTGCGGTGAATAGTAAAGAGGCGAACCGCGTCTTCCCCATAAAAATAGGAAGCCGCAGGGGCGCTGCTCATTTACAAAGTGGACTCGGGTTGTGGACTTCATGGCGTCTGCGCCCCACGATCATGGGGCGGGGAATGGTCGCTCCACTTGTCTTCTTAATTCCGGCTTGCTCGCCACGTGTCCCCCATGCCTTGGGGAGGGTAGGTGGTGGATACAGAGGGCACAGGAATTAACGCCGAGGCAGGAAGCCTAGCGTTGCTGATGGGAGCAGCGGGTTGGTCCTGATTCCTTGCGCCTCAGGCGGCCGGTTTGGTCGAGTGGGGTGAGGGAGTCCTGGACTAAGGGTTCCTCGGGTGTCCGGCCTGTTATCCATTGGTCGGATTGATGGGCTGTGAAGACATGAAGGCCGAAGACCGTACCCGTGTCTGGATTGGACTCTCCTTGGCGTGGAAGGCAGGCTTGGCGACCAACTATGAAGATTCCTTCGTATGTAACCGACTCTATGTAACCCTATATCCCCCCCCCCCGGTTTCTATATAAACCGGAGGGTGTAGTCCGGAGAGGGGAGAGACACATTACCATAGTCATATAGGCTAGGCTTCTAGTGTTTAGCCATTTCGATCTCGTGGTAGATCAACTCTTGTAATACTCATATTCATCAAGATCAATCAAGCAGGAAGTAGGGTATTACCTCCCTAGAGAGGGCCCGAACCTAGGTAAACATTATGTCCCCAGTCTCCTTGAAGATTTCTATAAGTATTAACAATACAAAATGTAAAGGTAACAAGTTTCAGCATTGGTATACTAGCTGGCAACAACATTAAACCAAATACAAAAGTCTGAAGGTAACTAGCATTATAAACTAATGATAGTATTTTTTTTGCAAACCATGTACCTTGAAGATATATATCATTTCGAACTCCAGAGGACCTGAAAATTGCTATCCTAGTCTTGATAGTCGATTAAACATAAAACTTGACCAACCGAATCAAAGAAAATAGCCGGGTAAGGAGGTGCCCACTAACCTTTCCTCTTGTCTTCATAATTTTTTGTGCAGTTTAACCAAAATAAAATGACATCAGCGCCTTGGAATTTTGGTGACACTGTACAAAAAACAATTACTTATCTCATGAAAGTGAGGTATGTAATCTATAAGCATTAACAGTGCAAAAATCTGAAGGTAGTAACAAGTTTGATCGTTGGTATACTGGTTGTGCAACAACATTAGAATGCCTTAGCTAAAAAATCTTTAATACATCCACAATCAACAGCTAACCCTGAAATAATCCAGAGACATTAAATGGCATTCCTTAAATATATCGGTGGCATTAGACTGAGTGCGGCATTAGTTAAATGTGGCATCACTTTAGCAGTAGCATTGGTTGACTTTACCGCCGGCATTATACTAACAGCAAAAAAGTGGCAATAAGAGCATGAGAGACCCATTCAGACAGTGGGCGCACCAGTACGATGTACCACCATGGATGCATAGAGTGATGAGGGAGGTATGGTTGCCCAGAGAAACAAATATCCAAGCAACATATGTGGATTACGTCCCATTTTTGTTATGTTCAGCCACCTTTTTCCTATGTGAGGACAACAAACCGATCGACCTGGTCATTCTCTATTGCGTTGTCATGCCTTTCTACCCTTCTTCAACCAAGAGACACAAGACTTGTTCCTTAGCTACTGATTTTCCCCTTTTAAACCTAGATGCAGGTTCGATGCCTACTCTCTTGGACAGTACAGTCTCCCTTCCTTTCCTTATTCAACCCAGACATTGATTAGTCTGCATGAAGTAGGGTTTCCTTTAATAGTGCAAATTAAGGTTTTCGTCTGCGTGACCAGCAGAGCAGAGGATTAAAAAATGGGAAGATGGTGGAGTGGAAAAAGATCCACATGCAGCGACATGGCAGATGGGGCAATAGAACAAGGGTATGGTTCGAAAAGAGGTAGCATACCTGAGGGTCGGTGGGAAGTGGCTTCGCTCGTGGTCGTCATCCTCCGCACGCACTACGGCAACGAGCTTGGGGACGGAGGCCATCCCGTGTGGGTGCTAGGTCTGAGAGGACGGCCTTGTCATCAGTGCGTGACCTCGCTCGCCGGTGACGAGTGCGTCAACGTTGCACGTCCTTTTCTTCCCCGGCAGATCTGTGACCATCGGCGAGGAGGGAGAGAGAGGCCGTATTTTTTAGATCTGTAGAGATGGTGATAGTGTGAGAAGCAAGTGGGCAGCCCTTAGCAAGAAAGCTCTGAAGCTCCAGCCTATATATCTTTTTTATACTACTAGTACTAGAGGTGGAGTAGTGGTAGAGTAGTTAATATATTTTCTCTGCAAATAGTACCAGTTAGTCGTGCTTCAAAATTGAATGGCATGCCATTAAAAAAATAAAGGTCGATAACTAATGCGGCACCTCGGGCCAACGCGGCCAGATCGCATTTTGCACGACAAATTACACACCATGTTTCATTGACATGTGGTCCCGTGTTCCAGATGAATGACTGCAAGTTTGACCACCGTGATGCTAGGTGCGAGCCGAGGAACACTGTTGGAGAGACCCCCCTCATAATTTTCCTAGATTGGTCGTTTCTTTCATAGGATAGAATGCTAGAGGATTTTTTCCTATGTAATCATGTTTTAATTGATAATCTAGCATCCACTCCAACTTTTGTTTCACTTCCTTTGGTCCTATGAAGAGAGTACTTGCTCTAAATGATGTGCCGCTGCAAGAGCCGCCTATATTAATTAACCATGCTCTAAAAACGTGGACCAGCTTTGGCCATAGTAGTACTGTAGGTTTTTTGCGGGTGTAGTAGTACTGTAGGTTAGTACGTGACCTTGAGCTTGGCTCTTCTCCTCTTCCGGAAGTCGAACAATAATGATGGTACTACTTCTAGCAATCTGACACCAAATGAACTGTTGTACGTCCACCACTTGTAAGCAAAAGTTTCTCCTCGTGTTGCGAGCCACCACGCACGCATTGGCGAGGGAGAAGGCGTAGTAAGCAAGCTTCTCATCGTTCTGCGAGTTGACGGGACACATCAAATTTACGTATTTATCAGTATTCTCTTCAAAAAGGGCCGACCATGTCCATGGCTACCATCCCGTTCTCGGTCATTGAGTACATGCACTATTCACATGCCATCGAGGAGAAAAAATATTGTGTAGTACTAGGTGCCATCGAAGTGCACGACTCACTTATGCACTGCATATCTCTATTTTCTTTCATGACACGCCACCTTGATGCTAGATGTCCCGCGTGTCATGGAGGCATATAGTATGATTTTGTAAAATGGAGGCATATAGATGTCCTGCGCGCCGGCAACAGGATGAACAAAGCTCATGTCTTAAACGAAAGAGTGGGAGAACATAGATTCCCGACGACCGAGAAGGAGCTAAAAACCTCGGGGTGGAGCGTCTGCACTCATAATAATTTATATTATTCAGCGATAACTAATGCGGCACCTCGGGCCAACGCGGCCAGATCGCATTTTGCACGAGAAATTACACACCATCTTTCGTTGACATGTGGTCCCGTTCCAACATGTCAGTGAGACGACGGCGAGTCCTTTTGTACAATTTCCGAAAGGACGTGTAGGCCGGGGCGCCTCTTCGTGTACCGTGGCAAACTGGCAATCGTCCACCGACTCTTCACCTTTCCATCTCAATTTGGAACTGCTGTCGCATGCTCTTCCTCCCTCCTCCATTTGCCTTCACCCTTCCTTCTGCCATTGTTCCATCGTCTTCTCCATGGAGGGAACAAGCCGGAAACGACCCCATTATTCTTGCCCCGATCTGAATGATGATGCGGTAGGGGAACTCATTAATCGATGTGACGTCATCACCTCGGCTGGCATGGCAGGTTCGTTCAAGAATATTCTCGACTCAACTAATAACATCATTACAAGGAACCCAAGGGTCCAGGAGCGGTTTGATCTCCCCTATTTTCTTCGCCGTGACCCTGCTGACCGGCGCGGGGACGAGGGAAGCCTCGCCTTGTGCAAGTTGATGCCTCTTGATAATGATACGTATGATGTTAAGATGCCATCGCTTGAGGGCAAGCGTTGGGCAGGCGCAAATGGAGATTGGGTTGTTTATATTGGGTACAATTGCGAGTGGGAACTTGTGAATGTGTACACTCGTCAGCGGATTCCACTTCCAAAAATCTCCGAGTGCCCTGAGGTTGAGCACACAGATGGTCGACGTACGTTCAAATATGATCATGGTGACTGTCGTCTACGGAAGATAACAATTTCTCGAGTTCCCAGCCGCTATTGGAATTACAAGAACTATAAATTTGTTGCTATCTTCGACAAGTTTGTTGCCGTCCTTGGTTTTTCGACTGGATGGATATTGCTCAAAAATCAGTTTCTATACCCGGATGTGTACTGTGATGCAATTGAAGACGAGAGTCTTGTGTTTGCTGCCACCACTCGTGGCACTGTTTTTGCATGGGATCCTTATTGTTTCGGTATGTTTGTCTTCCAGCGTAATTAAATTAATTCATCCACATGCATGCAAGTTAGCAAGTTTCCTTTCTCTACTAATTAACCTTCTTCTTGTGTTTCCATGGTCCTGTGAACATTCCACCACGTATACTTGAAAAATTTTATAACCAAGGGGGAGATGACGATGGTGATGATCACGAGCATGAGGATGAGTAGGTCCCATATGCTCACTGGTGGCTGGAAACTAATTCTGATGGATCACCACTTCTTGTATATATACAGCCCACTGCTGATGTTACTACTGAGGGAGCAGGTGTTGTCTCCCATGGTCGCACTCTCCGGACCTATTCCAACACCCGTTGCATGGTATTCGGGGTGGATACTAGTGTTAGCACCAACACCTTCTCCCTGGTGCAGTATTGATAGTCTTGTAGCAAACTCGCTCTTCCTTGGACAAAACTATCCAATGATGGTGAAAGGCGATCCAACTGATGTTAACGCAATGTTACTACCATTTATGAGAAACAACTGTATTTATACGTCGGACATTGCGGTGGCTCCCTACCCTGGTCGTGATATAGTAGGCCGCTTCAGCCTGGATGATCAGTCCTTTGTTGGTCTCGAGATTGACACTAGCTGGCCCTTCCCAGAGAATCACTTGTGGTTCAAAGCAAGCGTTTACAACGCCGAGGATTGGTTGAGTTGAAGTTCATTTCATAGATTGTTATTTGTTGTGTGATGAAAACTTTAGTATTTATAATGTATCCTCGTTGTCATTGTGGGTTGATGACCTGTTGTAGGTAATAAAATGATATGCCTGTGATAAACTTACTAAATTTATGAATGGCTTTCGAGTCGCTTCTCTGAGTGGGAGCTGCGACGAGTAAAAATATATTTTCCAAATACATAATGTACGTGCATTGCAACAGGTTATCGGATGAGGCCCATCAACAATAGTACACTATTTGTACTAGCTTCACATGCTGCACTATCTCTACATCTACGTACGTAATACAATAAGTTTTAAACTTGAGACAAGCCATCCATCCTCACAATGAACACTTTTTAACCTAGCACAGACTCCAAGAAATTTGGCCACAATGTGAGGTGGGCCATATGTTAATGTGTTCGCTGTACATAACCAACACCTCGAATCCTCGATACTACTACTATAAGTAGTAGGAGTAGTAGGGTGGCATGGGCCAGAACAAGCATTCACGTCCAGGAGTACGGCACACGCCATCAGCAAGACTTCCATCTGACACCATATTTGTTGGAGTCCGTGCTACAACAATCTCTTCAACCTCGTCGTTTCTCTAACTCAGCCATCGTGTGGCGGGCGAGGTGGGGGTTTGTCGATTGTCGGTTTCCTCAACTACGGTCCCACTTGTAAGGCCAGCTCCAACGAACGACCCCAAACGGACCTCGGTTTTGCCGTCAGCCGAACGCGCGGACGCATCCCGGCCGCGTACATTTTTCTTTGCAAACACATATCTTTTTTTCATCATTGATTCTTTGGTGCATGGAAATACATCACCAAAATTTTGACTAGAAAAACAAGAGCCACAAGAATACATTTTAGAAGATATCCAACTTCCAAATTGCTCCTGTAAGTTGGATTAGTGCCTTCTTGATACATTCATTGTTGATCTGCGGAGGCTCGATCCTGCGTGCTTCTTTCTTCTTCGAGTGTAAAGAAGTAGACGTGTCTATCCCCTATTCTATCAACAAGTGCACTAGTCTCATCTCTTGCATCTATGCTAGCTAAAAGTGCTAGAACATCTACTAAATTGCGCTCTATCAATATATCATTGTACTCTTCTTCCCAATACCAAAACTTGCATGCATTCTACACAATAAAATTTGAAGTTGGCACAACTAGTCTAATCCTAGAGCACAACCGAACATTTGGTCGAGTTCTTCCTCCTTTTGCCGACATGTGGGACATCCAGCATCCAGGTCGTGTCATGAAAGAAAATAGAGTGGTAGTTGAAGCCACGTGATGTGCATCTTGGGTTAAACTATAAATAGAATCTTAGTACTCGTGAGTAACTCCAAAAGCGGCCACCGAAGATCTTTATTGGATTTGCTTTTCATCACCAGCACGTAGAGGTGAAAGATGTGCAGGTTCAGTGGGTCCTCTTGCGTTTTCACTGACATGTGGGACCGCATATGAGCAAACAGACGATGGGCTCCGCGCATCTGCTGGCTGGCTGAGAAGAGAGATAGAGGAGGGCTGAGCACGGACTCCAGGAAATTTGTTCTACGTAACCAGCACCTCAATATAGTGGGATGGCATGGGCCATAACTAGCATTCATGTCTAGCAGTACGGCACACGCCACCCACACGGGTCCCATCCAACACCAATTTTCTTGGAGTCCATGCTACAACCATCTCTTCTCCCTCCTGTTTTCTCAACCATTGCGCGGTGGGCGGGGTGGGGGTTTGTAGATAGTCGGTTTTCTCAACCGCAGTCCCACTTGTAAGTGAAAAATGCAACACAGCACGCATTCCCCCTTGAGCGGCGTGCTGGACCAACCGTGTGGGGGTGCGACGCCAACACGGCAGGCTTTTCCTTTCGAACTTGTAACTTGTAAAATTTGGTTCTGCTCCATGGCGCGACCGATAGATAGAAATAATGATTTTCCCTAGAGTAATGCGAAGTTTGGTTCTGGCGCGGTTCATGCATGGAGTACGTAGGAAAATTATGAAGTTGATGCAAAAGGTAAGATAATTACTAGTAGTACCATATACTACTACATGGATTTGACGGAAAGATAAAGATACATACGGATCCATCAACGACATCCTCATGCCCTAGTGCACCGGGTCACCAACCGACGTGTGAGGAGCAGCGGCATTGGCGGCAAGCTCAACGTGCTTCTGAACAATGCCGTCCAAGGTTGCCTTGTGGTCCAAGAAGGCCAGCGTCCTATCGTCCTCCTCTTGCATGTAGTAGTCCTTGTGGACGATTTGCGCGTAGATGTGGGTGATTATGTTGGTGGTGTCTTGCTGCGCTAGGCGCTGTGCGGCGAGCGCGACCTCGAGGTGGACATTCTTCGACGCGACGACGGGTAGTCGCAGGGCCACCAGTGCGTCGAAGAGGTTGTCACCATAGAGGCAATTGAGGGTGGCATGCATCGTAGAGCCTGGCCGCTGGGCTGGAGGCGTACGTCAAGGTTGTCCGCGAGCTTCTTGACGACGGTGAACTTGTTGAGGAAGCCGACGAGGACCTCGTCGAACAAGGAGAAGAAGTTGTTGTCCAAGCGGCCCCTCGCCCTGGCGGCCTCAAGCACTACCTAGAGACGTTCCTCGGTGTCGGGCACAGGCCGGCGTCATAGACCATCTGGCACAACCGGCTGATGCTTGTGCTCATCGCCTCCATGGGTCTAACTTCTAGTCAACTAATCTTGCGATTGGAGTGATCACTTTTGCCCTTGGGTGCGTAGGATTTCGTAGATTGGACTGGCGGGAGCCTTCATATGAGAAGTGCAGACTGCGTTGAATTCACGTGTGTGTTGGCCATCTACTCCTCGCCCCTCTATTGCACCTGCCTTTGGCTGACAGGTTGGCCAACCACCCATTGGGCCCACGTGTCATACACCCAAAGGCAGGTGCAGTAAGTCAATGAAGCTGCGTCCCCCTCCATGCCCGTGCATGCTTTCAATGACTTGATACTACAAAACATCACATGCAGTGGTTAGTTAATTGCATGTAATCCTATTAAGTAGCAAAAAGACATTAAGTTATATCGCCGATAGGAATAAAACAATACACCATGTATTTATTTACAGAGGGAGTAGTACATTTTTTGTGACATGCATTACTAGATATTGCTAGTCAAATACTAAATCCATATGGACGTGGTAGTACTACTAAATCCAGACGGTGGTGCTAGTACTAGTAGTAGTAGTACTACCAATGTAGTAGCACTGTACTACCCGTTGGTCAAATTATTACGTGTTGCTCCTCACAGTGAAGTGACAAGACCGTACGCCGGACATGACACCTGAGTATAGGCGCCATGTTCGGCATACCATAACCAGCCTCACCGTCTGCAGTCACTATCATCATGGCTGTAGACCTAGCCTGCTTACAACTAGCCATGTTCGACATAACTTCCCGTGCGTAGATGCCTGTGCATTGTAGGGAACACCAAGATTGGGGGTTGGACGGCGCTGGCAGCGGCCATCGCGCCAGATTTTTCCATGGCCTTCTAGATGTGGTAGGGACGAGATAAGGCTGATTGTGAGAGACAAGGAGTTGTTTGTAAATAGCAAACAAGTGCGGGCATCTTTTTGCAAAACTAGAGAAGTTTGGTTTGTATGCGTCAGATCTTGATCCGACGGCTATTGGTGAAAGGTGGCAGGCACAACACCATCACCAACTCAAGACCTGTTTGATTCGCAGGATTTTGAAAACGCAGGAATAGGACACGGCAATATTACAAGTTTCAAACTGATACAAATGTTAGGAGTAATGTTGCACCATTATCGTACAGGTGCAGCATTACTAGGAAGTTTACGTAAGAACTGAATTACTAGGAAGTTTACGTAAGAACTTTCGTTACTTTAGGTGGATGCAGCATTATCGTACAAACTAAAATCCACCGCCCTGACAAGTCACTAATGGGCAACTAACTTTTCGAGTCTCTGGCCACTTGATGTTTCAAAAACAAATTCAGCTTCTGCGGAGGCTTTGTCATTTAGGCTTAGACGCTTGCGGTGATCAGCACGCCATTCATTGTTGCGCCAGAGAACGCCAAACCTCATTACATTGAGCACACTTGCCTCCAGAAAAAAGAACCTGGCCAATTTAATCTCAGATGTGCTGCCTCGATAGTCTATCAAATCAATTTCTGTAAGATGGAGATCAAGGCATTCGATGAGATTGTTATAGTGCAGCACATTTTTCACTTTCGGGTCTTTTTTATCTGCAAAAGAAGAGAACATATTAGAGCAGCTGGATGTATAGGATTGTCGTGTCATCAAGAGGTACCAATATCATTCGCTCATACGATAGGGTTGGATGGCTAGTGATATTTTCTCTCTCTCTCTCTCTCTCTCCTCTCATTTACCTAGGAGTACGTGAAGATCTTGGGCATTTGTTGCCTTCCACTATGTGGCCGATGCCATATTTCGCAAAAGTATGCCACATAATACGCATCTATGTCAAATGAAGAGATTTTGGCACCGCTCTCGCGATGTGAGAGAGTTGGCACCGCTGTGCACACAGACCCACATGTATAAACAAATCAATCAAACCAACTACACCAGCCTCTCACTCTCCCAATACAAGTGTTTTTATTGCCTCACTCCTCAATGCGCCCTCAATTTACTAGCATGCGGGGTGCTACCATGAGTGGTTTCAACTTTGCTTACTTCACCGCGTGTCAGATGGGCCTCTAGTTTACTTATTTTCACCCACTGCCACATGGGCCAGCACACGAAGATACAGAACACGAGATGACAAGGCAGCATGTGGACTGGTTGACCGGTCAACTAAACAATATACGGAGCTATACGCTAACACGGTGAGCGTATAATCCGTCGGTATAGAGTGTTCGTGTGAGAGGGGAGGCCCGTGAGAGATAGCAGAGAGAGAGAAAGAGCTACTCCCTCCGTTCGATAATGTAGTTCCAAATTTTTTTTAGAAGTTTAACTTTTGAAAGTTTGACCAAGTTTATAAAGGAATTACTTATATCTACAATACCAAAGATAAATGATAGTATGAAGTACGTACATGTTGTGATGAATCTAATGATCTTTTTAGATGTAAATGTTTTTCTCCACTTATACTTGGTCTAACTTTTCTGAGGTTTGACTTTTCAAAACATCCATATGCTTATGGACGTGAGAGAGTCCCTAACTAGAGAGAGAGGGAGTGAGTGAAATAGAAAGAGTGAGTGAAAAAAGTGTGTGCGCGTTGGAAAGAGACATGGACAACACTCGATAAAAGTTGAGAAAAATGTGTGTGTCTTATGCAAACATATCACACATGCATCTTCGACAACAGAAGCAAAGTGATAGTGTGTGGTTGTTTGTAACCGAGAGAGCAAGATCCCTAGCACGTGGCCAAGAGGGGTCTGACAAACAAGGGAGAGAGGTCGAGAGAGACGTACGGAGAAAATGCAGACATGGGGAGGAAAGAGTGTATGTTTGTCATAGAGAGATCCCCTGGAGATCGTGATGGGACTACATGGGTGGGAGATCGAGTGACAAGGTGTGTGCGCAATAGAAGATACCCCGAGAGATATTGAGATGGACGTATGGATGGAAGGAGACAATACGTGTGTTCCTGATGGCTAGTGAGAGATAATCATACTTAGGGGGGGGGGGAGTGCTTGTGCCTATGATGGAGTGAGGGGTTATGGTACTTATTAGGGGGTGCGTGTCACATAGAGAGAGAACAAGGGCGGAGAGTGTTGGATGGGTATATATGTGTAGCGTGAGCAAGACATGTGTATGTGTGAACCAGGGAGATATAAAGTTTGAGAGAGATTGAGGAGCCCCGATAAGGCTGAGTGGTGTGTCAGATAGCTGAGATGGGGAAAGAGATATTCCATCCGTTCAATAATGCAGTGCATGTAATTTTTTTAGAAGTCAAACTTTGGAAACTTTGATCAGGTTTACACAAATGTTATTTATATCTTCAATACCAAAGATACATCATACGAAACAACATCTCATGGTGAATCTAATCGTATATGTTTGTCGTTCCAGATGTAATTGTTTTTCTCCACGTACATGGTCAAACTTTTTGATGTTTGACTTTTCAATAAATCAATATGCTATGGACCGAGGAGAGTGCCTAAGTCGAGAGGGATCAAGTGGGTGTGAAGGAGAATGAGCAAGTGTGCAAAAAGAGTATGTGTGTGAAAGAGAAAGTGACAACAAACAATAAATTAGAGAGAGAGAGAGTGTGTGTGTGTGTGTGTGTGTTTTTTCATTTCTTAGGCAAACATATCACGCATGCATCTCCGAGATAGAAAAGCGAGGCGAGGAGATACACGAAGATAGCTAGTGTGTGATTGTTTGCAACGGAAAGAGACACCCCTATAGCACATGTCCAATAGAGGTCTGGCCAACAAGTTACAAAGGTCGAGAGGGACACATGGAGAACATGGATGCATGGGGAGGGCGAGAGGGTGTGTTTACGATAGAGAGACCCCCTCGAGATCGTGAGGGTGGGAGATCGAGGGAGGTGCGTGCGCGATAGAAAGATGCCCCAAGAGAAATCGAGATAGACCATGCACATGTTTGTGATGGAGACTAAGATTAGCTAGTCATATACATATAGGGGGGACTACGAGTGCCTACAATTGAGTGAGAGACCATCATATTTGGCTATCTAGGCATGAGATTGTGTGTGTGTGCGTGTGAGATGGAGAGAGAACGAGAGAGAGAGATAGAGTTTTAGACGGGCCTATCGAGTGCGGGTGAGATATGCATGTGTATGTGTGACCCAGGTAGATGGAGAGTTTGAGAGAGAGAGGGGGAGGAGCTCCGAGATGACAGAGTGGTGCGTGAGAGAGTTACGGGCAACGATCCAAGGAATTTGTGTGCGTACGATGAGTGCACCCAAGATATCTAGCTTGGAATAGAGAATCATACATAGTGTGTGAGAGAGACCTATAGATGGAGTATATATGCATGTGAACTAGAAAGACCCCCCCC
>LR738710.1:520396881-520409398 GCA_902687465.1 Secale cereale
AGAGAGAGAGAGAGAGAGAGAGAGAGAGAGAGAGAGAGAGAGAGAGAGAGATGGAGAGAAAGAGAGAGGACCAACAAGGTTTGTGTGTTGGATGCGTGCGACAGAATTGAAGATTGTCGGCGAGAGAGAGAGAGAGAGAGAGCAGGAGTCCGGGAGAGGGGGAGGTCGCGTTTTATGCATCAAAGACTGATATAAACCATGTTTCGATATAAACTTGCATTCAAATATTTAAATTGGAGAACATGTTGTCTGCAATCCACACATGAACAGATATATGCGTATATCAAACAAGTTCATTAATTTGACTTTCAGCATGTTCATGGAGTACTGTAATACTGTACAACATGCTATTCGATTGAGGTGTTCAATTTTGGATTTAGTTCACTATTTCAACCTGGTGAACGAGCTATTTCATTGAATCCAGATATTTCATTTTGGGTTTGATTCCCGTTTTTGAGTGGGTCAACTATTTGTCATATAGTAAATCGCTAGCAACCAGCATGTAAAAACACATTACTCCCGAGCATCATCTCTCAATCTAAAAAATAAGTGACAAGCTAATATTTCTAAATTTGATTTGAATCGACTTAGTAAGGTAGATGTGGATGCTCGTTCTCCCAAATGTTGAACGAACCGTTAAACATCCTCAGGTCATCGCCCGAGGAAATAAATGAGAGACGCGAAATTACTGTCCTATGTGGGAGACGTATTAATTGGCCCGTTGGGCATCGAGGGTAGGTTCGTAACTTCATCCAAGCGCGCATTCTCCTCGGCCGAAATTACATGTGCCAAATAATTCATAAACCATGGTCGGCAAAACACGCTCTCCTCGCCCGAAATAGCTCACGCCTACTATTTGAAAACACGCTCTCCTCGCCCGAAATCGCTCGCGCCCACTATATTTCAAAACATGCCCTCCTCGCCCGAAATCGCTCCCTCCCACTATTTGGCGACAAGCAAAGTTACTCTACTATCCCCGACCCTCAGTACACAGACCCAAGCCGAGAAGCCTAAAGGTAGGGGTAGAACTATAACTCCCCCTCACATTTCAAAAAAATGTGTACATGGTTCCAATCCCCTCCCAAACCCCTCCCCCCCCATTCGTACCTCGTGGGCGCCAAATCACCTTCTCCCCGGAAGCTCCCTTCTCCCAAGCCGCGAAACCTCAGCCCCTCCTCCCTGGCGCCCCCCACCGCACCAATTTCACAGCCGCCCTCCTCCCTAATGCCGGAGACGTTGTCCATTTGCCGTCGTCCACTGGGCCGTGTGCCTCTTACTTCGTGCTGCTGGAGCTGCCTCGACGATGGCCGCGTGAACCGTACCGGAGCCGATTCACCCTCGCCGTTGTTCACGGCGCCGAAGAGGCTCCAACTTTGGATCTGTCCAGAGTCCCGGCGCTGCTTCCCCGTAGCCGTCGACCGTCGTGACATCGTTGTTTCCCTACCACCGGTGGCCACCGCAACCGCGCCGGCCTCACCGACTCGGCAACTGGGCCTGCCTACTTCACCATGCCGCCAGATAGGTCGCACCCTCATCTCAAATCACTTTATTTAGTCCTTAGTTGTCTGAATTGTTATTCTGGGCCAATCGATTCCCAATGGGAAGCATCACCCCTCGAGGCGGTGGAGCTCCTAGGCTGTTGGTTGGCTGGTGTCTAACGTAAGGGTGCGGGGACGCAAGTTCGCCACGGAAGTAGCGCTTAGATGGCTATCTTAGATTTGTGTGGGTTCAAGGTACTGCGGCCGCCGGATCTAGATGACTGGGAGTCTTTGTGGATTGGCCTGGGGGCGGCGCAACCACGACAGTGCGGTGGGGCGGGGAGCGGGGTTTTGGCCGGGGCCACGGATGGTGGAGGCAAGCTGCTCTACTGTTGGTCGCTGGCTCTTCAGGGAAGATTCCTAACTGTGTCAGCTGGGAGGCACAAGACGGCTAACAAGCCATCCGGCGTAGATCAGACAGTACCAAAATAAAATAAAATCGTGTGACCCCAATTTAGTCTCATTCAACAGACGTGTGACCACTTTCGTACGTTGTTGTTGATCTCTTAGTGTATTTCTTCGGATCAAAGAGATGTGTCGTTCTAAACATTATGCGTTATCTGCATCCTCAGCCACACCATCTTCCGACTCACCGCAGCTGCTCCAGCAAGGGAAGCATACACCAGAAGAGAGCTATAGTCCCCGCTCAATAGTTCCCTGCGTCGAATGCGTGTGTCCGACATGGACAGCCACAACAACTGCATGGCCATCGACAAGTCAGCACATGATGCTCACTCCTATGGATGGCGGCCAGATAGGTTGTACCCTCATCTTACTTGTGTGCAACATTTATGGCTTTGTTATTCATCTAAGCATGGAAAATAGATTATCACATTTCACTATATATTCATGCATATCTCATACGGGTCTTGTTCAGGAGTTAACGATGTTCCATTGTTCAGCTAAGATACTTGTTCTTTTGGTAATGTTATTCTATAGTTATCATCCATCAGCCAATGCTATCCCACAGTCTGGTGATTATACCATTATACCACTTCTTGTATTACCTATGTTGTTCTTTAATACTTTTGTGTGCCATATAGTTAATCTCGAGTACAAACTATACATATTCTGTAGCTTTCATTTGTGTTCTCCCTTTAGTTTTTGAGACCTGTTGCTGTTAGTTAACCGCAGTCCTACTATTTATGTCGTCTCCTACAGGCACTCATTACATAAATGTAACTACTAGTTGTCTTCCATGCATGTCAGATATAATTACACACACTGATATATCCACAAGAACCTCACGGAGCAATGTAAAGGCCAATAAACTTGATATCAATGATACCCAATATGATGGAACATGTAAAGGCAGTTCTTTAGAAGACTTGCAGAAAGATGTTGAATCCTCACCCCACAAGGTGCTTGCTCTAACTTGGCCTGTGATATGGGTACAACATGCATATAATGTCCTGGAGTGTATCTACTCTGTTGCAATGACATGTGCTTAGCATGCTGATCATACATGTAAATATGTCATGTCTTCCTATTTTTCAGTACCTATTCCATTCATGATAACATGTTTTCAAATTCAAGTACTGTCATTCTACTCTATCGTAATGCCATCTCCTTAATTTGGACATCATGCTTCTGAATATCTTATGCAATGTTATTCATCAGTATGTACTTCATCTGTCTACCATACCATGCTTTTTTACATTGCAGTGTTGTTCTAGTGCTCTGTTGCAATTCCATCTTAGTTTCCCAAAAATACACGTGTATGTTGCCTTGGTTTTTTATGTACGTATTCTACTAGCATACAGTTTTACATTAAACTAGTGTTTTTTACTGTGTTGTCCTGTCGTATCCCTAGCTCTTACACCATACTCCCTCCGTCCGGATTACATGTTGCCGAAATGGATAAAAAAAGATGTATCTAGAACTGAAATACGCCTAGACCCATCCATTTTTTTTCCGGATGGAGGGAATGCATGTCAATATGTCATGCCTTTCTATTCTTCGGTACCTATTCCATCTCTCTGATGTAGCATGTTTTATAATTGAAGCACCATTCTTCTATACAAGGCAGGCAAGGGGAAGACGATTATGTTAGAATCTGAAGGGTTACAAACCTGGTCTTTGCAAAAGATCCAAATGCCAGGATATAATAAACCAACTCTAGTTTTTATAAATACTGCTCCAGCACAGACAAACCCAACTCCTACTGATAATAAGCAGATTCCAGTGGCCAAAGAACTAGTCCGCTCTAGTCCAGCAAAAATATGTCAACTCCATTCTAAGAAGCGTGGGCGTATCCTTGCGTCATGAAATTTTATAGCATGCTGATCATATTTTCTACATATTTCTTACCCATCTCTCTTTTAGAAAATAAGCTTAACAGATAGAAGAATTTCTGCACTGGTATCGTCTGTGAGGAAAGATTCTTGCAGGAATTCTCTGTACTCCAATGCAGATGTAAGTACGTGTTGTATATCACTATATTTTTACATCAGCATGTATTTTGTTAATCGGCGTGAATCCAACCTTTATCTGATCTAAATTTAGTTTTAGCAATATGTATGATTAAAGGCCACAATGTTGATTTTTGTAAGGAAAACTGCCTGGTAGTTTTGCATCCGGAGTTGCATGAGTGTACTATCTCATATCAGTGGGTTTGATTACTTTGGTTCTGTAGTGGGTTTGATTACTTTGGTTCTGCAGTGGGTTTTCAGTATTTTTTTACTGTGTTGTCCTGTCGTATCCCTAGCTCTTACATCATATATACTCCCTCCGTCCAGATTACATGTCGCGGAAATGGATAAAACTTGATGTATCTAGAACTAAAATACACCTAGACCCATCCATTTTTCCGGATGGAGGGAATACTTGTCAATATGTCATGCATTTCTATTCTTCAGTACCTATTCCATCTCTGCTGTAGCATGTTTTATAATTGAATCACCATTCTTCTATATAAGGCATGCAAGGGGAAGACGGCTATGTTAGAATCTGAAGGGTTACAAACCAGGTCTTCGCAAAAGATCCAAACGCTAGTAGATAATAAACCAACTCCATTTTTCATAGATACTGCTCCAGCACAGAGAAACCCAACTCCCACTGATAATAAGCAGATTCCAGTGGCCAAAGAACTAGTCCGCTCCAGTCCAGCAAAAGAATTTCAACTCCATTCTAAGAAGCGTGTGCGTATCCTCGCATCATGAAATTTTATAGCATTCTGATCATATTTTCTACATGTTTCTTACCCATCTCTCTTTTAGAAAATAAGGTTAAATGATAGAAGATTTCCTTCATTGGCATTGTATTCGATGAAAATATCTTGCGGGAATTCTCTGTGCTCCAATGCTGATGTAAGTACCTGTTGTATATCACTATATTTTTACATCAGCATGTATTTTGTTAAAGGCGTGAATCCAACCTTTGTCTGATCTAAAATTAGTTGTAGCAAAACGTTAAAGGCGCCAATGTTGATTTTTGTGAAGAAAAATGCCTGGTAGTTTTGCATACTGAGCTGCATGAGTGTACTATCACATATCATGCACATTACTGAATTGTAGTGCTGCTCTGGTTGCCCATTCATTCATTGTGTCAATGTTGCTTTCGTATTACCTTACCTGGCTGATGATAGTTGTGCCATATTGTGTTAATTTGGTGTTGGCTAGTTGCCCAAATGTTCGTTGTGCAAATGTTGCTTTCCTATTATCCGACTTGGCCAATGATAGCAATGCTAGTGTCTTAATTTGGTGCAGCCTGTTGAAGATAAGAAGACAAACACTGAAAACAGCAAGGCAACCCCATTGTTTCTTTCCAATAAATCTAGGCCAGGTAATAAGCCAATAACTCATGATTAATCTATTTGGTTCACCTCCTAATTTATGTTATGATGCAGTGGTCGAGACACTCTCCCCTATCAATAATACAAGCCTGCCAAATCGTCATCTGAATCAGTTCAGTATCCTCTGTCTCGAATGCAATGGAAAAAATGTATGTTTGTGAACCAATTAATGGCTGAAGGAATGATGGAAATGGTGGAGGAATCAGAGGTGCAGAGTCGTGCAACACAACAAATGATCAATGTTTTCAGAGACAGTATAGCAAAGCAGCAAGAACTTGCCCACATGCTTATGGGCTTCATCCGTGCTAAGGTTGCAGATTGTGACGTTGTAGATCATTAGGTTCCGTTCATTTATTTGCACTGGCATCAATCTTTGATTGCCCAGTGGATGTAATTTCCTGTAATATATGCTGGATGTGCCACGTTTTTCCGTGTATGCCATACCTTTGCTTGATCGGTTTTGGTCCTGTGCATAATTGCTTGTCGTAATGGGCTCAAATGATCTAATTTGGCCAAAAGACATGTACGATCTTTAGTGTGCCCATTAAGTTAACGAGCCATTACTAGGCCGAAAGTTAATGGTCGTCCCTCTTAACTCCCGGGTCGTTAATAGGCTGACATCGAAGCGGGCAACAGGTGGGCCCAATTGATTTCACGGGCCATTAACAGGATGTTACTAAGTTCGGGCTACGTATGGCCCAACTATACTGTGGGCCTTTAGCAGGCTGAAAGAGACAGCGGGCTTGTACTAGACCATGAAGAGCATGGGCCGCTACGAGGGCGAAAGTCGGGTTGTATTGTAAATGGCCCAACTGTGTTGCGGGCCTTTAGCAGGCCGAAAGAGAAACCGGGCTGGTATTGGACCATGAAGGGCATGGGCCGTTAAAAGGCCAAAACTCAGGTCCGACTACAAATGGCCCAACTCATTTATGGTCCGTTAACAGGCTGAAAGGCACACGGGCCCGAGAATTGGCCCAACACTTCAATGGGTCACTAAAAGGCCAAATCTCAGGTCCGGCTACAAATGGCCCAACAAACATATGGGTCGTCACCAGGCTGAAAGACACACTGGGCCGGAAATTGGCCCAACACTTAAATGGGCCGCTAAAAGGCCGAAACACAGGTCCGACTATAAATGGCCCAACTGATTTATGGGCGTCAACAGGCTGAAAGACACACCGGGACAGAAATTAGCCCAATATTTAAATGTGTCACTAAAAGGCCGAAAGATATACATCGTGAAAATTGGCCCATCCACTGAATGGGCCGTTAACAGGCCAAAATCTCATTGGGCCGATATTGAGCCCAAATATATAGCGGGCTGTTAACGGGCTCGAACTGACGAGCTGCAATGGTGTCAAATCTTTAACGGGCCGTTGACGGGCCGAATTGGCACATCTCGTATGGGCCGTGGTCTTAAATGGACCTGACACAAGTAGGACTTATATGGGCCGGCCTGCTATTTTTTACTGGGCCGGCCTTTTTCACCGGAATGGGCCACTGTTGGGCCGTGCCACGTGTCAACCTATCATAGGCGTCTCCTGTCCAATGAGTGGATGACATCTGTCCTAACGATAAGGCAACACGTGTTTCCTCCAGCCAATGATGATTCTACACGTGGAAAATCCCCTTTGGTCGGCGTTGTTGACGGGTTATCGGATCCAAAACCGGACCCGATGGCTTAACGGCGTTCCGTTACGGTGGATGCCACGTGTCGGTCACCCTTGACAAAAGCACTTCTGTGACGCGCGATTTATCGTCATGGAAGTGGACACTTCCGTGATGATAATTGTGGTAATGTCATGGAACACTTCTACGACAACATAGGTATGACTATCTTCATCCTGTCATAAATTTTTCATGGATGTACATGCATGACAGAAAACGTGACCTACTGTGACAAACACGTATAATCACGGGAGTGTATTTTTTTGTAGTGTGAGAGCCCTTCATATGAAGACATTGCCCTCTTTGTCAAGAAGTTTAGCGCGAGAAAATTCAAAGGAAGATTCCAGAAGAAGAAAGTGAGAACATGTTACAACTGTGAAGAAACAAACCAGTTCTCCAACGATTGCCCCTATGAGAAGATAGAAGATAAACCAAGGTTTCTCAAGACCTTTCCCAAGAAAAAGTTACCAAACCCTTTGAACTCAAAGCTCAAGAAGAGAGATGGGAAAGCAATGGTTGCTCATGAAGAATCCGATCCGGAAGATGTTAGTGGTGTTGCCGGAATTGCTCAATATTCCAAAAACACTTTGAGACTAGTAAACAAGAGTGGTAAAGTTGTCACCTACAACTATATGAAAGACTACAAGGGCAACGCACACAAGTGCCTAATGGCAAAGGCCGTGGTAGAAGATGGAGAGGACCAAAACTCTCCTTACAAGGTCAAGGTAACCCCACGATCAAATCCTCCTCTCTTCACTCCTCTTACTCCTAGTGATGAGTACCTTGATGCAGAGGATAATCATGATGATTATGATATAGATGACATCTTGTTTTCTAAATTAAATATGGCCATGTTCTCCCTTAGAGGAAATAAGCTCACTATGTTCCGTATGCTTATGGAGATGGTGGGTAAGCACACTGTCACCATTAAGGAACTCGAAACCCTTGTAGCTGAGGAAAAGGAAAAATGTGAAATCCTTGAGCAGAAAGTCCAATATGAGGAAGCATGAAATGATGAACTATGCTTGAAAATTGGTGCAAACATTGATGTTCATGATAAATATCTTGCCTCCTTGAAAAAGGCTAAGGACTCTTGCGAAGAGTTAATGAATGATAAAATTAAACTTGTGAAGTCTCATACTTCTCTATCTAAGGATTGTGAGCTTCTATCCATGTCCCTCAAGACTAAGGAAGCAGAGCTCACCCTTCTTAAAAAGAGTTTTGAGATGCTCAAGCTTACTTATTTTGAAACTCTAGCCAAGGCTTACTCTTCTCCTATTATCAATGTTGATGCTTGTACTACTAACTCTAGTAGTGATCTAGCATCTATTCTTGAGGAGAATCGTTTTCTCAAGGCTCAAATCGAAAGGTCTCATGACATGTGCTCAAGGACAAAAGAACCCGATTGAGGTATTAAGCCAACACAATGAGGTGTTTGCCAAAGAAGGGCTCGGGTTTGACCCAAGCACAAGCAAGAGGAAGACGTTTTCTCAAAAGTGCACCTCTCCTCTAAAAGAAACGTTTGTACGAGAAGGGCATAAGTAGAAAGGTAAGGTTGTTTGTGGGAAGGCCACAAGGGGCATGCCACTCACAACAAGCCAAAAGAGTGCATGCCTCGATCCTATGTACTTCGTAAGACTAAGGATGGAGAAGTTTATGCAAAATTTGCTGGTCCTCGAAATGCATTTCGATTCTATGCTATTTGGGTCCCTAAGACCCTTGTGACTAACTTGAGAGGTCCCATTGAAAAATGGGTGCCTCTAACCAAGTCATAATTGTGTATAGGTTGCTTTCTCTAGTGGAGTAAAATGGGTGATTGATAGTGGATGCACAAATCATATGACCGGAGATAGCAAATTGATCTACGATTTTATGGAAGCTATTCAACCATTTATGAGCATTATGTTTGGTGGAGAATCAAAAGTACAGGTACTTGGATTGGCAAGGTGGCAATCACAAATGACATGTCTCTTGCAAATGTCATCCTTGTTCAATCCCTTAAATATCATTTGATTTCTGTTCGCCAATTGGCTTATGTTGGTTATGATACACTATTTGTACTAATGGATGTGAAAGTCTTTAAGAGAGATACTCTTGAAGTAGCCTTTGTTGAAGAGTTGGATGGCAACCTTTACACGGTTGATTTCTCGAAAGAGAGCACATTCCATGCAACTTGTCTAATGGCCAAGGCTGACAAGGGGTGGCTATGGCATCGCCGGCTAGCCCATGTCGGCATGAGAAATCTTCAAGATCTCTTAAAGGGTAATCACCTCCTTGGAATAACAAATATCTCTTTTGAGAAAGATTGTGTGTGTACTGCATGCATTGCCGGGAAGCAACATCAATCAAAGCACCCACCCAAGAATATCGTGTCTACCTCAAGGCCTTTGGAGCTCCTTAATGTGGATATTTCTGGGCCTCCGTCATGGGATAGTCTGGGTGGGAAAAAGTATGGGCTTGTCATTGTTGGTGATTACTCAAGATATACATGGGTGTTCTTCCTCAAGTCCAAGGACGAGACGAAGGTCGCCTTCATTGATTTTGCCAAGCAAGCACAACGCAAGCTCGACAAAGAAATATTGGCGATAAGAAGTGATAATGTCTCTGAGTTCAAGAACTACACCTTGGAAGAATTTCTTAGTGATGAAGGGATTGAGCATAAATATTCAGCTCCATACACTCCTCAGCAAAATGGTGTAGCCGAAAGGAAACCGTACACCTGTGGAGATGCCAAGGTCCATGTTGGATGAATACAAGTCGCCACATAGTTTTTGGGCCGAGGCTGTCAACACTGCATGCCATGCATCAAACCGGCTCTTCCTCCGCAAAATATTGGAAAAGACTCCATATGAGCTCCTAACTGGGAACAAGCCAAATGTCAAGTACTTTCAAGTATTTTGGGTGAAAATGTTTCATCCTCAACAAAAGGGAATGATTAGGAAACTTTCAATCCAAAACATATGAGGCATATCTGTTGGCTATGGATCAAACTCTCACGCCTATAGAGTCTACAACAAATTCAATGGATGTGTTGTAGAAACTTGCGACGTGGTGTTTCATGAATTTAATGGCTCCCATGGGGAACAAGTCGATCTAAGTGATGTAGGTGAAGAAGAATTTTCCCAATATATTCTGACCATGGGTGTTGGTGCACTACTTCCAATGGAACAAGAACCTCATGATGATGAAGATGAAGAGGGAAGCTTCACACATCATCAAACTACTTCAACAACTACACCATCACAAGCTCCTATTGCCCAACCAATGCCCTTACTTCAAATACAAGAATATGATCAAGTGCCTCTAGAAGAACAAGATCATCATCAAGGGCAAGAACTAGAAAGTGCAATCATTGATGATGAACCTCAACAAATGCAATATGAAGAAGAAGATCTTCCATCACACATCAATGATCCATATGTTGAGGACGTGGATGATGGATATGAAGTTGAACCTCGCGAAACCCTAACCTCCATCATGCCTCGAGTGGACGGTTGTGTTGATGTTCAAAACATTATCACCGGCATATCAGAAGGTATAGTCACTTGTAAACATTTGACAATTTTTTGTGCTCACTTCTCGTTTGTGTCCAGTGTTGAGCCTCTCAAGGTACAAGACGCATTGATGGACAACAATTGGCTTGTTGCTATGCAAGAAGAGTTGAACAGTTTTGAACGCAACCAGGTGTGGTCTTTGGTGGAGAGACCAACTACGGAAGACAAAAGGGATTTTGAAGAACAAGCAAGATGAGAATGGTGTAATCATCTGCAACAAGGCAAGGTTAGCGGCACAAGGGTACTCACAAGTTGAAGGTTTGGACTTTGGTGAGACCTTTCCCCCTGTTGCCCGTCTTAAATCTATTCGCATCTTACTTGCTTATCCTGCTTTCAATGGTTTTACATTACATCAAATGGATGTGAAGAGTTATTTCCTTAACGGTCCTCTACAAGAAGAAGTATATGTATCACAACCACCTGGGTTCGTTAATCCCGATCACAAAGACTATGTGTATAAACTTCATAAGGCTTTGTATGGTCTCAAACAAGCACCTCATGCTTGGTATGATCATCTCAAGAAGTTTTTACTCGATGATGGTTTTGTGAGAGGGGTGATTGATCCCACTCTTTTTACTAAGAGGCATAAGGGTGATTTGATCTTATGCCAAATCTATGTAGATGATATCATTTTTGGTTCTCCTAACATTCATTTGTGCAAGAAGTTTGTGTCTTCAATGACCAAGAACTTTGAGATGTCACTCAATGCGGATTTCAAATTCTTTCTCGGATTCCAAGTTCAACAATTTCAAGAAGGAATATTCTCATCTCAAGCAAAGTATCTCAAGGATATGCTAGAGAAGTTTGGCATGATTGATGCTAGTCCATGTAAGACACCCATGCCAACCAAAATGGTACTCACTGAAGACACAAACGGTATCCCTTTTGACCCATCTAAATACCGCTCTATGATTGGTTCATTGCTCATATCTTTGTGCATCTAGACCAGACATCCTGTTCAGTGTATGCGTGTGTGCTAGATTTCAAGCTTCCCCTAGGGAAAGTCGTCATAAGGCGGTTAAGCATATTCTTAGATACCTTGTTCACACCCCAAAGTTGGGTGTATGGTACTCCCAGGATGCTAAGTTTGATCTCATTGGGTACACGGATGCGGATTGGGCTGGCGACAAAGTAGATCGTAAGTCCACCTCCGATGCATGCCAATTTCTTGGATGCTCTTTGGTAAGTTGGTCCTCGAAGATACAAAATTGTATTGCCCTCTCCACTTTCGAAGCCGAATACATTGCAGCCGCTAGTTGTGCAACTCAATTACTATGGAGGAGGCAAACTTTGAAGGATCACGGTATCACCTATAGACATGTGCCTCTTCTATGTGATAATGAAAGTGACATCAACATTGATGAGAATCCCAAAGATCATCTCCGCACCAAGCACATTGATATTAGGTATCATTTCTTAAGAGATCATGTGGAAAAGAGTGACATTGATATTTGTTGGGGAACGTTGCATGGGAAACAAAAATTTTCCTACGCTCACCAAAATCAATCTAGGAGATGCATCTACGAAGGAAGAGTCAGATCCACATACCCTTGTAGATCGCTAAGCGGAAGCGTTCAAGAACGCGGTTGATGGAGTTGTACTCGCCGCGATTCAAATCGTCGAAGATCCCAGCACCGAACGGACGGTGCCTCCGCGTTCAACACACGTGCAGCTCGGGGACGTCTCCTCCTTCTTGATCCAGCAAGGGGGAAGGAGAAGTTGACGGAGAAACCCAGCAGCACGACGGCGTGGTGGAGATGGTGGTGGAGGAATTCCAGCAGGGCTTCGCCAAGCACTGCAAACTAGACGAAGATATTCGTGGGAGAGAGAGGGCAGCGCCGAGGCACGAACTTGTGTTGCTGCCCTCCCTCTGCCTCTCTTTATATAGGGGGGAGAGAGGGGAGGGGGCGCCCCTAGGGTTCCCCCTAGGGGGCGGCGGCCAAGGCCAGATGGGGCGGCCAAGG
>LR738710.1:520409408-520447120 GCA_902687465.1 Secale cereale
CAGGGCTTCGCCAAGCACTGCAAACTAGACGAAGATATTCGTGGGAGAGAGAGGGCAGCGCCGAGGCACGAACTTGTGTTGCTGCCCTCCCTCTGCCTCTCTTTATATAGGGGGGAGAGAGGGGAGGGGGCGCCCCTAGGGTTCCCCCTAGGGGGCGGCGGCCAAGGCCAGATGGGGCGGCGGCCAAGGGGCGGGGGGGGGGGGGCTGCGGCCAGGGTTAGGGTTCCCCCCCCCCAGGCGCCTTGCCCCCCAAGACTTAGGGGGTGCGGCTGCCCTAGGGGGGCCCAGCCCCTTAGGCGCAGGTGGAGGGGCCTAGGGGGGCCGCACAGCCCCTGTGTGGGCTGTTGCGTCTCCCCACTTATGGCCCATAGGGCCCGTAACATTTATCGTGGCCCCCGAAACACCTTTCGGTTCTCCGATTCCTTCCCGATGTTCCCCGGAACAATTCCGGACTCCGTTCACTCTCATCCCATATATCAATCTTCATCCCCGGACCATTCCGGAGACCCTCGTCACGTCCGGGATCTCATCCGGGACTCCGAACAACCTTCGGTTACCATGCACTGTTCTCACTAACAACCCTAGCGTCACCGAACCTTAAGTGTGTAGACCCTGCGGGTTCGGAAACTATGCAGACATGACCGAGACACTCCCAGGTCAATAACCAATAGCGGGATCTGGATACCCATATTGGTTCCCACACGTTCCTCGATGATCACATCGGATGAACCACAATGTCAAGGATTCAGGTAATCCCGTATACAGTTCCCTTTGTCTCGTCGGTATGTTACTTGCCCGAGATTCGATCGTCGGTATCTCTATACCTAGTTCAATCTCGTTACTGGCAAGTCTCTTTACTCGTTCCGTAATACATAATCCCGTGACTAACTACTTAGTCACTTTGAGCTCATCGAGATGACGTATTACCGAGTGGGCCCGGAGATACCTCTCCGTCACACGGAGTGACAAATCCCAGTCTCGATCCATGTCAACTCAACAGACACCTTCGGAGACACCTGTAGAGTACCTTTATAGTCACCCAGTTACGTTGCGACGTTTGGCACACACAAGGCACTCCTACGGTGTCAGTGAGTTACATGATCTCATGGTCATAGGAACTTATACTTGACATGCAGAAAACTATAGCGATAACTGATACGATCAAAAGCTATGTTTAACGTTTGGGTCTCGTCCATCACATCATTCTCCTAATGATGTGATCCCGTTATCAAATGACAACTCATGTCTATGACCTGGAAACCGCGGTCATCTTTGATCAACGAGCTAGTCCCGAAGAGGCTTACTAGGGACACAAAGTTTGTCTATTTATCCACACGTGTATTTAAGTTTCCAATCAATACAATTATAGCATGGATAATAAACGATTATCATGAACAAGGAAATATAATAATAACTCTTTTATTATTGCCTCTAGGGCATATTTCCAACAGTCTCCCACTTGCACTAGAGTCAATAATCTAGCATGACAAGGTAATGAATCTAACACCCATAGAGTCTTGGTGTTGATCATGCTTAGCCCGTGGAAGAGGCTTAGTCAACGGATCTTCTACATTCAAATCCGTGTGTACTTTGCAAATGCTTATGTCCTCCTCCTTGACTGAATCGCGGATGGAATTGAAGCGTCGCTTTATGTGTCTGGTCCTCTTGTGAAACCTTGGTTCCTTGGCTAGAGCAATGGCACCAGTGTTGTCACAAAACAGAGTCATTGGGTTCAATGCACTAGGCACAACTCCAAGATCTGTCATGAACTCCTTCATCCAGACACCTTCCTTTGCCGCCTCCGAGGCAGCTATGTACTCCGCTTCGCATGTAGAATCGGCTACCACGCTTTGCTTGGAACTGCACCAGCTTACCGCCCCCCCGTTGAGAATATATACGTATCCGGTTTGAGACTTAGAGTCATCCGGATCAGTGTCAAAGCTTGCATCGACGTAACCCTTTACGACGAGCTCTTGATCACCTCCATAAACGAGAAACATCTCCTTAGTCCTTTTCAGGTACTTTAGGATATTCTTGACCGCTGTCCAGTGATCCATACCAGGATTACTTTGAAACCTTCTGGCCATACTTATGGCAAGGCTGACATCTGGTCTTGTGCACAACATTGCATACATGATAGAGCCTATGGCTGAAGCATAGGGGACGACACTCATCTTTTCTCTATCTTCCGCAGTCACTGGGCATTGAGTCTTACTCAACTTTGTACCTTGCAATACCGGCAAGAACCCCTTCTTGGATTGATCCATTTTGAACTTCTTCAAAACTTTATCAAGGTATGTACTTTGTGAAAGTCCTATCAAGCGTCTCGATCTATCTCTATAGATCTTAATGCCCAATATGAAAGCAGCTTCACCGAGGTCCTTCATCGAAAAACTCTTGTTCAAATACCCCTTCACGCTATCCAAAAATTCTATATTGTTTCCAATCAGCAATATGTCATCCACATATAATATTAGAAACGCTATAGAGCTCCCACTCACTTTCTTGTAAATACAAGCTTCTCCGTAAACTTGTACAAACCCAAACGCTTTGATCACCTCATCAAAGCGAAGATTCCAACTCCGAGACGCTTGCACCAGCCCATAAATGGAACGCTGGAGTTTGCAAACTTTGTCAGCATTCTCTGGATCGACAAAACCTTCTGGTTGTATCATATACAACTCTTCCTTAAGAAAACCGTTAAGGAACGCCGTTTTGACATCCATCTGCCAAATTTCATAATCGAAATACGCAGCTATTGCTAACATGAACGGATTTAAGCATCGCTACGGGTGAGAAAGTCTCATCGTAGTCAACTCCTTGAACTTGTGAAAAACCCTTTGCCACAAGTCGAGCTTTATACACGGTGACATCGCCGTCAGCGTCCGTCTTCCTCTTAAAAATCCATTTATTCTGAATGGCCTTCCGCCCTTCAGGTAATACTTCCAAAGTCCATACTTTGTTTTCATACATGGATCCCATCTCGGATTTCATGGCCTCTAACCATTTGTCGGAATCCGGGCCCACCATCGCTTCTCCATAGCTCGTAGGTTCACTGTTGTCCAACAACATGACCTCCAAGACAGGGTTACCATACCATTCAGGTGCAGTGCGTACCCTTGTCGACCTACGAGGTTCGGTAGTGACTTGATCAGAAGCTTCTTGATCATCATCATTGGCTTCCTCTTCAACCGTTGTAGGCTCCACAAAAACATCTTTCTGTGCTGCGCTACTCTCTGGTTGAAGTAGAGGTTCAATAACCTCATCAAGTTCTACCTTCCTCCCACTCAATTCTTTCGAGAGAAACTCTTTCTCGAGAAAGGACCCGTTCTTAGCGACAAACACTTTGCCCTCGGATCTGAGATAGAAGGTGTACCCAACCGTCTCTTTTGGGTATCCTATGAAGACACATTTGTCCGCTTTGGGTTCGAGCTTTTCTGGCTGAAGCCTTTTGACATAAGCATCGCAACCCCAAACTTTGAGAAAAGACAACTTAGGTTTCTTACCAAACCATAGTTCATACGGTGTTGTCTCAACGGACTTAGATGGAGCCCTATTTAAAGTGAATGCAGCTGTCTCTAACGCATATCCCCAAAACGATAGTGGCAAATCGGCAAGAGACATCATAGAACGCACCATATCTAATAGGGTTCGATTACGATGTTCGGACACACCATTACGCTGTGGTGTTCCAGGTGGCGTCAACTGTGAAACGATTCCACATTTTCTTAAGTGATTGCCAAACTCATAACTCATATACTCTCCCCCTCGATCAGATCGTAGGAACTTGATCTTCTTGTTACGATGATTCTCAACTTCACTCTGAAATTGCTTGAACTTTTCAAACGTTTCAGACTTATGCTTCATCAAGTAAATATACCCATATCTACTTAAGTCGTCAGTGAAGGTGAGAAAATAACGATATCCACCGCGCGCCGTGACACTCATCGGGCCACACACATCAGTATGTATGATTTCCAATAAGTCACTTGCCCGTTCCATTGTTCCTGAAAACGGGGTCTTAGTCATCTTGCCCATGAGGCACGGCTCGCATGTGTCAAGTGATTCAAAATCAAGAGACTCCAAAAGTCCATCAGCATGGAGCTTCCTCATGCGTTTCACGCCGATATGACCCAGACGGCAGTGCCACAAGAAAGTGGTACTATTGTTATCAACTCTACATCTTTTGGCATCAATGTTATGAACATGTGTATCATCACTATCGAGATTTAATAAGAATAAACCCCCTACTTCGGGTGCATGACCATAAAAGATATTACCCATATAAATAGAACAACCTTTATTCTCTGATTTAAATGAGTAACCGTCTCGCATAAAACAAGATCCAGATATAATGTTCATGCTCAACGCAGGCACTAAATAACAATTATTCAGGTTCATAACTAATCCCGATGGTAATCGAAGAGCGAGCGTGCCGACGGCGATCACATCAACCTTGGAACCATTCCCCACGCACATCGTCACTTCGTCCTTCGCCAGCGTCCGTTTATTCCGTAGTTCCTGTTTAGAGTTGCAAATGTGAGCAACCGAACCGGTATCAAATACCCAGGCACTACAACGAGAGTTGGTAAGGTACACATCAATAACATGTATATCACATATACCTTGCTTGTTGTTGTTGTTGGCCCCCTTCTTGTCTGCCAGATACTTGGGGCAGTTCCGCTTCCAGTGGTCGTTCCCCTTGCAATAGAAACACTCAGTCTCTGGCTTGGGCCCAGCCTTGGGTTTCTTCACTGGATGAGCAACTGCCTTGCCACCCTTCTTAGAGTTACCCTTCTTGCCCTTGCCATTCTTCTTGAAACTGGTAGTTTTATTGACCATCAACACTTGATACTCCTTCTGGATGTCTGACTCAGCGACTTTCAGCATCGCAAAAAGCTCGGCGATGGTTTTGTTCATTCCTTGCATGTTATAATGCTGCACGAAGCTCTTGTAGCTAGGTGGGAGTGACTGGAGAATTCTGTCAATGATAGCCTCCTCCGGGAACACAAGTCCCAGATCAGCTATGCGGGTATAGTACCCAGACATCTTCAGTAAGTGCTCACTGACAGACGAATTCTCCTCCATCTTGCAAGCAAAGAATTTATCGGTGGTCTCATACCTCTCGATCTTGGCATTCTTCTCAAAGATGAACTTCAACTCCTGGAACATCTCATATGCTCCATGACGTTCAAAACGCCTTTGAAGTCCTCCTTCCAAGCTATACAACATGGCACACTGTACTACTGAGTAGTCATCCGCACACGACTGCCAGGCGTTCATAACGTCCACAGAGGCCGGAGCGGGGGGTTCACCTAGCGGTGCATTTAGGACATAAACCTTTTGGGCAGCTGTGAGGATGATCCTCAGATTGCGGAGCCAGTCCACAAAGTTGCTCCCATCATCTTTCAGCTTAGTTTTCTCTAGGAACGCATTAAAATTCAGGGGAGCTACTGCGGGAGCCATCTACAACAGAAGATTTGCAAAAGACATCTTAGACTATTGTTCATGATAAGTGAGTTTTAACTAATCAAATTACTTATAACTCCCACTCAAATTGACATCCCTCTGGTCATCCGAGCGTGACATGATCCAAATCCACCAACCCAAGTCCGATCATCACGTGAGATGAGGTGGTGTCAATGGTGAACATCTTCATGTTGATCATATCTACTATATGACTCATGCTCGACCTTTCGGTCTTCCGTGTTCCGAGGCCATGTCTGTACATGCTAGGCCCGTCAAGTCTAACCCGAGTGTTCTGCATGTGCAAAACTGGCTTGCACCCGTTGTATGCGAACGTAGAGTCTATCACACCCGATCATCACGTGGTGCTTCGAAACGACGAACCTTCGCAACGGCGCACACTCGGGGGGAACACAATTTTATCTTGAAATTTTAGTGTGGGATCATCTTATAATGCTACCGTCGTCCTAAGGAAAATAAGATGCATAAAAGGATTAACATCACATGCAAATCATAAGTGACTTGATATGGCCATCAACTCGTGCTTTTGATCTCCATCTCCAAAGCACCGGCATGATCTCCATCATCACCGGCGTAACACCATGATCCCCATCATCATGATCTCCATCATCGTGTCGCCATCGGGGTTGTCGCGCGCCCACCATGCTCTTACTACTATTGCTACCGTTTAGCGATAAAGTAAAGCATTACATAGCGCTTAATGATTGACACGCAGGTCATACAAAAATTAAAGACAACCCTATGGCTCCTGCCGGTTGCTGTATACATCGACATGCAAGTCGATATTAACTATTACAACATGATCATCTCATACATCAAATATATCTCATCATGTCATTGGCCATATCATATCACATACATACCCTACAAAAACAAGTTAGACGTCCTCTAAATTGTTGTTGCATGTTTTACGTGGCTGCTATGGGTATCTAGCAAGAACGCTTCTTACCTACGCAAAGCCACAACGGTGATATTTAAGTTGCTATTTAACCTTCTACAAGGACCGCCTTCGTCGAATCCGATTCAACTAAGATGGGAGAGACAGACACCCGCCAGCCATCTTATGCAACAAAAGTCGCATGTCTGTCGATGGAACCGGTCTCATGTACGTGGACATGTAAAGTTGGTCCGGGCCGCTTCATCCCATAATACCGCTGAATCAAGAAAGACCAAAGAGGGAAGCAATCTAAACATCAACGCCCACAAACCCCTTTGTGTTCTACTCGTGAAAGCATCTACGCAAGAACCTGGCTCTGATACCACTGTTGGGGAACGTTGCATGGGAAACAAAAATTTTCCTACGCTCACCAAAATCAATCTAGGAGATGCATCTACGAAGGAAGAGTCGGATCCACATACCCTTGTAGATCGCTAAGCGGAAGCGTTCAAGAACGCGGTTGATGGAGTCGTACTCGCCGCGATTCAAATCGCCGAAGATCCCAGCACCGAACGGACGGTGCCTCCGCGTTCAACACACGTGCAGCTCGGGGACGTCTCCTCCTTCTTGATCCAGCAAGGGGGAAGGAGAAGTTGACGGAGAAACCCAGCAGCACGACGGCGTGGTGGAGATGGTGGTGGAGGAATTCCAGCAGGGCTTCGCCAAGCACTGCAAACTAGACGAAGATATTCGTGGGAGAGAGAGGGCAGCGCCGAGGCACGAACTTGTGTTGCTGCCCTCCCTCTGCCTCTCTTTATATAGGGGGGAGAGAGGGGAGGGGGCGCCCCTAGGGTTCCCCCTAGGGGGCGGCGGCCAAGGCCAGATGGGGCGGCCAAGGGGGGGTGGCGGCCAGGGCTAGGGTTTCCCCCCCCAGGCGCCTTGCCCCCCAAGTCCTAGGGGGTGCGGCTGCCCTAGGGGGGCCCAGCCCCCTTAGGCGCAGGTGGAGGGGCCTAGGGGGGGCGCACAACCCCTGTGTGGGCTGTTGTGTCTCCCCACTTATGGCCCATAGGGCCCGTAACCTTTACCGTGGCCCCCGAAACACCTTTCGGTTCTCCGATTCCTTCCCGATGTTCCCCGGAACAATTCCGGACTCCGTTCACTCTCATCCCATATATCAATCTTCGTCCCCGGACCATTCCGGAGACCCTCGTCACGTCCGGGATCTCATCCGGGACTCCGAACAAACTTCGGTTACCATGCACTGTTCTCACTAACAACCCTAGCGTCACCGAACCTTAAGTGTGTAGACCCTGCGGGTTCGGAAACTATGCAGACATGACCGAGACACTCCCAGGTCAATAACCAATAGCGGGATCTGGATACCCATATTGGTTCCCACACGTTCCTCGATGATCTCATCGGATGAACCACGATGTCAAGGATTCAGGCAATCCCGTATACAGTTCCCTTTGTCTCGTCGGTATGTTACTTGCCCGAGATTCGATCGTCGGTATCTCTATACCTAGTTCAATCTCGTTACCGGCAAGTCTCTTTACTCGTTCCGTAATACATAATCCCGTGACTAACTACTTAGTCACTTTGAGCTCATTGAGATGACGTATTACCGAGTGGGCCCGGAGATACCTCTCCGTCACACGGAGTGACAAATCCCAGTCTCGATCCATGTCAACTCAACAGACACCTTCGGAGATACCTGTTGAGTACCTTTATAGTCACCCAGTTACGTTGCGACGTTTGGCACACACAAGGCACTCCTACGGTGTCAGTGAGTTACATGATCTCATGGTCATAGGAACTTATACTTGACATGCAGAAAACTATAGCGATAACTGATACGATCAAAAGCTATGTTTAACGTTTGGGTCTCGTCCATCACATCATTCTCCTAATGATGTGATCCCGTTATCAAATGACAACTCATGTCTATGACCTGGAAACCGCGGTCATCTTTGATCAACGAGCTAGTCCCGAAGAGGCTTACTAGGGACACAAAGTTTGTCTATTTATCCACACGTGTATTTAAGTTTCCAATCAATACAATTATAGCATGGATAATAAACGATTATCATGAACAAGGAAATATAATAATAACTCTTTTATTATTGCCTCTAGGGCATATTTCCAACAGTCTCCCACTTGCACTAGAGTCAATAATCTAGCATGACAAGGTAATGAATCTAACACCCATAGAGTCTTGGTGTTGATCATGCTTAGCCCGTGGAAGAGGCTTAGTCAACGGATCTTCTACATTCAAATCCGTGTGTACTTTGCAAATGCTTATGTCCTCCTCCTTGACTGAATCGCGGATGGAATTGAAGCGTCGCTTTATGTGTCTGGTCCTCTTGTGAAACCTTGGTTCCTTGGCTAGAGCAATGGCACCAGTGTTGTCACAAAACAGAGTCATTGGGTTCAATGCACTAGGCACAACTCCAAGATCTGTCATGAACTCCTTCATCCAGACACCTTCCTTTGCCGCCTCCGAGGCAGCTATGTACTCCGCTTCGCATGTAGAATCGGCTACCACGCTTTGCTTGGAACTGCACCAGCTTACCGCTCCCCCGTTGAGAATATACACGTATCCGGTTTGAGACTTAGAGTCATCCGGATCAGTGTCAAAGCTTGCATCGACGTAACCCTTTACGACGAGCTCTTGATCACCTCCATAAACGAGAAACATCTCCTTAGTCCTTTTCAGGTACTTTAGGATATTCTTGACCGCTGTCCAGTGATCCATACCAGGATTACTTTGAAACCTTCCGGCCATACTTATGGCAAGGCTGACATCTGGTCTTGTGCACAGCATTGCATACATGATAGAGCCTATGGCTGAAGCATAGGGGATGACACTCATCTTTTCTCTATCTTCCACAGTCACTGGGCATTGAGTCTTACTCAACTTTGTACCTTGCAATACCGGCAAGAACCCCTTCTTGGATTGATCCATTTTGAACTTCTTCAAAACTTTATCAAGGTATGTACTTTGTGAAAGTCCTATCAAGCGTCTCGATCTATCTCTATAGATCTTGATGCCCAATATGAAAGCAGCTTCACCGAGGTCCTTCATCGAAAAACTCTTGTTCAAATACCCCTTCACGCTATCCAAAAATTCTATATTGTTTCCAATTAGCAATATGTCATCCACATATAATATTAGAAACGCTATAGAGCTCCCACTCACTTTCTTGTAAATACAAGCTTCTCCGTAAACTTGTACAAACCCAAACGCTTTGATCACCTCATCAAAGCGAAGATTCCAACTCCGAGACGCTTGCACCAGCCCATAAACTTTGTCAGCATTCTCTGGATCGACAAAACCTTCCGATTGTATCATATACAATTCTTCCTTAAGAAAACCGTTAAGGAACGCTGTTTTGACATCCATCTGCCAAATTTCATAATCGAAATATGCAGCTATTGCTAACATGATTCGGACGGATTTAAGCATCGCTACGGGTGAGAAAGTCTCATCGTAGTCAACTCCTTGAACTTGTGAAAAACCCTTTGCCACAAGTCGAGCTTTATACACGGTGACATTACCGTCAGCGTCCGTCTTCCTCTTAAAAATCCATTTATTCTGAATGGCCTTCCGCCCTTCAGGTAATACTTCCAAAGTCCATACTTTGTTTTCATACATGGATCCCATCTCGGATTTCATGGCCTCTAACCATTTGTCGGAATCCGGGCCCACCATCGCTTCTCCATAGCTCGTAGGTTCACTGTTGTCCAACAACATGACCTCCAAGACAGGGTTACCATACCACTCAGGTGCAGTGCGTACCCTTGTCGACCTACGAGGTTCGGTAGTAACTTGATCAGAAGCTTCCTGATCATCATCATTGGCTTCCTCTTCAACCGTTGCAGGCTCCACAAAAACATCTTTCTGTGCTGCGCTACTCTCTGGCTGAAGCAGAGGTTCAATAACCTCATCAAGTTCTACCTTCCTCCCACTCAATTCTTTCGAGAGAAACTCTTTCTCGAGAAAGGACCCGTTCTTAGCGACAAACACTTTGCCCTCGGATCTGAGATAGAAGGTGTACCCAACCGTCTCTTTTGGGTATCCTATGAAGACACATTTGTCCGCTTTGGGTTCGAGCTTTTCTGGCTGAAGCCTTTTGACATAAGCATCGCAACCCCAAACTTTGAGAAAAGACAACTTAGGTTTCTTACCAAACCACAGTTCATACGGTGTTGTCTCAACGGACTTGGATGGAGCCCTATTTAAAGTGAATGCAGCCGTCTCTAACGCATATCCCCAAAATGATAGTGGCAAATCGGCAAGAGACATCATAGAACGCACCATATCTAATAGGGTTCGATTACGACGTTCGGACACACCATTACGCTGTGGTGTTCCAGGTGGCGTCAACTGTGAAACAATTCCGTTATCAAATGACAACTCATGTCTATGACTTGGAAACCGCGGTCATCTTTGATCAACGAGCTAGTCCCGAAGAGGCTTACTAGGGACACAAAGTTTGTCTATTTATCCACACGTGTATTTAAGTTTCCAATCAATACAATTATAGCATGGATAATAAACGATTATCATGAACAAGGAAATATAATAATAACTCTTTTATTATTGCCTCTAGGGCATATTTCCAACAATATTGCTCATGTTGGTACAGATATGCAACTTGCAGACATTTTCACCAGGCCATTGGATGAAGCAAGGTTTTGTCGACTTAGGCGTGAACTTGGTATCTTGGAGCTTGACATCATTATGTGAAATCTCGCACCCATGCATGCAATTTACTTCATGTCTTGTCTTGATGTAGGCATATGTTTAGGGGGAGACACTCAACTCATGAGTACTCTCACCCTATGCAATGCATAAAAAGAACAAACACCCTCAAAGCTTACCATGTTATTCTAACTATGGTGCTTTAAAATGATGGAGTAGTGATTATGCACCCAAAGTCCAAATTCTTGCGGTGTCATATCACATATACTCAAACATGGTGGCATCAGCCACCGCTCTTATCGGTTAGGATATTATCTGAGCGGGTTATCTCTTGGGCGTAGGATATTCACTGCTTAATATTTTTTACCTCATACTGGTATCATCATCTCACTACCACTACCATTTGCCCCAAAATAATAATACCAAAACAAAAAAAAGGAGGAGGAAAGATAACCCAAAATCCTGAGAGCTTCCCGTCGTCCGGTACTTTCCGGACGTCCGTTAAATCTGTTCTGTTATCCTCATGTCGGATGTCCAGTATGATCAGACTTCCGTTAATTTTTATAGCTCCAGATGTCGTAACTCACCGGTCATCCGGTCATCCTCTGACCCATATATATAGGGCGGGGTGCGTGTGGGGCAGTTTTAACCTAAATCTACGATCCCCTTTCTCTTGTCCGCCGCCGCCACACACCTCATCCCCTCGGTGCGGCCGCAGTCCGGCCGCGCCCTTCGCGGCCGCGCCTCCGGCACCACCCCGTGGGCGACCCTGGTCACCGTCGTGCCTCTAGCACCGCCTCGTCATCACAGCACCACCTATTTGGTGTCCCTCCGTCTCATTCTTCACTCCGAGGTATCCCCTTACTTCTCCTCCTTTCATCAATCGATTCACCCTCGATTTATGGAGGTGAGTTGTTGATTTTGGTGTTCCTCCTCCTCCAGGTCGGGATGCCAAAGCTCAAGCACTCTGCACACTAGGAGGCCCCAAGTGGGTCCTCTCATCCGTCTCGTCGTGGTGGTTCCGATGATTCACAAGAACATGCTCGTCCTCGGAAGCGTGCCACCCAGACTAGCAGCCATGCTAGTGACTCCTCAACGGAGGAATCCGACGATGAGGACGAACTAGAAGATATGGAGCGGGCCGAGTTTGTTGTTTCTCACACCATTGCACCCAAGCCGGGAAATCGGAGGCCCACTTTCAAGCCTCCTCCTCCTCCGGTGCAACCTCAAGGTGATGCTCGTCACATCTCCCTTGAACCACCTCTACCTCTCGGTCGCAAAGTTAAAAGGTTCAATGTGGTTCCCATTGCTTCCTATCTTAAGCTTCGTCATGATGTTAACCAATTGGCGGTTGCTAGCGACTCCTAGGACGATGGATTTCGCACAATTGTCCAGGCAGACATTTTGACCACTGTCATCCTTCCTAAGGGTCTGTCTCTGCATGTGTGCATTAACTTAGAGCATATTCTTACTCATCCGGAGAAATATCCGGGGGCTATTGACCTCATCGAGACGTCTGGTCTTGCTGCTCCATTTGCATTTCAACATGATTTTAACCATGCTGCCATTTATCAATTCTGTGCCACATGTTTCTTCCATCCAAATAACACTGTCACTTGGATGACCTCCGACACCATGCTTACGGCTTCTTATTCTCAATTTGTCGCTGCCCTTAGTTTTCCTGACACTGGGTTCAAAATTCATAAGGATGACCCCAAGCATAAGCAAAAGGGCATTGACATATTGATGGATCTCCTCAAACCCATCACTGACATGACTGATGAGGAGAAACATAAGTATCTAAACCAAGTTTCCATTTGGCGCTCTCCTTTCTACATTATTTTTCATTGTGTCATTAGCACCATCTATCCTAAGATGGGTGACAAGGGGTTTTGCAGTAGCTACTGCATCGATCTCATGCATCGCCTCTATGCGTCTCCCAAAGGGAAGATCAATGTTCGTCACTTTCTGTGGCATGAGATCCTTCTTGCTTCTTTTTAGTTCAAGTGGGCCTTTCCTCATGCTCCCTTTCTTCAGGCATTCATTGAAAGTGTGGCTCCGTTTCCCATTGTCCGCACTCACTTGCATGAGCGGTAGGTCATTCCACCTCACATGGTGGATCACTGGGTCAAGCCCTCTTCATCTTCTGCTCATCCTCGTCGAGCTGCTGCTCGCGTTCCTCCTACTGCTCCTTCCGGATCTGCATCTTTTGGGTGCATTGCTCGCTTTCTTGGGAAAGCTCACTCTGGCATGATGAAGGCTTTAACCTTTCACTGCTCCCAAAATCACGATGTTGTCACTCGCATGGTCAGTTCCAAGAATGCTCTGAAGGCTCTTCTGAGAGACTCCGGAGTATTCGACGTGAGTGATGATGAACGTCTTCCTGATAATCCACCTTCTGACTTTGGTTTTCCCTCAGGTTCTGAGTGGTCTGATTTCCTTGACGAGGCTGGTGGCAGTGGTGCTCACGATGATGATGATGATTCTTTATGATGATCTGACCCCTTTTTGGTACTTGCTGCCAAGGGGGTAGGCACTTATCTATTAGGTAATGCTATGAGATTTGTATCGAACAAATGTTATGTTTAGTGATGAACCTGAAGCGACCGGACACGAATGGATCAAGTCTCAGTGCTTCAGTGTCATCCCTGGATCGGTAATGTTGACACACACAGTACTCGAAGGATTTATAACAGAGTAGCAATCACACATTTATTACATCGAATGTCTCAAAAGAGAACTTATTACAAAAGATATGGCTTAAGGCCATCTAACAATGATAACAACAGAAGACTTGGAAGATAAGTGAGTCCATCAACTCCAACGGCATAGCTGAGTGCATGACAAATGACCTAGCACACCTTACTCTTCTTCTAAAAAGTCTGCAACATGATATGTTGCCACCCGAAATGGGTCAGCACATGGAACATGCTGGCAACATAACACAGTAGAGCAAGGAACAGATAAATGCTATCACTACATGCATATATGGCTGGTGGAGGCTCTAAGGTTTTAATGTTTTGCATAAAACCATTTTTTCCTACGACAAAGGAATAAATTTTATTTTAACTATCATGGTAGTTGAAACATCATTGAGAAGGTTCCTCCAACTCAATCCCAATTAAAGTAATCATTAACAACCCATCAAATTTAATTTAGAGTGATGAGATCAAATCAATAATTCAAGTACCAGATACTCAAGATGTCCATAACCGGCGACACGGCTAATCATGATTAGTTTGTACACTCTGCAGAGGTTTGTGCACTTTTCCCCACAAGACTCGATCGCCCCCGTTTAATTTCTCGCACTTCATGGGGTTTGAGAACCGGATGACCGAGACACAGCCTTTCAGAAGCATTTACTCTTTACCCTGGGTGGACCCGTACACGTACTTTCACCTACATCTCCTAGTCCACCCCTAAAAAAACTCACACAGCATACTCAACTATGCCAGAGCAGGTAATGGCATTGTGGCTGCACACGGAAGTTTCTAGCATGAATTATCTTTTGACCCCTTTGAGCCTGGGTGGCATTCCATAGGATAATCGCACGGGTCCTCCGGGATTTCCTAGGACAACACTGGATTCTCCCAGTGCCATGCAACCAATCCACCCAGATGTGTATTAAAGTTGCCACCTTAAGTTGAACCATCAATTATCAATCTCACATCTGTCATGGATACTCTCAAAACCCAAACCATGTCTACGAGCATAGCATGGCGATATAAGCATAATGTAGAAGTAACTCCCAAGGGTTTGGTAATAAAATAGGTAATAGGTTCTACCTCATCATCTACTTTCCAGACCCACTAGTTAAGAGATCCTACTCATGGAATGTGTGAGGGTTGAAACTAACGCATAAAAACTGGGTAATAAAGGGGTATGATCAATGTGTTACTTGCCTTGCTGACGATTCGCAAAACCTAGTGACTCATAGTAGCACGCTTCGCACTCCGGGAATTCTATCGCAAACAAACAATAGCATACATAAGCAATCAAGCAAAGATGCACAGGTAAATCTCAAATAAGAAGATCTAACCAGAAAGTTCAATTGAATAACTCCGTTTTGCAAAAAGAATCAAACCAAACGGAGCAACGAAACTCAAACCATGAAAGAAACAAGATCTGTCTACTAAACTGGAATAAAGTCAAATTTTAAAGTACCAAAATCTTGTTCAAGTTGGGTAAATGGAAAGAGGGCTTCAAGATGAAGATCTAGGTGCTTGTTTTACCTAATTCGAATAAACGAGCGAAAACATAAACTAAAACGAAGATCATAGAAGAAATCATGATTGATAATCGTGGAAAAACCCTGAAAAAGAAAACGAGACGAACAGGCTAACGAACGAACGTTCGCTGTCTGTGGCTAACTGATGAAAAACATTCGTTAAAACGAATGATTGGACGAACGTCCGCTAAGTAGCTAAACCGAGAGAACTGAACCGATCTAAAAAAACGAACTAGGTTTTTTTAGAAAACCGGGTTTTTTACCTAAAACCGAAAAAAACGGCGGCTCGGATCCGACGCACAGCGGCGGTTCCGGCGAGGCGGGGCAGCAGCGGCGGCGGGTGGCGCGGCGAGGCGGGCGGCGGGCCTGGCGTGGGCATGCGGCGGCGGCGACTCGGGGCTCCTAGGGGGGCCCCGGGGTGGGTTTTTATTAGGGGGGGGCGGCACTGACTTGGGGAGGGGGTCGGCGGCGGCGGGCACGGCGTGGACTCTCCGAGTCCGACGACGATACGGGACGGGGAGGCGGCGCGGCGGTTGAGCCAGCTGGGCCTCGGCCCAGTTCGGTCCGGCGGGAAGTTAAAAAAAACTGATTTCGCTGGAAAAATCCTAGAAAAATAAATAAAAATCTAAAAATGCCAAAACAAATTTTCACCGTCTAAAGAAATAATTTAGAACATGATGAACATTTTCTTGGCCCTAAAAATGCAATTTTAAAATATGCACATTTTTCTAATTCAAAAAAAATTGCAGAAAAACCAAATAAAACTATTTATTTGATTTTAATATTATTCTTCCAATATTCCATTTGGTTTGGAGAAGTCATATTATCTCCTCTCCTATAATTTAATATAGAATATTTTCGAAAAGAAAATAATTAAACCAAATGATCCTCGTTCCTATATTTGAGAAAACTCAAATATGAAAACGATAAAATCCCCAACTCTCTTCGCGGGTCCTTGAGTTGCTTAGAATTTCGAGGATCGCAAAACAAAAAGCAAATAAAATATGATATGCATATGATGACCTATGAATAACATTCGAAATTGAAAATTTGGGATGTTACAAACCTACGCCCCTTAAAATGAATCTCGTCCTCGAGATTTGGGTTGGCTGGAAAATAGGTGTGGGTTGTCTTTGGGTAGATCATCCTCTCATTCCCAGGTGGCTTCATCCTCGGTATGGTGGCTCCACTGAACCTTGCAAAACTTGATAACCTTGCTGTGTGTGACTCGGCTGGCAAACTCGAGAATCTTGACGGGTTTCTCCTCATAGGTTAGATCACTATCCAACTGAATTGCTTCCAGGGGCACTGTATCTCTCAGAGGAATATCGACCATCTCAGCGTGGCACTTCTTCAGCTGGAAAACATGAAACACATCATGAACTCCTGAAAGTCTTTCGGGTAACTCTAACTTGTAGGCAACCTCTCCCATGTGTTCCAAAACACGGTATGGTCCTACAAATCTCGGGGCTAACTTCCCCTTAACTCCAAAACGCTTAACACCTCCCAGAGGTGACACTCTCAGATATGCTCTGTCTCTGATTTCATAGACTACCTCCTTGTGTTTTGAGTCTGCATAACTCTTCCGTCTGGACTGAGCTACCTTCAGTCTATCCCGAATCAGCTTAACCTTCTCTTCTGACTCTTTAATCAAATCCGGTCCAAATAACTGACGGTCTCCAACTTCATCCCACATCAATGGTGTTCGGCATCTTCTTCCATACAATGCTTCGAATGGTGCCATCTTCAAAATGGCATGGTAGCTGTTGTTGTACGAGAATTTTGCGTAGGGCAAGTTGTCATCCCAACTAGATCCATAATCTAGCGCACAAGCTCTCAGCATGTCCTCCAGAATCTGATTGGCTCTCTCTGTATGTCCATCAGTCTTTGGGTGAAAGGTTGTACTAAACTCTAGCCTGGTACCCAAAGTCTGGTGCAACTGATGCCAAAACTTTGAAGTAAATTGTATTCCTCTATCTGATACAATGGTCCTTTGTGGGGACCCCGACTTGAGAGTCGAGATCACCGAATGCACGTGTACAGTGATCCCAGAGATCAATGCTCACTGAACACACAGAAGCTGAATAACAAGAGTCTTACATCCATACATACCGTCTTACACAAATTATGACCATTATGGCCAAGTCTTACATAGATAAAGCCTCATGGGCTGAATAGCAAATAAACTCGAATAGCGGAAGTCTTCGTAGATAAGTAGAACCCATGCCATCTTCCTTAACCCTACAGGCATTCTGACTGGGAAAGTGTCCTAGTTCGCATGTTCGTCTCCATAGAATTCTTCTTCAAATTCCTGCTCCTCCATGCCTGGCCAATTAAATAACCAGTGGCAAGCCAATGAGTACTTTGAATGTACTCGCAAGCAACCCATGATTTGGTTCAAGGTAACAATGCAAGTTGTACAACAATAAGCAGCCTAGCTACAAGCTAGATAAGATGTTCTAACATTTGTGAAACATGCATCAATGTACTTGGGTAACCTCGAAGACAGGTTACAGATATCAACGTAAATAGAGTTCAATTCATTATCAACGAGTCAAGTCACCACCTTGACTCAACACACACACACACACTTTCACCAAGATTTGTAAAATTCTGGACATAGTTTAAGTAGCACCTCCCAACTGTCCATGACCGTGGACACAGCTATTCGAATAGTTTTACACTCTACAGAGATTGCACACTTTACCCACAAGATCCGGGAAGCTTTCGTGTCACCCACGATCCCGCAGCACCTCAAGTACTCAGGGGAAGCACCCGGTCATTACCTTTCCCTAGACGATACTAACATAGGGTCCACTCATTGGTGCACAGCCCTCGCGTACAAACTATAAATCGTGGGACTCGCCCTTTCTACAATGTCACGCATACACGAAGGGACCAACGGTGTGTCCGGTGCCCTAAGAAAATAGTCATGGTCGCCTATCCAAGCACGACCCCGTCCCGGGAGTGACCTCAAGTCTCCCCCGTCACTAGTGATGTGGGCACCAATGCTAGTACCAGCCTAAGTAATCAATAATGCCCCGTCCCATAAGGGGTGGAGTGGTTGCACATGTTTGGTTGGGACGGTAATCACACATAAATCTAATCCATCATTTTAGCCACACACGAGATCTTTCTTTGGTACACCACTTCTTTCTCAAGTGGTGACCTTAACTCAACATCACCCTCAGGCATTAGGGGCACCCGATGGGGTTTTCGAAAAGAATGCAACCACGAAGGATTCATGGTACATATGCATCATCATGTATCAACAACTAATCCTTTGTCATTGCATCTATGCACATGGTAAAGATCATGAGTAGGGGTATGCATCATGTGGTGGCTCTCAACAAGTTTACCACCGTCACTCTTTATCATCATGCAATCGGAAATAAAAGGGTACCGAGGGACAAAAGGGGGTATCATGGTCAAAGGGCTGCTTGCCTTGGTTGGCTTGGTCTTCCTCAGCAGCTTCGTCAAACACGGTATCTAATCATCGCAATAAATAACGAAAAAATAAGAAAATAATAAAAACAGAAAAATCAAAGTGCTCAGAAAAATGTCAACTTATTTTTATAAAATACTAGAGGGAAAACTAAGATGGCAAAAATTCTTAGTTGGGGATTTGGAGTGACAGAATGGGGTACATGGATTTTTGAACAGAGGTTTTAGTGTTAAAATTTAGATTTAAATTTGAAGAGAACAGAAAAGGTTCATGAATATGGGTAAAAGTTATATCATTAAATAAGTTGGGATTTTACAAGTTTTTAGGAACTGGAATTATTTCATTTGGATAAATATTTTATCTTGTGGATTTTTTATAAAACAGACAGACAAGGAAAAAGAAAAGTGGCACTGTGCCACTGGGCCAAAAATGCCATAGTGCAGCAGACCGAGAGGAAAATTAGCGCGCGCGAGGCTGCCACGTCGAAGGCGTAAAGGCGAAATACACCTTCGACCTGACAGTGAACCGGTACACGCGCGCGTGCGTTTTAAAACCTGACGGGGGGTCCCACGGCCGTCGTCGTCTACCTCCGTCCAGAGGAGACGGCGAGCTCGCCGGCAGTGATATAGGGCACGGGAGGAGGCGTGGGTTGTACCGTCGTGCACAGGGAGGAGCCGCCGTTCGGATGGAGGTGGAGTTGGTCGCCGGGGTGGCCTGGTTCACCGGCGATGAGGAGACACGGCGGAGTTGCTTCGGGTGGTGGTGGTTCCGGCCATTTCCGGCAGCTAAAGAGAGGGGAAACAAGGGGGAAATGATCAGTGAGGTCTTGCGGTTCTAGATCGAGTGAGAGGAGCGGCGGAGAGGGCTTATACCTCCGGATCGACGGCGACCCGAGGCGGCGGAGCTCGAGCTCGATCTCGAGCTCGGGCCCGTCTGGAGAGGAGTGGGTGGTGTAGGGGGAGGATTGGGTGTGTGAGAGGGCGAGTGGTGAGGAGAGGAGGGCGCGGGGGTGTCCTTTTATATGCGAACGGCGGGGTGCCGTGGACCCGTGCGCCGGCGAGCTTCTGCTCGTTGCCACAGGGCTCGGGAGGGGCTGGCACTGTGTCTGGGGCGTTCCTGGATGCGGTCCAGAGCCGGGGAAAAGAAGAGAGAGAGCAGGGGGAGGCCAGGGCATCGTGCGTGTGAGGAAGCTCATTGGAGCTCTCGGGTGGCCGTCGCGCGTGCGAACTGGGGTGAGAGGAGAGAGACGGAGGAGGGGGCGTCGAGGCGGCCTCGGGAGACACCATCCCGACGCCCTAGGTGGTCGGGCGCCTCGGGCAGGTTGCGGCTACAGTGTGGGAGCGCACTGTAGTGCCCTCCAGAGCGCCCATATGGCCGGCATGGCCGTGTCCCACGCGCTGTGGGCGCGGCCACCGTGTCCATTGGCTCTAGGGGGAGTAAACAATGTAGGAGGGACATTGGATGCCAGGGAGAGCTTCTAGCAGGGGAGAATGTTGAGAGAGAAATGTGAAAGTTGTTGTCCAGAATGTAAAATGGGGTGTTACCCCCCCTCCCTCAATCATTGAGCTGAGGCCAGGGGAGAGTTACTGGAGGTGCAAGGGGACTTGGGGAAGCTGTGGTAAAAAGCCTAGCTCAAGGAGAACAAGGAAAGAGGTAAAAGTGGTAGTTTTGAAAAATCACCAGAAGGCACTACAAGAAATATGTCAACTTGTGACCATGACTATTGGTCACTGAAAGGTCATAGTTTTTCATTTGTGACCTTTTTCTGACCAAAAACATATGGTCAAAAGCTGAGGGTCATAAACTGAAATTAACGACCTTCTCTGTGAGAAGGTCATAGACGTTTATGACCAAAATATGCCTACTGTCGTGTTTTGGTCACTAGCAGCCTCCCCAGGCCACGTAGGCATCCAGCGTGGCAAGCTGATGTGGCACAAGATTCTGCCCGATCCGATTCGACGCATTACATGGGCCAGGCCCAACAATTCAGCCTTTATATATATATATATATATATATATATATATATATATATATATATATATATATATATATATTTATGTCAATTTTTGATAGGCTTCATGGGCCAGGCCCAACATTTTAGCATTTTTATTTTTGGGTTGTGGCCTTTTTGTCTCAACAGTTTCATTTTTCTTTTTTATAAAATGGGTCCCCGTTTTGAGGTTCTGGTGACTAGGTCCTAGCTGTCAGGATCACATTCTTCATTTTTTTTTCAATTTAACATAAATAAATACCCAGTATGGCAGAGTCGCCGGACAAAAAATTTTTACAAGTAACACTTCAAATATTATTAACCAGATTCAATACAAAGCTCCTGCAGTACAATCACGTAATAAGCTCTAACATACACTTTGCAAGCTCTACAAGTGTAATAACAGTATGCCAGTCACAACTACAAGCTCCACAAGTTCAATAATGAGATATTGTATTTTACAAGCTCTACAAGTGTTATGTTCTTTAGCATGGAGCTCCTTCGACAGCTTTACTGGACAACCTGTTACATGAATCGACAGAAAAGAATCAAAAAAACTGGAGCCAATATATTATGAGCAGAACTTTCAAAAAAGGACAGTTATTAGGAATGCCAACACAAATTCAGGTAGTACCATGCTTTTTGTTCTCCAGCTAGTTAAAATGAGATACTCATTCATACAAGAAAACATACACACAATATGAAAATTCATTGCACAAGTGCAGGTCATGCAAAATACTTCACTGCCACACACTGCACCTAAACTTCACAGAAGATATAATTATAAAATTCAGTTTGCTGCTACTGACATTGGAAAACTGTTGTGGGTTTTTTATCACAGAAAATAGAGCTGATAACATTAGTTTGCTGAAACTCTGTCATGGATTTGTTTTAATCGCGGAAGATAGAATTGTTAAAATTCAGTTTGCTCTACTATCATTCAATAACTGGAACTGGAGCGGAGACAAGTTTTCTTACCCAGAGAGCTGACGTGCATGGACTTGCGCATCAGATGACATAGTCGCTGGACTATCATCAATACCAAATTCCCAAACTCAATATAAAACAAGAGAAGTAACAGCCAACTGAAAAGGTATATGAAGACAAGGAGTGAGCATAAACAGTGATTTTATTTCCTTTTACTTGTTAGTTGAGGGGTGATGCACAAGGAGTCGCAAGTATCTGAAAAACTGACATGCGTGAGCTAGGAAGCAAGCATTGGATCAAAATTGGAAAGCATACGTGACTACATACAACATCTGATTATATAAGCAACTGTACAACGCAGCTATGTGCTAATTGCCGGCCCCGTTTGGATGCAAAGTATTTTCAAAGCATTACTAGAATACCATATATTTTGAAAAACTATAGTTTTGAATACTTTGAGGCGTTTGGCTATACCAAAAACTGCAGTTTCATAAATAGTGGTATTGTTGTTACTGTGGTTCTCTTGGAGTATTAAAAAAGTTGATGGCATGCTACGCATCAGTTTTAAAAAGCTCAATTTTAGATCATCAAAGACCGGAAAGGCCGCGGAGGTCTAAATGTTTCACATCCTCTGCCCAGCACAACATCATCATCGTCACGGAAATTCCCTAAACAGTCAGCTATCCACAAAAACATAGTGACCCACATCACCAACGAGCTACTGTGAGCATGTAAGGACCAGATACTATGCAGTGCTACTAAGCAAATGGGATCGGGCGGAAGGGCAAAGAGAGGGAGGTGGCTACCTACTCCACAGGGGAACTTCCTGGTGGTGATGTTGAGCAGCATCCTGACGGGGCCCTTGACCTTGAGCTGCTTCTCCTTGGCGCCCTTCACCAGATCCGAGGTCACTATTCAACACATGCACGCTTTATGCATCAGATCGGAGACGCACAAATCCGGCCAAATTAGAAAAGAAAAACCAACATCTATTGCGGTGGCGAGGCAGTAAAGGAGGCAGGCAAAGCAGAGCACAGGACCTTCTGTGGCACGCCGTCGTGGTCGGACTGGACAATGCCCTCCTCGTCGAGCTCGAGGTCGGACTCAACTATGTCCTCATCGAGCTCGTTGGGCTCGGGGGTGAGGTCGCGCATGTCCTGGTCGTCCTCCTTGTACTCCTCTTCATCATCGATGTCGTCCTCCTTGTCCTCCTCTTCATCGTCGATGTCGTCCTCCTTGTCCTCCTCTTCATTGTCGATGTCGTCCATGGAGGTCGCCTACGCTTCCAAATCCAACACAGTATAATTAACCAAAAAACACATGGTCCTAGATAGTATAAAATTAACCTAAAACGAACTAATACACATAATTAGTTCAGGAAAATGTATACAAGCAGACGAATCATCCTAACTAACCAGAAACAAAACATTGCTTAGTCGTTAGGCGCTAAAGCGACAGATGTTAAACACTAACTGCCTTCAGAAAAAAGAGCAATAGTAATAACCAGCAGGTACTAACGAACAGCTAGCACACCAACCATGCATCAACCGGAAACCAAATATGCACGCAATATGTATCATGATAGGACGTACATTGTAAGTTACTTGGACTTCCAGGACAGGAATCAAACATGAGAAATGTAACAACTGTTACAACAGAAATATCAGAACTAACTCTGTTGCCGATGAATCCCTGATCTTCACTGCAGTGGCAAGATAAAACCACATAGAGTAATAAGCCTACACAGACTACATGATCATAGTGTACTAAGCTAAATCTACAAGGAGGGCATTTCCAAGGACCAAATCATCACCGAAAACAGCACCAAACAGATCATGGTCCTTGATCTGTTTACAGAGGGGTCACCTTCTTGTCCTTGATCTCGCTGGACTGGATTTCATGAAAGTATCAGGCAAAAATAAAAAACCTAGACATCATCCTAACGCAAACCATGCCTACTCTGTAAAATTGTTATCTGCCTGTGTCACAACGCTGAAAGACTCATCACGCTCAAGGTAAAAGTCTAACAATTTCAATCAATTATACTCCTCTGTTGGCAAATGTGAATCTCACCCAAAGGCTTAACGAGTTGTTAATATTGCAGGCACAAGACTACTTACGTATAATACTCTTCTGTACTTCAGGCACAGCTGTGAAATCTGAACTTTATTAACACGGAGACTAGACTTGAACTCTGAAAGTGGACACGCGACAGGCCGGGGCTGCCCTGTAAAACCGGGCGGCGGGGCGACGGAGTACTCACCGTGGCGCCGGGGCGAGGAGGAGGAGCGCCGCCGGCGCACTGGGGCGCGCACACGCGACCGTGCCGCACCACGAGGAGGCGGCGCTGGAGTGGTGGGGCGACTGCTGGATGGGGCGCCCACGTCTGGCCGGCGGCGGAGGAGGCGAAGAGGAGCATCACGCGCGGCCTCTATGGTTTGGAGTGGCAGCCACTGGATGGACGGGAGAGCTTGCGAGGCGCGCACGGCTGCATCTCTCCCCTTCATCGAGAGCGGAGTGGAGTGGCGGCGCGGGAGGGAGGCGGCTGTGGAAGGAGAGCAGAGTGGCGGCGCGGAAGGGAGACGAGGCCGCGCGACGAGGCGCGGATCCAGCTCGACGACGGTGAGGATCCGGAAGGCCCGTTGTGGCGGTGGCATTTCTGTCCGAGGACTGGCCTTGTCGGCTTGATCTGGTGCCATGGAAGAGAGGGAGAGGTGGCCGGGGAAGGATTGACAGTGGTGGGGGTGAGAAGAGGACAACACGATTCCCGCCTGAGGTTGCGAGGATCGGGCACCGGAGGTGGCGGCGGCAAGGGAGGAGTGCAACGCTAGGGTTCGCGCGAGAGAGAGGAGGTCACGAGGGGTGGTTGGGTGGGGTTCGAGAGATAGGGGAGTTTGCTACCGTGGGTTGGATGGATGGACGGCTGGATGGTCAGATCGATGCCATGTCATCGATCCAAGCCACAAGTGACTCCACCAATCAGAATTAAGCTTTTGTAGTTTTTTCTTTGTTTCTCTTATAAGGCAAATGCCCAATATTATGTCAAAAGTCATGGCAAATTTTTTCCAAATGATCTCATATTTTGCATAAATGTGCACCTTGGAATGACAAACAATGTTGACTAAGGAATTTTTCATTTTCTTTGCACGAAAAATTCATTTTCCATTTTTCGAGTGCCTACAATAATTTTTTTTGAAGAACCTACCAAATAATTGTTGCGAAATTGGACCAAATAATTTTTTTAAAATACTAGGCCATATTTAATGCACAATTGACCAAATGGTTGGGTTTTGGAAGCTTTTATCCACCTCTGGTGAAAAAGACAAATTTTCGCCGATCCAGCTGGCAGCAGGTCAAATTTGAACCGCAGCTGCCTCATAGTTTGCTCTTTATTTTTTCAAAAAATCATTTGTAGGTACATAAGTATCTATTTCATCAGAGAAACACCAAAAGTTTTTCAAGATTCAATCACTAGCTATGCACGATCATGCCCGCCGTTTTGACCGCATTTTGAAACGAGCATGAAAATTTCAAAAAAAAATCAAAAAAATAAAAAAGCTTCGCAATGTGTCATTATATGTGGCCAAGTTACCAGGAAAAATAATAAACTTGTAATACGATAAGTATTTTAAAAAAGTGTTCTTAGAAACGAGCTATCATGCGTGAAGATTCATGGCTTTCAAGCCAAATGATCAATCCTATGGCCACATTCATGGCATAGTTTGTTCAAATGATCTCATATTGTGCAAAAGGGTGCATCTTGGAATGGCAAACAATGTTGCCTAAGGAAGGTTTCATTTTCTTTGGACGAAAAATTCATTTTCCATTTTTCGAGTGCCCAAAAGGAGGTTTTTTTGTGAAGGACCTCCCAAATAATTGTTGCAAAATTGGACCAAATCAATTTTCTAAAATACTAGGACATATTTAATGCACAATTGACAAAATGGTTGGGTGTAAAAAGTTTTGATCCACCTCTCGTGAAAAAGACAAATTTCCGCCGATTCAGCTAGAAGCGGGTCAAATTTGAACTGCAGCTGCCTCATAGTTTGCTATTTATTTTTTCCAAAAATCATTTCTAGTTACATAAGTATCTATTTAATCAAGGAAACACCAAAAAAATACCAAGATTCAACCACTAGCAAGGAACGGTCATTCCCGCCGTTTTGACCGCATTTTGAAACAGGCATAAAAAATTCAAAAAAAAATCAAAAAATTGGAAAACCTTCGAATTGTGTCATTATATATGACCAAGTTACCAGGAAAAATAATAAACTTGTAATATGGCAATTATTTTAAAAAAGTCTTCTCAGAAATGAGCTATCATGCGTGAAGATTCATGGCTTTCAAGCCAAATGATCAATCCTATGGCCACATTCATGGCATAGTTTGTTCAAATGATCTCATATTGTGCACAAGAGTGCATCTTGGAATGGCAAACAATGTTGCCTAAGGGAGTTTTCACTTTCTTTGGACGAAAAATTCATTTTCCATTTTTCGAGTGCCCAAAAGGAGGTTTTTTTGTGAAGGACCTCCCAAATAATTGTTGCAAAATTGGACCAAATCAATTTTCTAAAATACTAGGATATATTTAATGCACAATTTACAAAATGGTTGGGTGTCAAAAGTTTTGATCCACCTCTCGTGAAAAAGACAAATTTCCGCCGATTCACCTGGAAGCGGGTCAAATTTGAACTTCAGCTGCCTCATAGTTTGCTATTTATTTTTTCCAAAAATCATTTCTAGTTACATAAGTACCTATTTAATCATAAATACATGGTTTGGTGGCGATACGTCAAGGTTTGGGCGGTGGTCGAGGGCCCCAACTCTAGAGCGCGTAAACTCGCATGACCGCCGCGTGGTCACCGCGTGATTGTGTAGTTGCTATGTGTTCTGGGAGGCCTAGGCATGTCTAGTGGGTTGGTCACTCCCCAGGTAGGTGCTAGGAATAAAATTACAACATAAGATTCTCACGAGGAGATCAATCGATGCTCAAACATGAATTAGCAGCCAAGTGTTTGATTAGCGGTACGGGAAATGCACATGGCTAATGGGCGTGAGTTTTGGTTGAGGATGATCAGTTACTAAGAAGACCGTCTTCACAAATTTTCAGCTCAAAAGGAGGAGTCTAGGTGGTACTTGCTTTGCAAAGTACCACACTTGACATAAATACGAATGTTGAAGCTGGGCTCAAAATAATGAATGGATTGAGCTGGAATTTGGTGGAGAGTTATTTGGGCATAGGAAAGCACTGTAGAAAATGGATACCATTTGGACATGCCAAAGTGGTACTTCCTTCACAAAGTGTTTTTTTGAACAGAATAGGAAAATGAATATTTTTGAATTATTTTTGAACTAGGCAAGGAAGGTTTTTTACATATTTGATGAAGATATGGCCCAAAGAATTTATGAGATTATTTGGGGAATTTTGGGAATGACAGAAATATAGGTTGCTTCACAACCTAGGGCAAAAACTGCCACATGGACATGACACATAGGCAAAACTGATGAGGTGGAGCCTAGTCGTAGCAACCCACCACAATTTACAAGGTTATGACCATCTATATTGGTCATGATCAGCTAGAAATAAGGCAGCGGACCAGTGCTATCTGCTTTATGACCATTTAGTGTAAGGAAATTATGACCTTTCTGACCAAAATGGTCGTTATAGTTTAGGGTTTGGAGCCCCTCGAACAGCTTTTGACCAATTGGTCTCAAATTGTCATAGATTTATGACCAATTCTTCCAGGGTCACTAACAGAAGGTCATAAGTTGACATATTTCTTGTAGTGAGGTGTTTGATGTGGTTTTGAGCAATCAAATGATTTCCAATAGACATGAGACTTAACAAGATCAAATGGTATATAGAAATAGGGTGTTCCACCAAGTTTGGGCTCATTTGAAGAAACTTTCCAATGTAACTTTGGTAAACCCTAGAAATCAACAGAAATGGATTTTCCAAGTTTAAATTAAGCAAATCATCCCTCCTTGATGCACCACTTGGTGTAGTGTCATCATTTGGAGTTGTGATCATGCCCACAAAGTTTGAGATCACAAGTAAAAAGTTGGTAGTGTAAAGTTGTCCAAATTTGAATCTAAACAGAAATGGTTTTGGGGTACTCTGATCAAGTTACCCTTCTCCAAAGCTTGTGCCATTTGGTCTAGATGCATTACTAGACCATTCTAGCATGTGTACCAAGTTTGAGAGCATTTGGACAAGTTTGGCAATGTAAAGTTGCTCAAACTTCAAAAATGGACAGAATGGTTTTGAGGGTTTTTGATGAGGTTTTCTTGCTTCCCAAGGCATGGGGCTTGGCAAGATCATCACATATGTCATATATGACCTGATAGAATTTCCCTAGAATTTTTAGAGAATAATTCCCCTGTGAATATTTCAAAAGCTTGAAATATCCAGAAAGGGTTTCTGAGGGATTTGCCCAATATTTTGAACATGACCATGTGTTGAAACTCTTATATATGGACAATATATGTCCTAGGAGTCTCCCAGAATTTTGGCAAATATTTTTGAAATAGTTAAATAATTTTTCCCTATTAAAGACCATTCTTGGCCTTAAGAAAAAGCTTTTAAATAAAATAGGAAATAACTTTTAAAATTATATTTTTGTGGTTTATGGGAGTCCTATATCTATTAGGTTTCAAATATACTCTTTGAAATATTTTTCTCACCCTAAATCAAGCACTTGCAGTGCAAACCTCAATTCAGGGGTTTTTGGAAAACTTATTTTTGAAAAATACTTTTTGGCCAAATTATTTTTGTAAGAAAATACTATACTCTTATATACACTTGGTATGATCATTGGGCAGAAGTATGGGGTAAGGAGATGAATTATATAAGATGGAGTAGTTGACTTTAAAGAGCACTTGAAATTCACAGAGAGGAAACTTAATTCCAAATAAAAGCCAAATGATGCCAAAAAAATTGTTGGTCCAAATTTTCATGCTTTATTGATGCAAATGACATGTTACAAAATGCAGGGTGTGAAAAACCTACCCCCCTTACAAGAATCTCGTCCCTGAGATTCCTAAACTAGGCTTTAGAAGAGATTGGGATACTCGGATCTAAGATAGTCTTCACGTTCCCAGGTTGCTTCTGCTTCCGTGTGGTTGCTCCACTGGACCTTAAAGTACTTGATGGTGCGGCTTCGCGTCCGTCACTCTGCTTCATCCAAAATGCGAATGGGCCTCTCACGGTAGGTCAAATCAGGCTGAAGATCAATGGCTTGGTGATCGACATCCTTTTAGAGATCAGGCTTGTCCGGAACTTGGAGACACTTCCGGAGTTGTGACACGTGGAATACGTTGTGCACATCGGATAGCTCAGGTGGTAGTTCCAACTGGTAAGCCACTTCTCCTCATCATGCAGTGATCTCAAAGGGACCAATGAACCTTGGTGCGAGCTTCCCTTTAATATGCAAATGCTTGGTTCCCTTCATAGGAGTTACTCGTAGGTACACATGGTCTCCGATACAGAAACTCATATCTCGGCGACGAGTGTCAGCATAGCTCTTCTGTCTTGATTTGGCGGCCTTCAAACGTTCTCTAACTAGTTGGACTTGCTCTTCTGCTTCGTGGAGAATGTGTGGTCCAAAGACTATCCCTTCTCCAGTCTCTAACCAGTTGAGGGGTGTGCGAAACTTGCGTTCGTACAACACCTCAAATGGTGCCATCTGAAGGCTCGACTGATAACTGTTCTTATAGGAGAACTCGGCAAAAGGGAGGAAATCTTCCCACTTGGCTCCATATGCCAAGACACAGGCTCAGAGCATGTCTTCGAGAATTTGATTTACTTGCTCTGTCTGACCTCCGGTCTGTGGGTTAAAAATCGTGCTGAAAGACAACTTGGTTCCCAAGGCTTCTTGGAACTTCTTCCAGAACCTTGAGGTAAACTGGGTTCCTCGATCTGACACAATCTCCTTAGGAACACCATGAAGGCTTACGATTCTGTCAATGTAGAGAGTTGCCAGCTGGTTGCCATCATAGGTAGTCTTGACAGGAATGAAATGGGCTACCTTGGTCAAATGGTCAACTATGACCCAGATGGAGTCATGTCCTTTATTCGACCTTGGTAATCTAGTGATGAAATCCATTCCGACTTTATCCCACTTCCACTCAGGAACCTTGAGTGGTTGGAGCAATCCAGCAAGTCGCTGATATTCAGCCTTGACCCTTTGGCACACATCACACTTTGCAATATAGGTTGCAATCTCTCTTTTCATCCCGTGCCACCAGAATCTTTCCTTCAAGTCTTGATACATCTTGGTTCCTCTGGAGTGGATGGAATACGGAGTGTTGTGGGCTTCTTGCAGGATCAGGTTCTTCAGCTCCATCTTGTTTGGTACGCAGATGCGGCCTTTGTACCAAACAATCCCGTGCTCATCCTCGGAGAATCATGTTGCCTTGCCTAGCTTCATCTTCTTATTGATGCCTTCAATGCTTGCGTGCCCACCTTGTGCTTTCTTGACTTCATCCATCAGGGTTGGTTTAACTTCCAGATGGTCTAGAAATCCATGGGTGACCAATTCCAAACTGAATTGTTCCAGCTCTCCAAACAGGGCTGGCTGCCAGCTTTGAATTATGGCATTCAGGGAGCAAGCCTGTTGTCACATCCTGATTTTCATACCACAACACTTAAGCTAATAATCATGCTAAAAATGTGGATTGACAAAAACTTTTGAGTGTTTTGGTCATTGCTTGATTTGATTTTTGTCTGTTGTTTGCCAGTGCTCTAAAAATCAAATAAATCCTCCAACTCTCATACTTCATCTCCTTGATCCAAAACCTTTTCCCAATGATCATGCCATGTGTATAGACCAGTATAATATTTTCTTATAAAAATATTTTGGCAAATAGTATTTTCTAAATTTAGTTTTCCAAAAACCCCTAAATTGAGGTTTGCACTACAAGTACCTTATATAGGGTGTGAAAAATCTTTCAAAAGGTATATTTGAACCCTATTAGGTATAGGACTCCCATAAACCACAAAATTATAATTTTACAAGTTATTTTTATATTTTATTTAAATGCTTTTTCTTTAGGCCAAAAATGGTCTTTAATAGGTAATGTTTTTTTAACTATTTCAAAAATATTTGCCAAAATTCAGAAAGACTCCTAGGACATATATTGTCCATATATAAGAGTTTCAGCACATGGTCATGTTCAAAATATTGGACAAATCCTTCCAAAACCCTTTCTAGATATTTCAAGCTTTTGAAATATTTACAAAGGAAAAATTCTCCAAAAATTCCAGGGAAATTCTATCATGTACAATATGACATATTTGATGATCTTACAAAGCCTCATGCCTTGAAGATCAATAAAACGTCATCTAATCCCCTCAAAACCATTTCTGTCAATTTTGAAGTTTGAGCAACTTTACATTGCCAAAATTGTCCAAATGCTCTCAAAATTGGTACACATGCTAGAATGGTCTAATTATGCATCTAGGCCAAATTGCACAAGTATTGGGGGATCATAACTTGATCTAAGTGCCCCAAAACCCTTTCTGACCAGATCCAAATTAGAACAACTCTACATTGCCAACTTTTTACTTGGGGCCTCAAATTTTGTGGACATGCTCAAAACCCCAAATAATGGCACTACACCAAGTGGTGCATCAAGGAAAGATGATTTTCTTAACCTAATCTTGGAAAATCCATTTCTGTTGATTTCTAGGGTTCACCAAAGTTACATTGACAAATTTCTTCAAATGAGCTCAAACTTGGTGGAATACCCTATTTTTATATGCCATTTGATCCTGTTAAGTCTCATGTCAAGTGGAGTTAATTTGCTTGCCCAAATTTGCATCAAACACCTTCTGTCACTTTTCAAAAATCACCACTTTGGCCACTTACACTATTCTCTTTGAGCCCAACTTTTTACCACAACATCTCCTATACCCCTTCTACCTCCAGCAGCAATGGCTGCACCACAGCTCAATGATTGAGGGGGGGGGGTAAAACCCCATTTTACATCTCTGGACCTCCATTTTTCACCCTTGTCTCTCAGCACACTCCCTTTCTAGAAGCTCACCAGGGCATCCAAGACAACCACCCATTTGTTTACTCCTCATCTGACCCCCTATACACTATTGGCCATGCCCTGGGCGCCAAAACGATGCCAATGGCAGCCATATGCGTGCTCTGGAGTGCGCTACAGTGCTCTGGCGCACTGTAGCCACCCCCCATCCCGATGCCCCGACAACCTCGGGCCTCCCCAGCATGTCCCCCGGGGTCGCCTCGACGTCTGGGACATGGCACGTCGCTGGCCCCCACCTGACCCTCTCTCCTCTCCCCTCTGTGAAGCTCGCCCGTGCGTGCCCTGGACCGCGCCCGAGGTGCACCAACGCGCACACCATATAGAGCCCCATTGGACTCTCTCTCGACTCCTCTCGCTCTCCCACTACTCCAGCAAACCACCAGACAACCCATCTCTCCCTCTCGAGCCCTGCTACCCCTTCCACGGCCGGAGTACCGCCGCGGACCGCCGCTCGGATTCAGGCACCTCGCCCCTCTTTCTTTCCCCTGCCCACTCCGGTACTCCATCACCACCACCTTGAGGCCTCTGCCGCTGCCATTATGCCCCCAGTACGGCGTGTGCTCGAGGCCCGTGCTGGCCGACGACCTCCCCCGCCGTCGCCTAAACTGCGGCGACTAGGCTGCTTCCCGACGCAAGCGGAGCACACCAGCAGGTGCTCCCCTCCGCCCTGATCACTCCGGTGGCTGGAGCGCCACCGGGGATGGCCTGAGCCGCCGGGGCGAGCATCGGCGCCGCTCGGCAGCTCCCTCCTTATCGCTCAAGCGAGAGGCAGGGGACGACTGCCTGCCAGCTGGCAGGGGCCCTGCCTGTCAGTGGCAGCGGCAGATGGGCCAACCCACCGGTAAGGCTAAGTGGAAGCGGGATTTGCTGCTTTCGCCTCCCCGAATGGAAGACGTAATTTCGGTGGGCGTCTTCGACGTCTCCCCTCCCCTCCTGTGCAGCGAGGCAGCTGGGCCAGGCCTAGTACGCTCCGCCCCTAAGCCTCGCACAGGGCGCCCAATAAGGTAGATGATCCTTTTCTTTTTCGTTTTCCAGTAAACTTCCAAAATCCTTAAACAAATCAAATAAACTCCAAATTTGGTGATTCAAATTTCTAGGAGTTTCTAAAATCCTGATCTCATAGTTGGTGCAACATGCACATTTTTCCATAGACCTTTTCTTCACAAATATTATCAAAATGTCATTTTTCTATTTCTGTGATAAACTTTAGAAAATCACAGAGAGCTCAAATTTGATCCAAATGCAATGGTTCCAATTCCTAGATGCTTCTAAGTTCATAACTTAGTTTATGAACATTTTTATTAATACTTTCTGTACCCTACAAAATAATGATCCATTTCTTCCTATTTGTCAACTTTGCAAAATCATAGGTAATTCATTTGAACTCCAAACCCAGTGAAACCAACTCCTAGATGCTTCTAAAATCATGATTTGTTAAATGGGTGCCTTTGCTCATTTTTCAAAAATATATTTCTGTACACTTCCGTCAAATCCATAAACCCCTTGATTCCATCATATTGAAATGTTCCGAACTATCCATTGATCCAATACCTATGAAACCACCTTGGTCATTTCTCATATGATTGTTTCCATCGTTAGTTGACGAAGTAAACGGAGTACTTGGAGGTGGACCAGAAGGTTTGAAGACTCGGAAGGACAAGGCAAGCAGCCCTTTGACCATGTTTGAAAAACCTTTTTATGCATGTCATATAGTACCATAATGTTGTTGCTACGGAATCATGATGAGGTGGAACCACTTTGATGGTTTCCCACTGCACTTCTTCGTTGAACTTGCATTGTGCATGACCCTTCCTTCTTATGAGGGTTATGCTGGTGGGAGTAGATAGATGTGTGATATAGTAGTTGGCTACGCAAAATGGGTCCGGGTTATGCATTGAGAGAAACAAGTGTGGTTGCCATACTTGCAAGTAGCCCAGTGGGTGCCACTAATGCCCCTGGGAAATGATGAGAAACTAGGGCACTACTCGATGGAGAAGTAGTGTACCGAGGCTTGATGAAAGTGTTGTTTACAGAGATGGATTAGATTTATGTGTTATTACCGTCCCAACCAAACATGCGCAACCACTCTACCCTTATATGGGAAAGGGCATTATTGATTACCTAGGTCGATACTAGCATGGTGCCCGCATTACTAGTGACGGGGGTGACATGAGGTCACTCCCGGGATGGGGTCGTGCTTGGATAGGCGGCCATGACTATTTTCACAGGGCACTGAACACACCGTTGGTACCCCGTGTCAGTGGTATGTGATGAATATGTGAGCGAGTCTCCACAATTATTAAGATGTGAAATGTGGGCACGGGGGTTACTACCAATTGAGTGGACTCTATGTTAGTGTCGTCTAGGGAAAGATAGTGATCGGGTGCTTACCCCGGGTACTTGAGGTACCACGGGTCGTGGATGACACAGAAGTTCCCCGGATCTTGTGGGTAAAGTGTGCAACCTCTGCAGAGTGTCAAACTATTCGAATAGCCGTGTCTACGGTTAAGGACAGTTGGGTGGTGCTGCTTAGACTATGTCCATAAGTTTCTGGAAAACAACACGGTTTGGTAAATCTGTTGATGTGATTGTGAGAAAGTCATGATGAGCGTGAGCAAGAGTTGTTCTTGACTCTTTCACGATGTTGATGTCTGTAACCTCCTGATACTTTTTGCAGACACATGCATGTCCATGTTATATGTTGATCATACTTGCATATGAAAAACTAGCTTTCCGCAAAACTGCCAATTTAGCAGTAGAGCCTTGCATAATTATTCTGTTATCACACTTGGGTTTCTTGCGAGTACATTCAAAGTACTCATTGGCTTGCCACTGGTTATTTTATTGGCCAGGCATGAAAGATCAGGATATATTGAATATTTCTTGGTGAAGAACATGCGAGCTAGGATGCTTCCCAGTCAGAATGCCTGTAGGGTTAAAGCAGATGGCATGGGTCTATGTTGTTATTGAAGATTTCCGCTATGATGATTTATAATTCAAGACTTGACCATTATGGTCACAATTTGTGTAAAACGGTATGTATGGATGTAAGACTCTTGTTATTCAGCTTCTATGTGTTCAGTGAGCATTGATCTCTGGGATCACTGTACACGTGCATTCGGTGATCACGACTTATGAGTCGGGGTCCCCACAGAGCTGGTATCAGAGCCATCCTGACTGTAGGAAGCCTTAGTTAGCATGGTCGTTTGTTAGGGTAAAACTATTTCCAAAAACTATTACTAGTTTTCAAAACAATCTATACTTCTCTTCCCTTCTCAGTTTTTTTTCGAAAACTAGGCTATACTTGATCTCTTCCCCTTCAAACTTTGGTCGCTAGAACCCTTATGCCCCAGACCACTGGATTTCCTGAAATCCTCGTGGATATTCTAGAAGGTTGATATCTTGACCACCTCTTCTGAACACAAGATTGGCGACACCGCAACAAGACGATGCCAACAGAAGATACATCCTCGAGGAATGAGGACCTGAAGACCCAGAAGATGGTGACACCCTTGACAGTGCCCCAAGATGATGCAACCTTGGCCTACGATGACCAGGGTATAGTTTATGCAAGATCATGAGATACATCACTAATAGAGTAACCTTGTCACTACCGTTGTTGTGTCGGCAACCACCGGTGGATGAGAACCTCGCCATTTGGTCCGCCTCACTATAGTGAGCAGGAAAACGGTTCTCTTCGTTCCCCGCTCTTGGTGTCGATGTTGTTATCAACGTAACCGACATGTTGAACCTCTACTATGCCTTGTTAATATCATTGCATAGAGGATTGCCTACCTGGTACCCTCAACGCCCCAGAAGGCACAAGGGATCGTCATGATTAAGAAGACAACAGAAGAGCAAGTCAATGCCAGCTACGAGGAGACACCTTCACCGCATCACCTCATCAGGCGAGAAGTTGTTGAAGATTCTTCAGGCTCAACCCGGATCGTTCATCAAACAACTACAAGGGACATAGCAACACCTGAGGAAAACTCAGAAGACTGCACGAGGCACAAGTCACGACACTGAGTCCGAGAACCACTAGGGTAGGATGAGTCGTGTACCCCCTATGCGCAGTCGAGTCCGTATGATGGTTCAAATAGAACCATGATTGTGTGTTGCTTGATTTTATTTGCTTGTGTTTTGATAAAAGTCGTACCTTGCCCTAGGCAACAAGTACATGGCTATATCATCTTCCTTGCCTTGTTTCTTTTCTTTCGCTCTTTTTGCACCTGTTTGTTTGCACTTGCACTATAGCACCCCCTCTTTTAGGCATTCCCCTCCTCTATGCTACTTTTTCCCTCTCTTCTATCTCCTCGACTGAAGACCAGCAAGACAAGAAGTACCAAGGATTCCAACTCGGCAACCGACTAACAATGAAGACTTCTGCTACAACCTCCACGACCAAGTGCAACCCCGTGATGTTATGTTTAATCCTCCAGACTAGAAACCTATTCCTAGACCCTTTGAGACTTCACGAGATACTGCAGCACGAATCCTTAACCATGTGCTTAACCCATAGAATTGCAAAAGAACCAGTTAAGCCTCTATAACCTTGCACAACACTGGGTTCGCAATGGAACTAGTGGACACAGTGAGTGAGCACATTTTCATCCTAATATAGCACAAGAACTAATGATGCCATAGAGAGACCAATGTGAGGATATAAGACAGATGACTGGGTGGCTTTATATAAGTGACTTCGAGGAATTATCTGAGACCTTGATGGATTGAGAGGTTTTCATGTTGGTGGGATCATGAGTTTGGGGAAGCATGTAGGAATTGTTGTTGGACATGAGACTTGGATTTATGTAGGTGATTCTGGATTGGTATAGATGCTAAATATGTCTACATGGTTCGGAGTAAACTGGATTCAGACTGATGATCTCGATCATGATTTCATGTTTTTCGGTGGACAATAAACTAGGAGATTGGATTATTTGTCGGAGTTGATTTAGGGATCCATATAAGCACGACCTTGGAGTTTACTTGACCCGGATACTGGGAATTTGGTGGACTTACTATCGTGATGCATAGCCCTTGCAAGTATTTGGGTATTATAGGGACTTGGGATCTTGTGGAACACCGTAGACATCGGATTTGTAGAAATTGTTGGATTATGTGGTGATCAATGGAAGTTAATGACCTATTAGAGTTGACCCATAGGAAGGAAACAAGATCTTGGAGTGGCATATTATGTGTTTCCTTAGAATAGAGATGCATTATCGTGAGCCCTGCAAGAGTAGGTTGAGTGCTTGGACTGTGGAGTTTAGCAGCATGTATGATCTACCCATGGATTTTAGGGGTAGGCACACATATGGATTTGGGGATCGTAGACAAGTACAATTTTGTTAGACCACCTCTTGGGAGTCATGAGGATATATATGGCATGAGTGGTGATTGAAGTTGGTCTATACGAGAGGATGCAATTAGTGGTATAAGGTTATTCGTTTGGAGTACTAGATGGAGCTATTGGCATCTCAAAAACTGTGCCTAAGGATAAGATAATAAACGTTCACCCAGTCACTAGAATCCTTGAAACCCTTAAGACCCACCAAGCCACAACATGGTCAGATCCCGACCACGGGCCTTGGCTCTAAGTCAGGAAGGCCTTTGCAAATACTCAACGGAGACCACCACCAATACCCCAGCCTACCTTGCGTACCCCGTAGACTTCATGAAGTATTTGGGCAAGTTGGGTGACATCATTAAATGATGGCCTACTTTTCTGCCCGAAGACAAAAGAAGGGACAGACAGCTGAATAGAAGACATTTGAAGACCGCCATGTCAAGAAGGAAGAACTACACCAACCACCATCATCAAGAAATAAACTTCTGCGTCGAAGACCGGGCATATCCACAAACCACTCCTCTCGAAGGAACCAAGCATTTCCATGTCGAAGGGACGCTCACACCAAGATTTATTGACCTTCTTCAAGTTCACTTCAAGACGAGTAGTAGACGGCTACCAGCAAGACTTACCACCTGAGTTACCCCCC
>LR738710.1:520458605-520512867 GCA_902687465.1 Secale cereale
GGGTCCCACCCGTCAGGGCGTGAGGCTGACAGACGGGGCCCACGGCCGTCGTCGCCTACCTCCATCCAGAGGCGACGGCGAGCTCGCCGGCGGCGATATAGGGCACGGGAGGAGGCGTGGGTGGTACCGTCGTGCTCATGGAGGAGCCGCCTTTCGGATGGAGGTGGAGTTGGTCGCCGGGGTGGCCTGGTTCGCCAGCGACGAGGAGACACGGCGGAGTTGCTTCGGGTGGTGGTGGTTCCGGCCGTTTCCGGCAGCTAAAGAGAGGGGAAACAAGGGGGGAATGATCAGTGAGGTCTTGCGGTTCTAGATCGAGTGAGAGGAGCGGCGGAGAGGGCTTATACCTCCGGATCGACAGCGACCCGAGGCGGCGGAGCTCGACCTCGATCTCGAGCTCGGGCCCGTCTGGAGAGGAGTGCATGGTGTAGGGGGAGGATTGGGTATGTGAGAGGGCGAGTGGTGAGGAGAGGAGGGCGCGGGGGTGTCCTTTTACAGGCGAACGGCGGGGTGCCGTGGACCCGTGCGCCGGCGAGCTTCTGCTCGTTGCCACAGGGCTCGGGACGGGCTGGCGTCGTGTCTGGGGTGTTCCTGGATGTGGTCTAGAGCCGGGGAAGAGAAGAGAGAGAGCAGGGGGAGGCCAGGGCATCGCGTGTGTGAGGAAGCTCATTGGAGCTCTCGGGTGGTCGTCGCGCGTGCGAACTGGGGCGAGAGGAGGGAGAAGGAGGAGGGGGCCGACTGGCTGCCGTGTTGTGGACGTCGAGGCGGCCTCGGGAGACACCATCCCGACGCCCTAGGTGGTCGGGCGCCTCGGGCAGGTCGCAGCTACAGTTCGGGAGCGCACTGTAGCACGCTCTAGAGCGCCCATATGGCCGGCATGGCTTTGTCCCACGTGCTCTGGGCGCGGCCACCGTGTCCATTGGCTCTAGGGGGAGTAAACAATGTAGGAGGGACGTTGGATGCCAGGGAGAGCTTCTAGAAGGGGAGAGTGATGAGAGAGAAAGGTGAAAGTTGCTGTCCAGATATAAAATGGGGTTTTACCCCCCACCCCCCCCCCCTCAATCATTGAGCTGAGGCCAGGGGGAGTTACTGGAGGTGCAAGGGGACTTGGGGAAGCTGTGTTAAAAATCCTAGCTCAAGGAGAACAAGGAAAGAGGTAAAAGTGGTAGTTTTGAAAAATCACCAGAAGGTGTTTGATGTGGTTTTGAGCAATCAAATGATTTCCAATAGACACGAGACTTAACATGATCAAATGGTATATAGAAATAGGGTGTTCCACCAAGTTTGGGCTCATTTGAAGAAACTTGCCAATGTAACTTTGGTAAACCCTAGAAATCAGCAGAAATGGATTTTCCAAGTTTAAGATAAGAAAATCATCCATCCTTGATGCACCACTAGGTGTAGTGTCATCATTTGGGGCTGTGATCATGCCCACAAAGTTTGAGGTCACAAGTAAAATGTTGGTAGTGTAAAGTTGTTCAAATTTGAATCTGAACATAAATGGTTTTGGGGTACTCTGATCAAGTTACCATTCTCCAAAGCTTTTGCCATTTGGTCTAGATGCATTATTGACCATTCTAGCATGTGTACCAAGTTTGAGAGCATTTGGACAAGTTTGGCAATGTAAAGTTGCTCAAACTTCAAAAATGGACACAATGGTTTTGAGGGGATTTGATGAGGTTTTCTTGCTTCCCAAGGCATGGGGCTTGTCAAGATCATCACATATGTCATATATGACATGATAGAATTTCCCTAGAATTTTCAGAGAATAATTCCCTTGTAAATATTTCAAAAGCTTGAAATATCTAGAAAGGGTTTCTGAGTGATTTGCCCAATATTTTCAACATGACCAAGTGTTGAAACTCTTATATATGGACAATATATGTCCTAGGAGTCTCCCTGAATATTGGCAAATATTTTTGAAATAGTTAAATAATTTTCCCTATTAAAGACCATACCTGGCCTTAAGAAAAGGCTTTTAAATAAAATAGGAAAATAACTTTTAAAATTATATTTTTGTCGTTTATGGGAGTCCTATATCTACTAGGTTTCAAATATACTCTTTGAAATATTTTTCTCACCCTACATCAAGCACTTGCAGTGCAAACCTCAATTCAGGGGTTTTTGGAAAACTAATTTTTGAAAATTACTTTTTGGCCAAATTAGTTTTGTAAGAAAATACTATACTGTTATATACACTTGGTATGATCATTGGGCAGAAGTATGGGGTAAGGAGATGAATTATATAAGATGGAGTAGTTGACTTTAAAGAGCACTTGAAATTCACAAAGAGGAAACTTAATTCCAAATAAAAGCGAAATGATGCCAAAAAAATTTGTTGGTCAAAATTTTCATGCTTTATTGATGCAAATGACATGTTACAAAATGCAGGGTGTGACATCCACAGAACTCCGTGCAGACATACGATCCTGGTCATGTAAATCTTGGCCAACTTCGCACTGGTATAGGTGGTTTTCACTAAGATAAAGTGAGCCACTTTGGTCAAGCGATCGACTACTACCCAGATAGGGTCATATACCGATCGGGTCCTGGGTAATCCGGTGATAAAATCCATGCCAAGCTTGTCCCACTTCCATTCGGGTATCGGCATAGGCTGCAGTAATCCTGCTGGCTTCTGATGTTCTGCCTTCACTCTCTGACATACATCACATACGGCTACATACTCGGCAATGTCCTTCTTCATTCTCGTTCACCAGAAACGTTCCTTCAAATCCAAATACATCTTAGTGTTTCCTGGGTGTATCGAGTATGGCGAGTCATGTGCTTCTTATAGTATCAACTTCCTGATCTCGGCATTGTTGGGCACATGGACACGATCCTCAAACCACAAGGTGTCGTGTTCATCATCACGATAACCCTTGGATTTTCCTTCACTCATGTTCTCCTTTATTTCGGCAATTTCTTTGTCATCCTTCTAAGCTTCTCATATATTTCCCAATAAGGTTGACTTAAACTCCAATGCTGCAACAAAACATCTAGGAACTATCTCCATACGAAGTTCCCTGAGATCTTCTGCTAACTCCTTTGGCAATCCTCCGTTTACTAGGGTATCGACATAACTCTTCCGTCTCAAAGCGTCTGCTACGACATTGGCCTAGCCTGGATGATAGTGCAACTTGATATCATAATCCTTTAAGAGCTCCAACCATCTCCTCTACGTGAGGTTCAGCTCCTTCTGAGTGAAAATGTACTTCAAAACCTTGTGATCCGTGTACAAATCACAACGGTTTCCAATAAGAAAGTGCCTCCAAGTCTTGAGCGCATGCACTACAGCTGCTAACTCCAAATCATGCGTGTCGCAATTGAACTCGCGCGGTCGAAGTTGACGGGAGGCATAAGAAACAACTCTTCTGTCCTGCATGAGTACTCCTCCAAGTCCTAAGTGAGAGGCGTCGCAATACACTTGGAAATCCTTCCGTATATCCGGCAGAATCAGCACTGGGGCTGTCGTCAAATGTTTCTTCAACTCCTGAAAACTTGCTTCGCACTCTTCAGTCCAATGGAACTTATTGTCCTTTTTCAACAATGCCGTCATAGGCTTCACAATCTTGGACAAAGTCTTAATGAACCTCCGGTAATATCCCGCAAGTCCAATAAAACTACGGATCTCTCCCACTAAGGTGGGTGCCAACCACTCAGTGACTGACTGAACCTTGGTAGGATCCAGTGCTATACCTTCTCCTGATATAACATGCCCAAGGAATCCAACTTCCATTAACATAAACTCACATTTGCTGAACTTGGCATATAACTCATGTTCTCTCAGCTTCTCAAGAACCAATCGCCAAATGTTCCTTGTGTTCATCTTCGTTCTTCGAGTACACCAAGATATCATCAACGAATACCACAACGAACTTATCCAAGAATTCCATGAACACCTTATTCATCATACCCATGAAATAGGCAGGGACGTTAGTCAATCCAAATGACATAACTGTATACTCATATACACCATACCTTGTGGTGAATGTTGTCTTAGGTATATCCTTTTCTCGGATCTTCAGTTGGTGGTACCCTGATCGCATATCGATTTTCGAGAATACTTTAGCTCTTTGAAGTTGGTCAAACAAATCATTGATAATCGCCAGTGGGTACTTATTCTTAATCGTGACTTCCTTCAGCGCTCGATAATCAACGACCATTCTTAAAGATCCATCCTTCTTCTCGACCAAGAGCATTGGAGCTCCCCAGGGTGATGAACTTCGTCGATTGAATCCTTTCTCCAATAACTCCTTAATCTGCTTCTTGATCTCCTCCATATCATTCGCAGGCATCCAATATGGTCTCTTCGATATTGGCCCAGTGCCTGGCAATAGTTCTATCAAAAACTCAATGTCCCGATCTGGTGGCATGCCTGGTAGCTCCTCTAGAAATACATCCGGGTAATCCTTCACTACATGCACTTCCTCCTGAACAACTCCCGAGAGAGAATTTACTTGGTTCCTCCTAGGTGCATGCCTGGATACATACTTGATCCTTTTTCCCTCCGGGGTGGTAAGTAGAATCGACTTACTGGCACAATCGATGTTTCCCCCATACGTCGATAGCCAATCCATGGCTAATATCACATCCAATCCTTGTGATTTCAAAATTATCAGGTCTGAGGGGAAAAGATGGCTTTCAATGGTCAATGGTATGTGAAAACATCCTTGACTTTCCATATACTCCGCTCCTGGTGAGCTTACTGTTGGAAATATGCCCTAGAAGCAATAATAAAATGGTTATTATTATATTTCCTTGTTCATGATAATTGTCTATTGTTCATGCTTCAATTGTATTATCCAGAAACAGTGATACATGTGTGAATACATAGACCACAACGTGTCCCTAGCAAGCCTCTAGTTGACTAGCTCGTTGATCAACAGATGGTCACGGTTTCCTGACCATGGACATTGGATGTCATTGATAACGGGATCACATCATTAGGAGAATGATGTGATGGACAAGACCCAATCCTAAGCCTAGCACAAGATTGTGTAGTTCGTATGCTAAAGCTTTTCCAATGTCAAGTATCCTTTCCTTAGACCATGAGGTTGTGCAACTCCCGGATATCGTAGGAATACTTTGGGTGTGCCAAACGTCACAGCGTAACTGGGTGTCTATAAAGGTACACTATGGGTATCTCCGAAAGCATCTGTTGGGTTGGCACGAACGGAGACTGGGATTTGTCACTCCGTATGACGGAGAGGTATCTCTGGGCCCACTCGGTAATACATCATCGTAATGAGCTCAATGTGACTAAGGGGTCTGTCACGGGATGATGTGTTAGGGAACGAGTAAAGAGACTTGCTATGACGAGATTGAACAAGGTATCGGTATACCGACGATCGAATCTCGGGCAAGTACTATACCGATAGACAAAGGGAATTGCTGTGACACCCCGAGACCGATGCTCCAGGTGTCAGCCAGTTATTCGCTGCCTTTGCCATGTCATCTGCTTGCGTGTTGCATCTTGCCATGTCATCATGTGTGTTGCATCAGCATGGTTTCAAAACTTGCATCCGTCCGAGTCTCCTCATCCTTCCCGTTGTCCGTTCTGAGCCCAGACACACTTGCACGCGCCCGCGGTGCCTCCGAATTTTTATTTTGTGAGGGGCCGAAAAATGTTCTCGGAATGGGATGAAACTTGTCATGTGGTCTTATTATAGTGTAGACAGGCCGCCTGCCAAATTTCATCGCATTCGGAGCTCGTTTGATAGACCAACGGATATATATAGCGGCACTAGTCGCCAGTTATTTTATCGGATGTTTTCGGTCCGCGAAAACCCCCGCGGGCCTCTTCTTCTCTCTCCTCTAAGCCCACCTAACACAGCCCACTAACCTCCTCTTGGCCCAACCTAACTCTCCCTTTGCTCCGTTGCAGTTGGATCACGTTCCGATGGTTCCGGAATGCCCCAAAACCCCCCAAACCCTAGGTTTTGCCTATATAAACTTCCCCCATGCCATTTTAGGTATTTTTCTAGCCTAAACCTAGCCCCTACCTCCTCCTACCTACAGCAGCCGCCGCCTCCCCTTGTTTTCCGTGCGGAACTGCCTCCCCGCCGCCACTTGGCGGCCAGCCAGCGGCCAGCCGCCGCCGAAATCGCAGCGCCGCCGCCACCTCAGCGCCGGAGGGCCCGCCCGTCAGCCTCCCGTGGCTCCTCCACCCGCCGCCAGCCCACCAAGCCCGGGCGCGGCCCGCCCCGGGACGATCTGGGCCCCGATCTGCTCGAGCGGGCCCGCTCTCCCCGCTCCTCTGCCCCGCCGCCTCGATCCCGCCTCCTTGCTGGCGAGCACCTCCAGGCGAACCCCGCCGCCGGCGCCCGCTCTGCCGCCTCCGGCGTCCTCCAGCGCCTCCGCCTCCGCCCTAGTTCCCGCCGCCGCAAGCTCCTCCTCCAGCTCTGGCCCTCGGCCTCGCGCAATCTCGCCACCGGCGTCCCGGGAACCGCTCCCTCCAGCGAGCTCTGCTCCGCCGCCGCGTGGGAGCCTCCGACCTCGTCCCCGGCCCGATCCGGCAAGCCGCCGCCGGATCTGGTCGTTTCCACTACTGCCGGCCTCGCCCGCCCTTCCGCTGTCGATCTGCGCCGCCGGTCTCGTCCCAGAGGTCGGGGACGAACCCCCTCGCCCGCGCGTCGCTGGCCAGTGGGCCCCGGCCGCCGCCGCCGACGGACACGTCCGGTTGGGACGGACGTGTCCGCCCCTCTCTCTCTCTGCCCGTGGGACCCAGCCGTCCAGACATGTCCGATCTGATTGGACATTGTCCACTTCCTCCGAGGTCTAATTTCTTCTAAGTCCCTAAAAAAATTGTTATAATGTTGCATCTTTGACTGCTTGTAGATAATTGTGTGCTTATCCGATTTGAGTGAATGATATGTCAAAATGTTCATGGAGTTATGCTCTACACTTTGTTCCTTTGTGCCATGCATGTTTGAAGTCATCTAGATGTTTATTTTTCTGTTGCAAGAGTGCATCCCGATATAAACTGCTGCTATGTGTTGTTTTTATGCCATCTTTGCATAGTGATATCTTTTAGCTCGTTTATCCGAATGATGCAAATGACATGTCCATGTGTTCGTCTTGCCATGCTCTACATGTTGCTTGTGTTAGGTTGCATGATAGATGTATTCTTGCCATGTTTGTCTCCGTTGCAAAGTGCTATGTGGCTGTTTAGTTGATAAACTTGTTATGAAATGCCATCTTGTTGAGCTCATTGCTATCGTTGTGTTTATCTCCATGATGCATGCTTGTATGTTTCGGAATCACCATCATGTGTACTTTGATGTGGTGCTTACCACTTGCCATGTTAAGTTTCGAGGAGACTTAAACTTGCTCTTTTAGATGCCATGATGAATCTGCTGTTTTAACACTTGGTGGTTTTTCACTAAGTCTGAAATCTGTAATGTTCCGATGCCATGTTTGCTTGCTGCTCTAGGACAATCCATGATAGTTTTGGAGTGGATCTTGATGGTTCCTTGTAGTATATATTGTTGCCTATCCATTCATGTTCTCACATGCTTATTTAAGTGGCTGTAGCATGTTTAACTTTTGCTCCAAAGTTTGAATAAAATTCTGCTGTCAGAATTTTGTTGTCAAGTTCAATATGTCCAAGCTTGTTGCTATTGATCCGTGGCTCCTTTGGGGGTGGACCTTTGGACTTATTTGCTGTAGGATATGTCTAGTTTATGTTCATGCTCTTTGCAATGGTGTTTGAGTGCTGTAGCTTATTTTTCTAGTGCTCCGAAGTTGCTATGTTGCTGTAATTTTCAGCTTGTTGTTATATCTTGTTTCATGTGTATCTTTTAGCCCGTTGCTCCGATTGGGGTGTTCTTTATATGAAACTTGGGTGATTTTGCATGTAGATTCATATTATCCTATTGTTATCATGTTTTGAAGTACTTTGCTTAAATGCATATTTCCATGCTCCTTGTGCTATATTTCTGTGCTTCCTGTATGGTTTTGCCTTGCATCATATCTTGCCTTGTATTGCATCATATAGACTTGTGTTGTTATCTGCGCTTCCTTGTTGCCATGTTTTGCTTCCTGTGTAGACTTTATGTGCATCATAAGTAGGCTTGTTTTGCATCATACTTGGTAGTGCATATTGTTATGTTCTTGAGTGGTTTGTTTACCGTATTGCTTGCTTCTTTTCATTAGTGCTTGTTCCATTGCGTTGTGAGGATTCGATCGTCTACCCGTGGTTCATCTTCAAGGCTTCTTCTCCGTCTTCTTCACGGAACCGTTCTTCTTCCTTGCGGGATCTCAGGCAAGATGACCATACCCTTGGATACCTTTACTATCATTGCCATGCTTAGTGTCTCGGTGCTAGCGTTACATGTCGCGCTATCCATCTTTTGATGTCAGCCTCTCCTTGTTGCCATGAAACCTCTAACTTTTGAAACCTTCCTAGCAAAGCCACTGTTTGGCTATGTTACCCGCTTGCTCAGCCCCTCTTATAGCGTTGTTAGTTGCAGGTGAAGATGAAGTTCGTTCCAGGAGGGAACTTGTTGTTGTTATATCACATTATCTATTATTATTATTAACACACCTATATACTGGGCATGGGTGGAAGGCTTGGCCTTTTGCTCGGTGTTTTGTTCCACTCATGCCACCTTAGGCACCGATAAACCGGCATTATGTTCCTTGATTTTGCGTTCCTTACACGATGGGTGGATGGGGACCCCTTGACAGTTCGACTTTGAATAAAACTCCTCCAGCAAGGCCCAACATTGGTTTTAATTTGCTCATAATAACAACTTAATTAATTAATTAAATTTGCATAGGGAGTTAGCGCTACCCGAGGATTCTTAATTCTACATAGCAGGGGGGGCCAGTGCTGATGGTGTTGGTCCCAAACGGGGGTCCTGTAGGGCCACCACGGGGAAACTCGAGGATTGGCTCCTGTAGCATCACCCATCCGGTTGTGACTTGAGACGAGATACGCGCGGCTACTATCAGGGTGTCGGCACGCCGGGAGGTCTTGCTGGACTTGTTTTACCATTGTCGAAATGTCTTGTGCTACCGGGATGCCGAGCCTGATCGGATTTTCCCTAAGATAAGGAGTGATGCTATTATATTTATCACTTCAGCTAATCGTGAGAGCTTGTGATGGGCTAAGTTGGAACACCCCTGCAGGGTTATGATCTTTCGAAAGCCGTGCCCGCGGTTATGTGGCAGATTGGAATTTGTTAATGTCCGGTTGTAGAAAACTTGACAGAGGATCCGAAGTAAAACACACAACTGCGTGAGTAACCGTGACTGTCTCTTTTCATTTTGAGAAGAGAACACGGTGGGGTTATGTTTGACTCGTATGTAGTTCAGGATCTTTAGCGATCACTACTTTTGCGACCGTTTGCGTAGATGCTCATCTTATTCTTGTACTCGTAAGTAGCCACCATACTTTTGCTTAGCCGCTGCTGCAACCTCACCACTTTACCTCTTCCTACCTATTAACCTTTGATAGTCTTGTTACCCATGGTTATGGGATTGCTGAGTCCTCGTGGCTCACAGATACTACAACAACATTTGCAGGTGCAGGTTTCCGATGTCTTGACGTGAGAGTGTTGTTCGTTGTTTGGAGTTCTTTCTTCTTCTTCTTCAGTCTTGGGTTAGGTTCCTGGTCGGCAGCCTGGGATAGCAGATGGATGTCTTTGTGCTTTTCTTGTTTGTATCCGTAGTCGAATACTTGTATTGATATTGTTGTATTCATGAGATTTGTATGTATTGTTGTATCCCCTATGTATGTATGTAATGGTACGATGTAATGATATCCATCTTGCTAAGCGCCCGAAATGCGGTTGTGCCTCAATCACGTAAGTGTCACGTGATCGAGATAGAATCGCATCTTGGGCCTGACAAGTTGGTATCAGAGCCTCGACCGACCATAGGAGCCCCCTTGATTGATCGTAGCTTGGCCGTTGTTGAGTCTAGAAGAAAACTTTTTTGGAGTCTAGTTATATCGGAGAGTAGGAATTCTTTTTACTCCCCTGCCCCGTCGTCGCTCTGGTGAGGAATCCTGACGTAGGTGTTTTGAATTACTCCTCTTCCCCTTCAAATATTTTTTAGGATCTCGCGGTTAGTTTTCGTTCGTTGCGTTGTTAGTTCTTTCATCTGATGCATCTCTCGTCCAGTGGTTTCAACCCTCTTCTTCTTTGCAAGTTCAACCTTCAATTCTTTCAACCGACGTCGTTTTCCCCGTCCGTCGTGTTCCTTTTCTTTTTCCCACCCGCCCACCCTTTTGTTTCTCGGAGCCGGAGTCCTTAATCGAGTATCTAGCCTACTCGTGTGAATCCTTTGCATTCTTTCCCCAGTCATTTTTTTTCAATTGGTGAATTCTTGTCTCGTACGTCATCCTTCATCTCTATTCTTCTCCGATGAATTCCCCTCTCGTTTGATATTCTTCACCTCTTCTTCTTTTCCGGTGGTTCCAATTCAAATATTCGGTGTTGTTCATATTCTTTTTCCTCGGCTCAATTGCTTCCGCTTGCTCGTTTACCTCTCGCCATTTAATCATTCCGGAGTTCCGAAGTCAATCTCAAGAGAGTCGTCTGTGTTCCAATTAATTCGAGGTTGTCACCTCATTTGAGTTTTTCAATCGTTCCGGTGCATTATCACATTTTCAATCCTCTTAACGGAGTTTTCTCTTCGGTGGGCTCATAACCCACAGGCCTTTTCCCAGGATCTTACCTGACTCTTTTATTTCCGGAGTGTTCCAAAATTCTTTCCAAGTGTGACGTAAGTATGGATTCCAGCAGTCATATGCCTTCTTCAAGATCGTTTTCAATTATTTCCATCGTTGGTTCAACCTTTCTTCTTTCATTCTTCCGGAGTATGTCATGAATTCTTTTCTTTGCGTTCCTCCGAAGGCATCTTTTCAGAAGATTTCTTCGTTCTCAGTTTTCAACTTCGTCCTCCAAATATTCTTCATCGATGTCTCTTCGTTCGTCTCACAATGGTCCGGTGCTTGTTCAGGTATTCTTTAATCAGTTCATGATCTCGTTGTTCTCGTCATTCTAAATTCCTCAAGTGCGTATTCTTTCCGGCAATTCATCGTATTCACTCAATTTCATTTCCTTACGGTGGTTTGTTATTTTCTTCACTCGACCTAAATTCTTTACGGTGGTTTTTCTTCTCTTTCTTCATTCGTTTTATTCCTTACGGTGGTCTTTCTCGTTCTTCACTCGATTGTAATTCTTCTCGGTGGTTTGTTCTTTTCATCATTCGATTAATTCTTCCCGGTAGTTCGTTCCTTTTTCTTCATTCGGCTTCAATTCCTTACGGTGGTTCGCTCAACAATTCTTTTCCGGTGTTATCATATCAATCCATTCATTTTATTCCAATCCGACCGGTGTTTCATGAAGATTCGCGCAAGTTCGCGAGATATCCCTCTTTAATCTTTTCAACGAGAATAAGTACTATGCAAATCCATTGCTTCTCATCAATTAATTGATGGAGGATAAGCATGACATAATTCTTATTCTTTTCATCAAGTTGATTAATTCCTTCCTTTGGAGTTTATTCTTGGAGAATTAATTCTAGTTCCAAGTCCTTTCATCTTTTCTTCCCGGAGTTCAAGTTTTTCTCGGTTATCTCGTCGGAACCCCTTCTTATAATCGCAAGGCTTTAATCTTGTTCTTGTCATCCGTCATGTCTATATTAATCATCCTTTAGTTACCGGAGTTCTTCGTGGAGGTTCATCGCAATTCAAATCATTCTTCATGTATCCATCTAATTCTTCCGGAGCAGCTCAAGCATTCTTATTCTTTTGCCTCTCAAGTGCAAATAATTCTCCCTATTTCTTTTGAAGTGGAGTTTTGTATTTCTTTCTTCATTCTCATCTATTCAATATTTTGGTTGCGGCATAATGCACCTCAACTTTTGAGATGATTAAATAAGTCCACAACAAGCTTATTCTTTTGTTGTTGTTTATCTCAACAGCTCCGTTGAAGCCTCTCTTCTGAAGATCCTCTTTCGAATTCACTCGTCGTGAAAGTTGTCATCTTCTTCTCCGTTCTTCTAATTCCATCATTTCAATTCTTCTGGAGGAATTTCTTGTTCATCTCATCATGTTTTCATTTCATCTTCTCAGGTTCTTGTCCTATTCCATTCTTGTTCAACCGGTGTGCTATTTCTTCCAGTTTCAGCCGGAGTGCTTCCCGAATTCCTTCGTGGAGATTTATTTACTATCTCTTTTAACCGGAGTGGTTTCGAATTTATTCTTATTCCTTCAATCGTGCTTCATATTCCTTCAACCTTTTGGATTCTCGTCGCATTCCCTGTTCCTCTTGTTTAACGAAGCCCTTGCAACTTCGTTCTTCTTCGTTGTTTTCTTCTTTTCAAGTGGCTCAACCTCTAAAGGTTCTTTTCTTTCACTCTTTTGTCCTCGAAGATCTTCGTTCTTCCTTTTTCTCTCCCGTCTTGTTCCTAAGATCTCGGGACGAGATCTCTTGTTAGTAGGGGAGTGTTGTGACACCCCGAGACCGATGCTCCAGGTGTCAGCCAGTTATTCGCTGCCTTTGCCATGTCATCTGCTTGCGTGTTGCATCTTGCCATGTCATCATGTGTGTTGCATCAGCATGGTTTCAAAACTTGCATCCGTCCGAGTCTCCTCGTCCTTCCCGTTGTCCGTTCTGAGCCCAGACACACTTGCACGCGCCCGCGGTGCCTCCGAATTTTTATTTTGTGAGTGGCCGAAAAAATTTCTCGGAATGGGATGAAACTTGTCATGTGGTCTCATTATAGTGTAGACAGGCCGCCTGCCAAATTTCATCGCATTCGGAGCTCGTTTGATAGCCCAACGGATATATATAGCGGCACTAGTCGCCGGTTATGTTATCGGATGTTTTCGGTCTCCGAAAACCCCTGCGGGCCTCTTCTTCTCTCTCCTCTAAGCCCACCTAACACAGCCCACTAACCTCCTCTTGGCCCAACCTAACTCTCCCTTTGCTCCGTTGCCGTTGGAACGCGTTTCGATGGTTCCGGAATGCCCCAAAACACCCCAAACCCTAGGTTTTGCCTATATAAACTTCCCCCATGCCATTTTGGGTATTTTTCTAGCCTAAACCTAGCCCCTACCTCTTCCTACCTACAGCAGCCGCCGCCTCCCCATGTTTTCCGTGCGGAACTGCCTCCCCGCCGCCACTTGGCGGCCAGCCAGCGGCCAGCCGCCGCCGAAATCGCAGCGCCGCCGCCATCTCAGAGTGGGAGGGCCCGCCCGTCAGCCTCCCGTGGCTCCTCCACCCGCCGCCAGCCCGCCAAGCCCGGCCGCGGTCCGCCCCGGGCCGATCTGGGCCCCGATCTGCTCGAGCGGGCCCGCTCTCCCCGCTCCTCTGCCCTGCCGCCTCGATCCCGCCTCGTCGCTGGCGAGCACCTCCAGGCGAACCCCGCCGCCGACGCCCGCTCTGCCGCCTCCGGCGTCCTCCAGCGCCTCCGCCTCCGCCCTAGTTCCCGCCTCCGCAAGCTCCTCCTCCAGCTCTGGCCCTCGGCCTCGCACAACCTTGCCACCGGCGTCCTGGGAACCGCTCCCTCCGGCGAGCTCTGCTCCGCCGCCGCGTGGGAGCCTCCGACCTCGTCCCCGGCCCGATCCAGCAAGCCGCCGCCGGATCTGGTCGTTTCCACTGCTGCCGGCCTCGCCCCGCCCTTCCGCTGTCGATCTGCGCCGCCGGCCTCGTCCCAGAGGTCGGGGACGAACCCCCTCGCCCGCGTGTCGCTGGCCAGTGGGCCTCGGCCGCCGCCGCCAACGGACATGTCCGGTTGGGACGGACGTGTCCGCCCCTCTCTCTCTGCCCGTGGGACCCAGCCGTCCGGACATGTCCGATCTGATTGGACATTGTCCAATTCCTCCGAGGTCTAATTTCTTCTACGTCCCTAAAAAAACTGTTATAATGTTGCATTTTGACTGCTTGTAGATAATTGTGTGCTTATCCGATTTGAGTGAATGATATGTCAAAATGTTCGTGGAGTTATGCTCTACACTTTGTTCCTTTGTGCCATGCATGTTTGAAGTCATCTAGATGTTTATTTTTCTGTTGCAAGAGTGCATCCCGATATAAACTGCTGCTATGTGTTGTTTTTATGCCATCTTTGCATAGTGATATCTTTTAGCTCGTTTATCCGAATGATGCAAATGACATGTCCACGTGTTCGTCTTGCCATGCTCTACATGTTGCTTGTGTTAGGTTGCATGATAGATTTATTCTTGCCATGTTTGTCTCCGTTGCAAAGTGTTATGTGGCTGTTTAGTTGATAAACTTGTTATGAAATGCCATCTTGTTGAGCTCATTGCTATCGTTGTGTTTATCTCCATGATGCATGCTTGTATGTTTCGGAATCACCATCATGTGTACTTTGATGTGGTGCTTACCACTTGCCATGTTTAGTTTCGAGGTGACTTAAACTTGCTCTTTTAGATGCCATGATGAATCTGCTGTTTTAACACATAGTGGTTTTTCACTAAGTCTGAAATCTGTAATGTTCCGATGACATGTTTGCTTGCTGCTCTAGGACAATCCATGATAGTTTTGGAGTGGATATTGATGGTTCCTTGTAGTATATATTGTTTCCTATCCATTCATGTTCTCACATGCTTATTTAAGTGGCTGTAGCATGTTTAACTTTTGCTCCAAAGTTTCAATAAAATTCTGCTGTCTGAATTTTGTTGTCAAGTTCAATATGTCCAAGCTTGTTGCTATTGATCCGTGGCTCCTTTGGGGGTGCACCTTTGGACTTATTTGCTGTAGGATATGTCTAGTTTATGTTCAAGCTCTTTGCCATGGTGTTTGAGTGCTGTAGCTTATTTTTCTAGTGCTCCGAAGTTGCTATGTTGCTGTAATTTTCAGCTTGTTGTTATATCTTGTTTCATGTGTATCTTTTAGCCCGTTGCTCCGATTGGGGTGTTCTTTATATGAAACTTGGGTGATTTTGCATGTAGATTCTATTATCCTATTGTTATCATGTTTTGAAGTACTTTGCTTGAATGCATATTTCCATGCTCCTTGTGCTATATTTCTGTGCTTCCTGTATGGTTTTGCCTTGCATCATATCTTGCCTTGTATTGCATCATATAGACTTGTGTTATTATTTGCGCTTCCTTGTTGCCATGTTTTGCTTCCTGTGTAAACTTTATGTGCATCATAAGTAGGCTTGTTTTGCATCATACTTGGTAGTTCATATTGTTATGTTCTTGAGTGGTTTGTTTACCGTATTGCTTGCTTCTTTTCGTTAGTGCTTGTTCCGTTGCGTTGTGAGGATTCGATCATCTACCTGTGGTTCTTCTTCAAGGCTTCTTCTCCGTCTTCTTCACGGAACCGTTCTTCTTCCTTGCGGGATCTCAGGCAAGATGACCATACCCTTGGATACCTTTACTATCATTGCCATGCTTAGTGTCTCGGTGCTATCGTTACATGTCGCGCTACCCATCTTTTGATGTCAGCCTCTCCTTGTTGCCATGAAACCTCTAACTTTTGAAACCTTCCTAGCAAAACCACTGTTTGGCTATGTTACCCGCTTGCTCAGCCCCTCTTATAGCGTTGTTAGTTGGAGGTGAAGATGAAGTTCTTTCCAGGAGGGAACATGTTGTTGTTATATCACAATATCTATTATTATTATTAACACACCTATATACTGGGCATGGGTGGAAGGCTTGGCCTTTTGCTCGGTGTTTTGTTCCACTCATGCCACCTTAGGCGCCGATAAACCGGCATTATGTTCCTTGATTTTGCGTTCCTTACACGATGGGTGGATGGGGACCCCTTGACAGTTCGACTTTGAATAAAACTCCTCCAGCAAGGCCCAACATTGGTTTTAATTTTCTCATAATAACAACTTAATTAATTAATTAAATTTGCATAGGGAGTTAGCGCTACCCGAGGATTCTTAATTCTACATAGCAGGGGGGGCCAGTGCTGATGGTGTTGGTCCCAAACGGGGGTCCTGCAGGGCCACCACGGGGAAACTCGAGGATTGGCTCCTGTAGCATCACCCATCCGGTTGTGGCCTGAGACGAGATACGCGCGGCTACTATCACGGTGTCGGCACGCCGGGAGGTCTTGCTGGACTTGTTTTACCATTGTCGAAATGTCTTGTGCTACCGGGATGCCGAGCCTGATCGGATTTTCCCTAAGATAAGGAGTGATGATATTATATTTATCACTTCAGCTAATCGTGAGAGCTTGTGATGGGCTAAGTTGGAACACCCCTGCAGGGTTATGATCTTTCGAAAGCCGTGCCCGTGGTTATGTGGCAGATTGGAATTTGTTAATGTCCGGTTGTAGAAAACTTGACAGAGGATCCGAAGTAAAACACACAACTGCGTGAGTAACCGTGACTGTCTCTTTTCATTTTCAGAAGAGAACACGGTGGGGTTATGTTTGACTCGTATGTAGTTCAGGATCTTTAGCGATCACTACTTTTGCGACCGTTTGCGTAGATGCTCATCTTATTCTTGTACTCGTAAGTAGCCACCATACTTTTGCTTAGCCGCTGCTGCAACCTCACCACTTTACCTCTTCCTACCTATTAAGCTTTGATAGTCTTGTTACCCATGGTTATGGGATTGCTGAGTCCTCGTGGCTCACAGATACTACAACAACAGTTGCAGGTGCAGGTTTCCGATGTCTTGACGTGAGAGCGTTGTTCGTTGTTTGGAGTTCTTTCTTCTTCTTCTTCAGTCTTGGGTTAGGTTCCTGGTCGGCAGCCTGGGATAGCAGATGGATGTCTTTGTGTTTTTCTTGTTTGTATCCGTAGTCGGATACTTGTATTGATATTGTTGTATTCATGAGATTTGTATGTATTGTTGTATCCCCTATGTATGTATGTATGTAATGGTACGATGTAATGATATCCATCTTGCTAAGCGCCCGAAATGCGGTTCTGCCTCAATCACGTAAGTGTCACGTGATCGAGATAGAATCGCATCTTGGGCCTGACAATTGCGTACGGGATTGATTGAATCCTTGACATCGTGGTTCATCCGAAGAGATCATCGTGGATCATGTGGGAGCCAACATGCGTATCCAGATCACGCTGTTGGTTATTGACCGGAGAGTCGTCTCGGTCATGTCTACGTGTCTCCCGAACCCGTAGGGTCTACACACTTAAGGTTCGGTGACGCTAGAGTTGTAGAGATATAAGTATGTGGTAACCCGAATGTTGTTCGGAGTCTCGTATGAGACCCCGGACGTCACGAGGAGTTCCGGAATGGTCCGGAGGTGAAGATTTATATATAGAAAGTCCAGTTTCGGCCACCGGGAATGTTTCGGGGGTCACTGGTATTGTACCGGGACCACCGGAAGGGTCCCGGGGGTCCACCGGGTGGGGCCACCTATCCCGGAGGGCCCCATGGGCTGAAAGGGGAAGGGAACCAGCCCCTAGTGGGCTGGTGCGCCCCCCTTGGGCCTCCCCCTGCGCCTTGGGTTGGAAACCCTAGGGGTGGGGGGCGCCCCACCTGGCTTGGGGGGCAAGTTTCCCCCTTGATCGCCGCCCCCCCTAGAGATTGGATCTCTACGGCCGGCGCCCCCCTAGCGGCCCTATATATAGTGGGGGAGGGAGGGAAGCCGCACCCTATGCCTTGGCGCCTCCCTCTCCCTCCCGTGATACCTCTTCCTTCTCCCGCAGCGCTTGGCGAAGCCCTGCTGGAATCCCGCTGCTTCCACCACCACGCCGTCGTGCTGCTGGATCTTCATAAACCTCTCCTCCCCCCTTGCTGGATCAAGATGGAGGAGATGTCCCCGCTTCGTACGTGTGTTGAATGCGGAGGTGTCGTCCGTTCGGCGCTAGGATCATTGGTGATTTGGATCACAACGAGTACGACTCCATCATCCCCGTTCTCTTGAACGCTTTCGCTCGTGATCTACAAGGGTATGTACATGCACTCCCCTCTACCTCGTTGCTAGATTACTCCATATATTGATCTTGGTGATGCGTAGAATTTTTTTGATTTTTGCTACGTTCCCCAACACTTACTAACATAGGTGTCATAAGTACTTTGGTGTGCAACTTATATTTATCCATGCATCCCCTTGAAATGTATCGTTGTGATGCACCAGTATAAAAAAGAACTATTGCGGTAAATGACTTAACCAAAAACTTACCGACAACTGCATCAGGCTGCTCTTCAACCTCCTCCACATTCACGTGGTTCACTTGTCCCCTGTTGAAAGGGTTGGGCTTCTTCCCAGAGCTTCCATTGTCGTTCCCATTCTTCTCTTCAGGGCACTCAGTGGCGTAGTGTCTAGTCTTCCCGCACTTGAAACAGGTAATGTGACCTAGATCCTTCTTGGCGGGTGTAGCTGCATTGGAGCGGTTCTGATTACTGCTTGCTCAATTCCCATTCCCATTCTTGGGGCCATTGTGGTTATGAGAACTCCCTCCATTATGGTTGTCGCCTACATGGTTATGGGTATATCCTCCCGAGTTCAGGGTGAAACGGGGCTTCTGCTGGCCTCCAGAATTGTTCTTTCCTTCTCCATAGTTCCTCTTGCATCTCTCAATCTGCTGCTGCTTCACTTCAATCATAAGAGCCTTATCTACCAGCTCCTGGTAGTTGTTGAATGTTGCCACCATCAACTCTATGATCATTTCATCATTCAGCCCTTCCATAAACTTCTCCTGCTTTGCGGCATTATTGGCCCCATCATCAGGGGCATAGCGAGATAGGGTACTAAACTCATCTATGTACCGAGCCACAGTACGATTTCCTTGGCGCAAGTTGCAAAACTCACACTTCTTCATTCTCATAGCTCTAGTTGAGACATGGGTGGTGCGAAAGGCTTGCTGAAACTGATCCCAAGTGACATTGGCTATAGGGAAAGTGGCTGTGTAATTCTCCCACCATGAGGCTGCTGGTCCATCCAATTGATGTGCGGAAAAACACACCTTCTCAGCATCTGTGCAACCTGCGGTGGTCAATTCTCTTCCAATCTTGCATAGCCTGTCATCAGCAACTATTGGCTCGATGCTACTGGAAAACATCGGCGGCTGCAACCTCAGAAAATGGGCTAGGTTGTCAACTGGTGGTGGTGGAGGGTTGTTGTTGTTGTTGTTGTTGTTGTTCTGATTCTGTACAAGAAGTTGCATAAAAGTGTTCTTCTGCTGGATCAACTGGGTGAGCTCAGGGGGAAACTCAAATTCGGGCTCACGTCTCGGAGGCATCGGATGGGTTTAGAGGGAAGAGGTTATAATAGAATGAGGTCTAGGGGGGAAAATCACTACCCATATGCACATGAGACAAACACAATCATATCACACCAAATCAATTCAAGCAAGGGCATACAAAAGGTCTAGAACTATCGTTACAAAAGTGCTCAGACTTCTACTATATGGGGAAAATCAACTATTCATATGGTGGTCATCTAGAAATTTTGATCGGTGGAAGACTCCATGATATCCGCTCCAGCTTCGTCTTCATAGTCGTCGTCAGTACCATCAGGGTCGGAGTCGGTGTCGTCGATGATGATGTAGTCTACAGAACGAATCTCCTTGGGCTCGTCGTCTTCTCCTCCTAGCGCGGGGTCTCCCATAAATACTCCTAGCTTCCTTGTCAGGTTGTCATTCTTCTCCACAAGTATTGCGATTTCCTTCTCATATCCGTCATGTGAAAACTTGAGTTCCTCTTCTAGCTCCGTGTTCCTGGTTAACGCCTTCTTCAAATCTCTCAGGCCTGCGCACATCTGGTTCTCCTGTCGACGAATGTGCTGGTTTAACTCCTGGATGAAAGGTGCAATGGACCTGTCCTTCCTGGTACTGATCATCTCCCACTGGTCATCTCGGTGCCCACATATCTGGTAGATAGTGTCCTTCAGCTCTTGTTTGTAGACTTCTCCAATTCGTCCTATAGCAATGTGGGATTCCATACTCTTGCCTAGACTCTAGGTTGGTGCATCAAAGGAAAACCCTATGGGCTCAGTGACTGGTATAAATGTCCTCCTAGGAACTTGAACTCGAATACTCCATTGCTCCTCCTCTGGTAAAGTGGTGGTGTAGGTATCGGTGAAGCTTGCTATTCCGATGTTCAGGTACCTAGTGACTTCCTTCAAGTGTCGTCCAAAAGGTGTGTCTTCATCCGGTTGGGTAAACTTGTTCCTTGAGTCCGCCATCCTAAAGAGTAGAAAATGGAGAGGAGTCACAAATGAGTAGAGAAGAGTGACCTACGGATCATCTTAGTGGTCGTGTCCTACATTCAGCGTGTGCTCTTATACCATCTTGAAGCTAGCCGACCCGAATGGATCAAGTCTATGTGCTTTAGTGTCATCCCTGGATCGGTAATGCTGACACACACAGTACTCGAAGGATTTATAATAGAGTAGCAATCACACACTTATTACATCGAATGTCTCAAAATAGAACTTATTAAAAAGATATGGCTTAAGGCCATCTAACAACGATAACAGCGGAAGGCTTGGAAGATAAGCGAGTCCATCAACTCCAACGGCATAGCTGAGTGCATGACAAACGACCTAGCGCACCTTATTCTTCTTCTGAAAAGTCTGCAACATGATATGTTGCAGCCCAAAACGGGTCAGCACATGGAATATGCTAGCAAGATAACACAGTAGAGCAAGGAATAGATAAATGATATCACTACATGCATATATGGCTGGTGGAGGCTCTAAGGTTTTAATGTTTTGCATAAAGCCATTTTTCCCTACAACAAAGGAATAAATTATATTTTAACTATCATGGTAGTTGAAACATCATTGAGAACGTTCCTCATACTCAATCCCAATTAAAGTAATCATTAACAACCCATCAAATTTAATTTAGTGTGATGAGATCAGATCAATAATTCAAGTACCAGATACTCAAGATGTCCATAACCGGGGACACGGCTAATCATGATTAGTTTGTACACTCTGCAGAGGTTTGTGCACTTTTCCCCACAAGACTCGATCGCCTCCGTTTAATTTCTCGCACTTGATGGTGTTTGAGAACCGGATGACTGAGACACAATCTTTCAGAAGCATTTACTCTTTACCCTGGGTAGACCCGGACACCTACTTTCCCCTACATCTGCTAGTCCACCACTGAAAAAAGCTCACACAACATACTCAACTATGCTAGAGCCCATAATGGCATTGTGGCTACACATGGAAGTTTCTAGCATGAATAATCTTATGATCCCTTTGAGCCTGGGTGGCATTCCATAGGATAATCGCACGGGTCCTCCGGGATTTCCTAGGACAACACTGGATTCTCCAGGTGCCCTGCAACCAATCCACCCAGATGTGTATTAAAGTTGCCACCTTAAGTTGAACCATTAATTAGCAATCTCACATCTGTCATGGATACTCTCAAAACCCAAACCACATCTATGAGCATAGCATGGCGATATAAGCATAACGTCGAAGTAACTCCCGAGGGTTTGGTAATAAAACAGGTAATAGGTTCTACCTCATCATCTACTTTCCAGACCCACATGTTAAGAGATCCTACTCATGCAATGTGTGAGGGTTGAAACTTATGCATAAAAACTAGGTAATAAAGGGGTATGATCAATGTGTTACTTGCCTTGCTGACGATTTGCAAACCCTAGTGACACGTAGTAGCATGCTTCGCACTTCGGGAATTCTATCACAAACAAACAATAGCATACATAAGCAATCAAGCAAAGATGCAGATGTAAATCTCAAATAAGAAGATCTACTAGAAAGTTCAATTGAAACTCCGGTTTGTAAAAAGGTATCAAACCAAACGGAGCAACGAAACTCAAACCACGAAAGAAACAAGATCCGTTTACAAAACTGGACTAAAGTCAAATTTTAAAGTACCAAAATCTTGTTCAAGTTGGATAAACAGAAAGAGAGCTTCGAGACGAAGATCTACTTACTTGTTTCACTTGATTCACATAGACGAGCGAAAAGATAAACTAAAATGAAGATCAGGGCAGAAATCGCGATCGAAAGTAATCGTGGAAAAACCCTGAAAAATAAAACGAGACGAATAGGCTAATGAACGAACGTTCGCTGTCTGTGGCTAACTAACAAAAAACGTTCGTTAAAACAAACGAACGGACGAACGTCCGCTAAATAGCTAAACCGAGAAAACCGAACCGATCCAAATAAACGAACTAGGGTTTTTTAGAAAACCGGTGTTTTTACCAAAAACCAAAAAAAAACGCTGCTCGGATTCGGCGAACGGCGGCGGCGAACGGCACGACGAGGCAGACGTCGGGGCTGGCGTGGGCAGGCGGCGGCGCCAACTCGGGGCTCCTGGGGGGGCCCGGGGTTGGTTTTTATGGGGGGCGGCGCTGACTTGAGGAGGGGGTCGGCGGCGGCGGGCGCGGCTCGGACTCTCCAAGTCCGGTGGCGATACGAGACGGGGAGGCGGCGCAACGGCTGGGCCAGATGGGCCTCGGCCCTGTTCGGTCCGGCGGGAAGTTTTTTTTAAAACTGATTTCGCCGGAAAAATCCTAGAAAAATAAATAAAAATCTGAAAATGCCAAAACAAATTTTCACCGTCTAAATAAAATATTTAGAACATGATGGACATCTTCTTGGCCCTAAAATTGCAATTTTGAAATATGCACATTTTTCTAATTCAAAAAGAATTGCAGAAAAACCAAATAAAACTATTTATTTGATTTTAATATTTTTCTTCCAATATTCCATTTGGTTTGGAGAAGTCATATTATCTCCTCTCATATAAATTAATATAGAATATTTTTGGAAAGAAAATAATTAAACCAATTGATCCTCGTTCCTATATTTGAGAAAACTCAAATATGAAAACGGTGAAATCCCCAACTCTCTCCGTGGGTCCTTGAGTTGCTTAGAATTTCGAGGATCGCAAAACAAAAAGCAAATAAAATATGATATGCATATGATGACCTATGAATAACATTCCAAATTGAAAATTTGGGATGTTACAGAACCTTTATGGGCTGTGTAATGTGTCTACCTATCTATGGAGCCTATTATGGTATTGTGTTATATTGTTATCTTGTTTATGAGATTTGGTTGTGATTGTTATCATATTGAGGGGGATCTCTCTTGTTCATGCTTATTTTATTTATGCACATGTTTAGGGGGAGCTCCACAACAAATCAATTCGATATTTAAAGTTTTTCTTACATATTGAGAAGTGCATGCATGTTGTCATCACCTACCAAAAAGGGGGAGACTGAAAGTGCAATCATGCCCTTAATCTTATTTTGATGTCGATCACAACATGCATATAGGGGACTAATCATTTTTATAAAGAATATCTCAGGATTATGTCTCAAGGGCGTGTGTGGATCATGACTACACACAAATTTATATCACTCAAGAGTGGATATACAAGATAATAGCTTTGGCTCTTTTTTGGTTTGTTCTTGAGTATAGGGATCCCGCACTATTAAGAGGGGACCGTTGGATTTCGTGAAAGACTTGCTCAAAACCCAGAAAGTACCTCTCACAATATCTCTGATTCACCCCTAGCTCTTCAACTATTGCATGCACAAAAATCTGGTGTGAAACTGAGCTACTGTGCTCTGTTATCACCGGACGTCCGAAATACTACGGACATCCGACCCTTCACAGCCTACCGGACGTCCGACACTCTCCGGATGTCTGCTGTGTCATCATAGAAGAAAATAGCGGTTTTCCGTTCCTCACCTAATGACCGGTCACCGGATGACCGGCACATTTCAGACGTCTGACCCCTCACAGCCTTCCGGACGTCCAGTGCATCTTCAAAGAGAGAAAATAGCGGATTTCTGGTCCCTTCGGACGTCCGGTCATGGGAGGAACGGCTCATTCCGGACGTCCGGTGGCTGTGTATCTGGTGCTCTTCGTTGCCTGTCCTGGTGAATCCCCAGCGTCCAGACGACCGGTGGTTCTAGCGGACGTCCGGTCCAACCTGTGCCACCGGACGTCCGGTGTTGTCCGGACGTCCCACCTCAGCAGTACATTTAGTGGCTCAACGATCTATTTTACACTATGACTATATATAGCCTTATCCTCTCACAGGATTTGGTTGACCATTCACTTTGAGCTTACCCAAGAACACATTTCACTCTCTCCCTCACTCTCAAACACCAAATCTTATATCCCCAAAGGATTTTAAAGCATTTTAGGGAAGTTGTCCACCCAAGTGATAGATCCACTCCTTCTCCTTCTTTGCACCAAAGGAATTTGTGATTTGAGAAAGTCTTGAGCTTTTCCCCATCGTTCTTGTTACTCTTGGAGGTTGGAGACTCCTAGGCGGTAGGAGTCATTCGGAGAGGAATCCAACGTGTGATTACCCCTGGAAAAGTTTAGGTCTACCACTAGTGGCTGGGAATTGCCTTCGTGGTGATATCTCAAAGAGAGAATAGGGTGAGACTTCGTGGCGTTGGTGTGCCTTTGTGGTAACACCCACCTCTCTAAACGGTGACGTAGCTTCCCTCCAAGGAAGTGAACATCGGCATACATCCTCGTCTCTCGAAGTTGCGGTTATTCCTAACCCTAACTTTCTACTCGTGGTTACTTGTCTCTTAGTCCTTACTTATATCTTATTATGCTTGCTTAATTACATACTTGTGTTACTAGCTTACCTTGCTTAGCATCTTACTTGCAATTGTTAGGCTCACTTTCATATTCCGCATTATTTCCTAAAATTGCTAAGTAACAATTAAAATTTGTAATTGTACTTATTCACCACCCCGCCTCTAGGTCCATCTCGATCCATTCAATGCTCATAGGGATTGCACCGACGCTTCTCCCAAAACTCCTTGTTTGTCATCTCAGTGACGGTCTTGGCCTTCTTTGCGGTCTTCTTTGCAGTATTCTTGGACGGTTGCGGAGACTGAGTTGGCAGAGCACTTGAGGAAGGAATACTAGCAGAGCCACTTGTAGAACCACCTGCTGCCTCAGAGGTGCGATAGCACTTTGAACTAGTGTGCCCGGGGTTGATACGATGGGCAGGATGTTCCGAAGGGCCATCACCTGGAGCCAAACACACAAACACGAAAAACAACACGAAAGAACGAGCATAAGTCAAGAGAAAAAGAACCATAGATCAACATTTGGTAGGGATGTTATGGATGTTGGCATCCGGCTGTAGTACTGCACAGGATAGCCAGTAGTACCGCATCAAGCAGTAGTACCGCTCCAGGCGGGGAACGGCGGTTCACAGGCTGTCAAGCCCACTCTAGTACTACCGGAAGACCAAAGTCAAAAACAGTCCTACCAAACATCAATCCTAGCAGTTTAGAGGTCTTCACCATCCTACTCAAGCCTTGATTTGGCCAAAAATCACGGAATGCAAACCTATTGCCCCTAAAACCTAGATCTGAAAACAAGAAGCAACGAGAAAGAAACGAGGGGCAATACCAGCATCCATGGCTTGATGAAGGGGTGGGGATCGATCCCACTAAAGGAAAAGGTGAAGAATGGCCCGAAGGAGGCAGCCCACCAGTGTCCTTGTGCGGCAAGTTTGTCGTTGGAGAGTGAGGAGGAGATGGGGGCGAATGGGTATGGGGAGAGACACCTCCCCAACCCCCACTTAACCCCGTAGTCCCGCCCCGCAGCGGTAGTACTGCTCGACGGGCGGTAGTACCGCTTGAGTTAATAAGCGGTACTACCATGCGCTCCCAGGGTTAGTACCACCCAACTAGGAATACGAACTCTAAACTTCCCTTTTCTCTATATTTCTTATATAAATAAAAGTACTTAGCTTAGAAAAAGACGACCACAAGATAACAGAGATAACACCACAACCACTAGCACAAAAACGGAGAGAACACGAGACAACAAACAAACACACACCTCTCGAAGGAGAGGGCGATGGATGAGGCCACCTATGTTTGAGTGAAATGGTATGGCACCGCGAAGATTTTAACCTGGGGCCCAAGACCACTACTCATCTTTGAAGCAGATATATACCATCAACAATGGTGAATGTGAAAGAGTTGATCAATTTATGCATAATGGGGGAGGGAAAGTTCATTGAGAGAACAACACCCCCCCTATGTCCATGCCTACACCTAAACAATATAGCATGAGGAGTATGGGGAGGTGTGCACAATTTCAAGCCACATTGCTCAAATCAATGATATTTAGCTCATGCCTTAACTCGCAAAATCTTGCTTCATCCAAGGGCTTCGTGAAGATATCTGCAAGGTTATCATGAGCATTGACATAGTGAAGATCAATCTCGCCTCATCTGATATGATCCGGGATGAAGTGATACCGAATCTCAATATGCTTCGTCTTGAAGTGTTGCACCGGGTTGAGAGAAATCTTGATGGCACTTTCATTGTCACACCAAAGAGGCACTTTGTCGCAGATGACACCGTAATCCTTTAAAGTTTGCCTCATCTAAAGAAATTGAGCACAACAACTACCAGCGGCTACATACCCAGCTTCGGTGGAAGAGAGAGATACACAACTTTGCTTCTTGGAAGACCAACTCACCAAAGAGCAACCAAGAAATTGGCATCCTCCAGAAGTTGACTTCCTATCCACTTTGTCTCCCGCCCAATCTGAATCCGAGAAACCTACAAGATTGAAGTTTGCTCCTCTTGGGTACCATAAGCCAAATATTGGGGTATGAGCCAAATATCAAAAGATTCGCTTGACCGCCACAAAGTGACTTTCCTTAGGTGAGGCTTGAAACCATGCACAAATTCCCACACTTAACATGATATGCGTTCTAGATGCACAAAGGTAAAGCAAGGATCCAATCATAGAACGATATACCTTTCGATCCACCGCTTTACCATTTAGAACAATGTCAAGTTGGCGTTTGGTAGGCATTGGAGTAGTAGCCGGCTTGACATCACTTAGGTTGAATCTCTTGAGCATGTCTTGAGTATATTAGGCTTGGTTGATGAATATTCCTTCTCGTCTTTGTTTTGACTTCGAAGCCGAGAACGAACTTCAACTCTCCCATCATGGACATCCCAAACTCCGCGATCATGAGTGCGGCAAACTCATCATTGAAAGCTTTGTTAGGAGAACCAAAAATAATATCATCAACATAAAGTTACAATAGAAACAACTCCCCTTTGACCTTCTTAGTAAAAAAGAGTGGGGTCGATTTTCCAAATTTCAAACCCATGATCTTGCAACAACTTGGTAATATGCTCATACCACACACGTGGGGCTTGTTTAAGACCATAGAGCTCCCTATTGAGTTCATACACATGATTGGGGAACTTAGGTTCCTCAAACCCCGGGGTTGTTTGACATACACCAACTCATTAAGAGGACCATTAAGAAAGGCACTCTTCACATCCATTTGTTGCAATTTAAAGTTATGATGAGAAGCATAGGCAAGCAACAAACGAATAGATTCAAGGCGAGCGACGGGGGCAAAGGTTTCACCATAGTCAATACCCTTGACTTGGGCGTAGCCTTGTGCCACCAAACGAGCCTTCTTGCGAATGACTATCCCGTTAGCATCTTGCTTGTTCTTAAAGATCCATTTGGTTCCAATGACATTATGGTTCTCTTTCTGCCTTAGCACCAACCGCCACACCTTGTTGCGCTCGAAGTTATGGAGTTCTTCACGCATGGCATTGAGCCAATCCGGGTCTTTGGGTGCTTCATAGACCTTTTGGGGTTCCACACAAGAGACAAACGCATGATGAGCACAATAGTTTGCTAATTGTCTACGAGTGCTTACCCCCTTTGTTATGCTTCCAAGGATATTCTCCATGTGATGCTCTCTAGACGTGACCCTGGAAGCAACTTTGGCGGCATGACGCTCCAATTTCTCTTCAAGTGAGAGTTGAGGTGCGATAACTTGATCATCATGAGCGTCACTGTGAGCTTATTCTTGATCTTGAGCTTGATCTTGATCTTGAACTTGCTCGGGAGATTGAAATTGGCCTTGTGCATCTCTTGGTGGATCAACACCATCTTGTGGTTGATCTTGCACTTGGTCTTGCTCATTTGGTTGAGGGCCTTCACTTTGTTCTTCGGAAGCGTGTAGATCTTGGGTTGGTGATGGTTCCACTTGAGTGCAACATTGGCCTTCTCCTTCGGCCACAAGGGGTTCTTCAATGGGTCGGATATGACCAACTCCCATTCTTCTTGTGGCTTGAGGAGGAATTTCATCACCTACATCACAATTACCAGTTTGCTCCACTTGGGAGCCATTAGTCTCATCAAACTCCACGTTACACATCTCCTCAATTAGTCCGGTGGACTTGTTGAGAACACGGTAAGCATGAGAGTTTGTACCATAACCAACAAATATGCCCTCATGAGCTCTAGCCTCAAATTTAGACAAGCGAACACCTTTCTTGAGAATGAAACACTTACACCCGAACCCCGGAAATACTTGAGATTGGCCTTGTTACCGGTAAGTATCTCATATGGAGTCTTCTTCAAGCCTTTGCTGAGATAGAGCCGATTGGATGCATGACAAAGCGGTGTTTATGGCTTCGGCCCAAAATTTGTACGGAGACTTAAATTCTGCCATCATGGTCCTTGCCGCGTCCATCAATGTCCGGTTCTTCCTCTCCACCATACCATTTTATTGAGGGGTATAAGGTGCGGAATATTGATACTTGATCCCCTCATCACTAAGGAACTCATCCAAAGTGTAGTTCTTTAACTCGGTGCCGTTGTCACTTCGAATCATCAAGATCTTTGCATCATGTTGATGTTGAGCTTCATTTGCAAAGTTGATGATGGTTTGTTGGGTCTCACTCTTCCTCTTGAAGAAATATACCCAAGTGTATCTTGAATAATTATCCACAATCACCAAGCAATACTTTCTACCCCCAAGACTATCAGAGGATGGAGGCCCAAAGAGATCCAGGTGAAGGAGCTCTAAAGGCCTCGTCGACTAGATGATAGTCATGGGAGGGTGAGCCTTCTCATGTAGCTTTGCTTCGATACAAGCACTGCAAGCACAATGTTTGGCAAAACTAACATTTCTTAGTCCACGGACATAGTCCCCCTTGAGAAGACTTTTCAAAGATCTCATATTGACGTGGGCTAAACGGTGATGCCAAATCCCTCCCACATCAACTTTAGCCATTAGGCATGTTGCGGTCTTAGTGGGTCGCTCCGAGAAGTTGACCACATAGAGATCGTTCTCGACATGCCCAACAGAGGCTACTTTAAGAGTCTTGCTCCACAAGAGGGCCACGAAATCAATATCAAAGAAGGTAGCAAAACCCATGAGTGGAAGTTGACGAATGGAAAGTAAATTGTATGCAAGGGACTCAACAAGCCCGACTTTCTCGATCGTTAGATCATGAGAAACGACAACCTTGCCATGATCGAATACCTTAGAAGACGAAGCATCACCCCATTCAACATTGGTGGGCATAGATGAACCTTTGTGCATATCCACCACCAAGTCTTTGCTTCCAGTCATATGATTCGTGGCTCCACTATCGAGCAACTATGATCCCCCACCGGAAGCAAACTCCTACAAGAGATCAATGCTTGCTTTTAGGTACCCATTTGTAATGGGTCCTTTGATGTTAGCAACAAGGGTCTTAGGAACCCAAAATAGACCATTCAATGTACTCATAATAAGAACCAACAAATTTAGCATAAACATGTCCATCCTTAGCACGGCATAACACATAAGACGGGTTAAAGTCATCGGCTTTGTTGAAAGGAGTGACAATGTCCTTTTTGATTCCACCACCCTTCATAATATTCTTCTTCTCCTTAGGAGTACCCTCTCCCTCCTTCACAAAGGTTTGCTTGAGAGGAAGAGGTTTCTTGGTCTTGTCATTCTTCTTCTTCTTGGGCTTGGGGAAAACCCAATCCCTTCCTTGGCAACGATTTCCTTTTGATTGCTATAAAGATTGTTGAGGTTCTTCTCACCTTGTATGCAAGACATAAGCCTTTCTCGAGTTGCTTCTTCAAGTTGGCATTCTCTTCCACAAGATGCACATGCTCACAACAAGGGTTAGTAGCATTTGCATTATCAATTAAAACCATGTCAGGAAAAGTGGCTTTCTCCTTTGTTAGCGAAACTTGAAGTTGATCATGAGACTCTTTGAGGCTAGCATGTACACTCTTGAAGACCTTGTGAGCCTTGTCAAGTGTATAAAACTTCTCCTTGAGTCTAGCATGATCAACCACAAGTTTTACCTTTTCGGAATTGAGCACACGAGAGACAACTAAAGCATGATCAAGATCTTTCTTTAATTTAGCATGACCATCATTGTGTTACTCCTCAAGAGCCAAACGAAGACCACGCTCTTCCTCACGAGCATTAGAGAGATCCGATATCTCATCGGCATAGTCTCTTCGTGAGCCTCGATCATGTCATTGGCTTCACCAAGTTGTTCCAAGAGAGCAACGAAGTGCTTCTTGGGTTTACCTTTGAGCTTACTCATAACAGACTCAAATTCATTGTCCTCCTCCTCCGCCCCCTCACTTTCATCAATGCAATCCATCAATGAAAGATTAGTAGTGATGGTAGAATTGATGTTGGGGGTTACCTTGTTGGTGGCTTTAGCCATGAGGCACATGGCGGTGATGTTCTCATTTGGTGAGTCGAAGAGGGATCTCCGTGGAGTTGTTGCAATAGCAACGGTTGCCATGGTAACCATCTCTTCATCTTCTTCAGCAGTGTCATCCTCATCATACTCTTCTTGGGCCATCAATCCTTTGGGAGGAGTCTTCTTAGTGAAGTTGTTCTTGTTGGGAAAATACTTGGCCTTGTCTTTACGGATAAGCTTGCCTCAATTGTCTTCCCTTTTCTCATATGGGCAATCTACAACAAAATGACTCACATTGCCACAATTATAGCACGTCCTCACTCGTTGCTTGCCCTTGAAGCCACTTGAATTGTTCTTGTTGAAGTTGGGCCTTGAATTCTTCTTGTTGCCCCAAAATTGTCGTGACACAAGAGCCATTTGCTCATGATAGGCATATTGGTGTCTTCGGGGAAACACTCCTCTTCATCCTATTCTTCCACACAAGCCTTGGCCTTCCAAGCAGGCTTATTTGATCGATGAGCTTGCAACACCGCATTGTCGGCGGTCTTGTCCAAGATCCTCATGGCCACAAACTCATCCAACACTTCACTTGAGGACAAGGTGTGAAAGTCCGGCCTTTGACGGATGACAAAGGACATGGCCTTGTGATAAGGCATCATGGCCTTGAGAAACTTGCGCTTGTTACAATTGTCATCTGTATCCTTGCTCCCATGATCCCGGAGTGAGACCGCAAGAGTGGTTAATCTCCGATAAAGTTCATGGGGTTCTTCATCTTCGATCATGGAAAACTCATCGGCTTCATCTTGCACAACTTCATAGTTTGAGCGTTGAATGCTTGCAATTCCCTTGTACAAGGAGACAACATGCTCCCATGCTTCCTTGGCCATGGAGAAGGGTCAAAGATGTGCAATATCTTTGGGAGGAATGGCTTCTTGAAGAATGCAAAGAACGGACTCGTTGAATTGATGATCTACGGCTTCTCTTGGAGTTAAGTTGTATGGATCATGCGGGTAGCAACCTTGCTCAATGATTCTCAAAATATTAGTAGAACAATGATTTAAATGACGTTTGAAACAAAAAGTCCAAGTAGCAAAATCAGCATTTTTCATATACTTAGGGGGAGGACCAACAGAATTTAGATGCGGGGAGGGAACGGGTCCTCCATAATTGATGGGAGGTGCTGCGTGAGCAAAGATGCTACTCCCATTCTTAGTCACAGGGGCTTGATCACTACTAGCTTCTCCCTTATCGGGAATAGCATCTGACACGTTGTTAGTGGGATGAACCACTTCCAATGGTGCGGTGGATAATTTGAGCCCATCAAGAAATTCTTTGAACATGCCTTTGACCTCAGTCATCATTGAGGTTTTGAATGTGTAAAAAGTTGCATTGAACTCCTCACGAGAGACCGAGGGTCCCCCATTGGACATAGACAAGGACGGATTCCCACCGGGGTGCTCCTCCGTCTCGACGATGTTGTCACCCATACTCTTTGGATGATAAAGTCCTTAATAAAGAGACGAGGTTCTGATACCAATTGAAAGGATCAATATGGTTGACTGGAGGGGGGTGAATAGGCAACTAACATTTTTTAGCTTTTCTTGACCAAATTAAACTTAGCAACAAAATAGGTTGTCTAGATGTCCAACTAGGCAACTACGTTAGCAACCCATATGATGCAACATATACAAGCACACAAGCAAGCACAAGGAACTAGTACAATAAAACTTGCATAAGTAAAGGTAAGAGATAACCAAGAGTGGAACAGGTGGAGACGAGGATATGTTACCGAAGTTCCTTGCCTATGAGAGGAAGTACGTCTCCGTTGGAGCGGTGTGGAGGCACAATGCTCCCCAAGAAGGCACTAGGGCCACCGTATTCTCCTCACGCCCTCACACAATGCGAGATGCCATGATTCCACTATTGGTGCCCTTGAAGGCAGCGACCAAACCTTTACAAACAAGGTTGGGGCTATCTCCACAACTTAATTGGAGGCTCCCAACGAAACCACGAAGCTTCACCACAATGGAATATGGCTTCGAAGTGACCTCAACCGTCTAGGGTGCTCAAACACCCAAGAGTAACAAGATCCGCAAGGGATTAGTGGAGGGAATCAAATTTCTCTTGGTGGAAGTGTAGATCTGGGCCTTCTCAACCAATCTCTAGAAAATCAACAAGTTTGATTGGCTAGGGAGAGTGATCGGACGCAAATAAGCTTTTGGAGCAACAATGGAGCTTTGGTGAGAAGAGGTAGGTTTTCTTGAGGAAGAAGACCTCTTTATATAGTGGGGGGAATAAGTGAACCGTTATCCCCATTTCTGCCCGCATAGAGTGGTACTACTTCTGAGTAGAGCGGTACTACCACAGATCGTAGCGGTACTACCGCGACCCCCAGCGGTACTACCGCGCTGTAGAAACGTCGAGGCTCAGGAGAGGAGAGCGGTAATAGCCGCGGTGGTGGCAGTGGTACTACCGCTTGTAAGCAGTACTACCGCTGCTACTACTGTAAAGTCCGACATGAGAAAATGCCCTCTCGAATCGAAATAGTAGCTGAGCCAGACCGGAGCGGTACTGCCGCATATGCTCCAAAGCGGTACTACCGCGCTGCGCAGCGGTACTACCGCTTGGTGGCCATAAGCGGTACTACCACACCAACGGCGGTACTAGCGCTCCCATCAACTAACCTCCACTCCAGAAGAAGCGGAAAGCTTCAAGATAAGGAAAGGAGCTGAGGGTGACGAAAGAAGTGTACGTGATTATTCCACCCTAGCCTTTCCAATGCGGACCCCCGCTAGATAGTACAGTGTCTCCTACGACTCAAGTCCACCAAACAAAAACCAAGGGAGACGACACGTCTTCTGCTAAAAGCTTCGAGGGGAAATAATCGTCTCATGCCAATGGATTAATCTCTAAAATACATAGCACACGCGATTAGTCCGCAAACGCATAGTCATTAATCAACAAATCCACATAGGAAGGGACATGCCCTTACACAAGTCATATAACAGCCACATGACTATATCAACTTCTTATACAAGACATCCGACTACGAATGAAAGCACATGAAAAGCACAACAACATCCATCCTGCTATCTCAGGCTGCCAACTAGGAACCTATCCCAAGATTGACGAAGAAGAAGAAATAAATCCAACACAAGTAAACATCGCTCTCACATCAAGTCATCGGAACCTGCACCTGCAGCTATTTTTGTAGTATATGTGAGCCACGAGAACTCAGCAATCCCATAACCATGGGTATCAAGACTAGCAAAGCTTAATTGGTATGGAAAGGATAAGTGGTGAGGTTGCAGCAGCGGCTAAGCATTTGTATGGTGGTAAACTTATGAGTACAAGAATATGATGAACATATACGCCAATGGTCGCAACTAGTAATGATCACTAAGTGATCCTGAACTACCTACGAGTCAAACATAACACCACCGTGTTCTCTTCTCAAAATGAAAAGAGACGGTCATGGTTACTCACGCGGTTGGTGTATTTTTATTCAGATCCTCTGTCAAGTTTTGTACAACCGGATATTAACAAATTCCAATCTGCCACATAACCGCGGACACAACTTTCGAATGATCATAACCCTGCAGGGGTGTCCCAACTTAGCCCATCACAAGCTCTCACGATCAGCAGAGGTAAAATCTCTTATCTTTTTTTGATGGAATGACAGTAGGAGAGGCTCCTACTGTTTGTATATATATGATGTAAGGTGTTACAGGTATGTTACAAGTTGCGTTACATCTTTGTGGACATCCTACCCCCTCCCCCCTCCTCCCAAGGAGTGGGAGGGTGAAGTTTAGGTGAGCACAAGGTAGTATCTACCACTCAAAAGCAGCCAAGCGAGATGGGGGGTCTAGGGCAGATAATTACAATAGGCAATTATAGTGGTCCTCTAAGCCTCTTTTACCCTGTATTGGAGAAGGCCAAAATCTTCCTTGAAGCGTGTCAACCAAGAGGCCGTGCTAGGGTTGATCCTTCTGAAGTGTTTATTATTGCGCTCTTTCCACAGACTCCACGCCGCCGTTAGAAAGATTTCCATGAAGAGGGGTCCAGGTTCCTCCTCATTGGTGTGTGCGATCAAGTCTAGTCTGGAGTCAAAGACAGGCCAGTGTATATCAATTTTTTCCCAGCAAGCTTTGCTAAATGGGCACGTGAAGATCATGTGGTCGACCATTTCTTCGACATTATGTCCACATAGGAGACAGTCAAACACATCCCCAATGTTGTAGTGTCATCGTTTCATCATGTTCCTTGTGTTTAGTCGATCAAGTAGCATCAGCCAGCCGAAGACTTTAATTCTCATGGTGCATTTGGATCACCATAAAAGTTGAAAGGTTGGGTGTCGTGGGGCGTGTCTGAAACAGAATTTGTAGTAGTCTGCGGCTTTGAAGTCTGTTTTCCCCCATGCATAGTACAAAATGTTGGTGGAGGACGTGGAGGGGCTCAGGTGGTTGGACAGATGTTGTAAGTTGCGGACTTCCCTGAGTGCTTCCGGGGAGAGGGGCAGATGAAAGATGTCATGCAATGATGTGCTCTCCAAGAAAGCTTTGACGGATACATCTTCGTCTAGGGCAAATGAGAAGGCCCGGGGATGTGATATTTCCAGAATGGTGGGAAGCCAGAGATCTTTCCATATGAGAGCTGTTGCCCATCCACCACTTGTACACAAGAGATCCCACGATATTGGGGTGTGAGTTTGAGTATGTCACGCCACAGAACGATCCCACCGAATCTAGAGCATGAGGAATTTTGCCTTGATAGTAGGTGTCCCAAAGGAGATGTACCCACGGTACATCTTTCTTGTTGTAAAATTTATGTAGGAATTTCGGTGCACAAGACATTTCGACAATGGTAAAAAAAGTCCAACAAGACCTCCCAGTGTGCCGACACCCTGATAGTAGTCGCGCGTATCTCGTCTCAGGTCACAATCAGATGAGCAGTCCGTACAACTAAAACCAATCCTCGAGTTTCCATGTGGTAGCACTGCAAGGGGCTTTAGTTTTGACCAACACTCATGAGGAGCACTGGCCCGGGGTTGTAAATTAAGTCTTCGGGGTCCGGAAAGTCCCTATGCAAGTTTTTAGTTATTAGGCAAATGGTAAAACCAATGTTGGGCCTTGTTGGAGGAGTTCTGTTGAAAGCGAACTATCAAGGGGGTCCCATAACCCCCAACCGTGTTAGGACCTCAAGGAACATAACACCGGTTTATCTATTTTTAAGGCAGCATGAGTGGAACAAAACACCGAGCAAAAGGCCAAGCCTTCCACCCATTGCCAAGTATATACGTGCATTAATTTAAATAAGTGATATTGTGATATTCCAACATCCAAGTTCCAACATGGAGCAAACTTCATCTTCACCTACAACGAGCGGTAACATAGCCAAGTAACGGTTTGCTAGGATGAAGGGAACAAAGGTTAGAGGTTGTTTCATGGCATAATTGAGGCTTGATGAACAAGTGGTGGATAGCAACGAGACAACTAGCATAGCAATGATAGTAATGAGATCCAAGGTGATGGTCATCTTGCCTAAGATCCCGCAAGGAAGGAGAACGAGTACATGAAGAAGATGACGCCACGAAGGCGAACCAAGTGTAGCCGAACGAATCCTCACGATTGCAACGAAACAGGAACTAACAAGAAGAAGCAAACAACATGGTAAACACAGCACACATAAACAAGACAAGATTCTCAACCAAGTATGATGCATGACAAGGCTGCAAGATGCAAAACATGGCAAGAGATGAAGCACACAAGATCAACACACAAAGCAAGTTTAAATGAGGCTGGAAACAACATATTACAATTCCGGTAAGTCCTCATATGCAAATTTTGAAATTGGTCCAGATCTGAATAAACCTTAAGTTCAAGTTGTTAAACAACAAGTTAAGATGCACCATGATGATCTACATGATTTTCTAGTCAAGCTACATATAAAGTTCATTTAATTCGGAGCTACGACCAAGAAGATATGAGCATAACAAGATGAGCATGGCATTGATGCAAAATGCACTCAACATCAAGCACACACTCTCAAAACATGGATGCAACCTGACATGATGCATCTACATGCAAAAACAAGCAAGTTTCATATAGAGCATGCCCCAAACGCAGCCACGGTTCAACACATACACACGAAACAAGAATAAAGGACAAGATGTCCACAACAACAACTAGGCATCTTACAAGTATCAAAATAACATGCTACAAGTATAAGATAGGCACAAGCATCGCATGAACTCAAAGTACAAATCACATTCTTCCAATATCATTAAGTATCAGGCTCATAGGCATCAAGAATAATCCAACATGATCAAGGCAATAAGCAAACTTTATATCACAGATTATGACTTAGTGGAAAACAGAGCATATACATGAGCAGAGTTAATATGATGACATGTTAGAGGCCAGAAATAATTAAGCTACATCACAATAACATGGCAAGCAAAAGCATGGCATGCTAGGAAATAACATGGATCTCAAGGAACACAACATGGCATATACATGGGAGCAACAGGTTCATGGCATTCATCAAAACAAGTTGGAAACATGATATAGCAGATTCTCACACTTAGTGAAAATCTAGGAATGCAAACAGAAACATTATGATGCTGACTTTGGAGGCACATAATAGCAAGCATAGCAATCCTAATAAGCATGCAAAGGTCATGAACATGTATTAGGCATGGCATACTCCAAATAACTCCATTGGCACAACTCCATAGGAGGCATAGATTGATAACAATGAGCTTTGCCAAAATGAACATGTTGTTGATAGGCTGACAGATTTATCACAATGACAACTTGAGAGCGAGAAAGAGACATGCTGCATCAACTTAAAATTGCAAACAAGTGCATGTATTGATAGAGCATAACATGGACTTCAAGACATGATTATTGGACATCTCCAAGTATGCATAAAACTGACTGCAACATCAAGCAAACATGGCATCGAAATATAACAGTTTCAGACTTAGCAATTTTTAACAAGTCTCAGAAAACAGCAAATAGCAGGTAGGCCGCTTTGCAAGCTTGTTCCACTCACCACAAGGCATATCATGAAAAAATAATTACACCATTGCAAAGATGACATTATTTTGCTCCTAAAACATGTTGACATGTTGCTAAAAAATCACACAAAAAGATATGAAGAAGACAAATCAGCAAGTTCTTATACTTTTCAGCAGTTAACAGCCACTTGCACTTTTGTAACAGGGATTAACATGGCAAGATGGATCCTAACATGAATGTAAATCACTCCATCATGTAGAGCACAGAGAGATGAACATTTTTATATATTAAACACAACATTTGGATAAACAAGCACAAAGATATGGCGAGTTCAGTAATGCAACATGTTATGAGATTCTAAGGACTTAGCCATATTTAAACAGAGAAAACAGTGAGCGTCAAATAATAACCTGTGCACAGGGCGAGGGATAGGTGGCTCGCTCACCAGAGGGCCCATTAGGCCGGCTCGGGGCTGGTTCGCGGGGTTGTCGGCGGAGACTGGGCCGGTTCAACCGAATCGGCCGGTTTTCGTTGGCTCATGGCGGTTCATGTGTGGACCCACCGTCAGTGACACGGTGAGGTCATAGCGGGGCGGCGGCGGTGTATCTCGCCAGGACGAACGAGCGGCGCGGCGGCGGGCATTACCAGCGAGGAGGAACGGTGGAACGATGGCGCGGGGGGTCCGGCGATGAGGAGGGAGGTGGTGGACAAGTATATCCGGGCGCGGGGCTGTGGCGATGGCCGGATCCGGCGAGCGGGGGTGTGGGTCCCGTCGAGCTCGAGGCAGAGGGCCGGTGGCGAAGCTTCGGGCGGCGGGGCGATGTGGATCCAGCGATGGTGGATCTCGCGGAGCCTGGGGCGAGCGGCAATGGCAAGGCGAGGGCGGCGGAGGGGCGCCCGGTTGCCAGACTTGGTCGAGGCGGCGGGGTCGAAGACCGTCGGCGGGGCAGAGCTCGCCGGAGGGTTCTGGGCGGAGCAGCGGGAGGCGGGGCGCACGGGCCCGGCGCGGCCCGGTTCGCGGCTCGGGCGGGCCCCGAGTGGGCCTGGCATGCCTGCGGCGGAGGGAGAGGGCAGGGGGCGCATGGCGCGCTTGTGATGGAGTAGGGAGGCGGCTTGGTGGCGGCTGCCCTATGGCATCACGCCAGGTGGCGCGGTGGAGGGGGGAGGCTATTGGCGGCGGCGCGGATGGCGGCTGGCCGCTGGTCCGGCGCCAAGTGGCAGAGGAGGAACGATTGGGCACGAAAATTGAGGAGGAGGAAGGAGGAGGCCCTTTTTGGACATGGTAGAGGCCATATATAGCAGTTCTGCCTAGGGTTTGCGTCTAGGGGGGTTTTGGAGGCCGTTTTTGGACCGTTAGATCCCGATCGGACGGTCCGCAACAGAGGGGTAGTGTAGGTGGGCTAGATGGGGTTGGGCTAAGAAGAGAGGAGAGAAATGCAGCTCGGCAATAGTTTCTGGATACCGAATACTTCCGACGTTTGACCGGCGATAGTGCCGCTATAGTTATCCGTTGGGCTATTAAACAAGCTCTGAATGCGACAGGCGGTCTGTCTACACTATAATAAGACCGCACACCAAGTTTCACCTCATTCCGAGAACATTTTTTGGCCACTTATAAAATTAATATTTGGAGGTGCCGCGGGCGCGTGGAAGTGTGTCTGGGCTCAGAACGGACAATGGAGAGAACTGGGAGATGGGCAACTACGAACAGATACAAGTTTTTGAAAACATGCTGATGAAATGCACATGATGATATGGCAAAATGCAACACGCAAGCAGATGACATGGCAACGACAACGAATGACTGGAAGACACCTGGCACATCGATCTCGGGGTGTCACAGCAACACCTCATCCCCTTTTAATAGTATTGGTTTTCCTATGGACTCAATGTGATCTTGGATCACTAAAATGAAAAGGAAGAGTCTTGAGCTTTTTAGCTTTTGCCAATCTTATCTCCTTAGCATATTGAAGGGGTTCCACATCCTCTTGTCCATGCCATGCCAATCATTGAACTTTCTGAAATGATCATCTTGAAAGAGCATTAGTTCAATAAGCTACATGTTGTTAGGAATTACCAAAACCACCGAGGGATAGTTGCACTTTCACGTATCATTTAGATGACTTGAGGGATGTCTATCTAAGTGGGAGTTCATTAGTAATTTTATTAATTGAACTTTAATTTATCATGAACTTAGTCCTGATAGTATTTGCAAATTATGTTGTAGATCAATAGCTCACGTTATAGCTCCCCTATGTTTTTTGATACGTTCCTAGAGAAAATTGAGTTGAAAGATGTTAGTAGCAATGATGTGGATTGGGTCCATGATCTGAGGATTGTCCTCATTGTTGCACAGAAGTATTATGTCCTTGATGCACCGCTAGGTGACAGACCTACTGCAGGAGCAGATGAAGACGTTATGAACGTTTGGCAAAGCATGATATCATGACTACTTAATAGTTTAGTGCGACATGCTTTACGGCTTAGAACTGGGGCTTCAAAAATGTTTTGAACGCCACGGAGCATATGAGATGTTCCAAGAGCGGAAATTGGTATTTCAGACTCATGCCCATGTCGAGAGGTATGAGACCTCTGACAAGTACTTTGCCTACAAGATGGAGGATGATAGCTCCGCTAGTGAGCATGTGCTCAGAATGTCTGAGTACTACAATCACTTGAATCAAGTGGGAGTTAATCTTCCAGATAAAATAGTGATTGACAGAGTTCTCTAGTCACTATCACCAAGCTACTAGAACTTTGTGATGAACTATAATATGCAAGGGATAACGAAAACGATTCCTGAGCTCTTCGCCATGCTGAAATCAGCGAAGGTAGAAATCAACAAAGAGCATCAAAGTGTTGATGGTTAACTAGACCACTAGTTTCAAGAAAAGGGCAAGGGAAAGAAAGGGAACTTCAAAAGAACGGCAAGCAAATTGCTACTCCCGTGAAGAAGCCCAAAGCTGGACCTAAGCCTGAAAATGAGTGCTTCTACTGTAAAAGAAATGGTCACTCAAAGCGGAACTACCCCAAATATTTTGTGGATAAGAAGGATGGTGAAATGAACAAAGATATATTTGACGTACGTGTTATTGATGTGTACCTCACTAGTGCTCATAGTAGCCCCTGGGTATTTGATACTTGTTCGGTTGCTAGGATTAGTAACTCAAAACAGGAGTTGTAGAATAAACAGAGACTAGTTGAGGGTGAGGTGACGATGTGTGTTGGAAGTAGTTCCAATATTGATATGAACATCATCGCACACTCCTTGTACTTTCGGGATTAGTGTTAAACCTAAATAAATGTTATTTGGTGTTTGTGTTGAGCATGAACAAGATTGGATCGTGTTTATTGCAATACTACTATTCATTTAAGTCAAAGAATAATTGTTATTCTGTTTACATGAATAAAACCTATGGTCATACACCCAAGGTGAATGGTTTATTGAATGTCTATCATAAGTAATACACATATTCATGATATTGAAGCCAAAAGATGCAGAGTTGATAATGATAGTGCAACATACTTGTGGCACTGCCGTTTAGATCATATTGGTGTAAAGCGCATGAAGAAACTCCATGCTGATGGACTTTTGGAATCACTTGATTATGAATCATTTGATACTTGTGAATCATGCCTCATGGGCAGATGACTAAAACTCCGTTCTCCGGAACAATTAAGCGAGCTAATGACTTATTGGAAATAATACATACCGATGTATGCGGTCCAATGAGTGTTGAAGCACACGGCGGGTACCGTTATTTTCTCACCTTAACAAATGATTTGAGTAGATATATCTACTTGATGAAACATAAGTCTGAAACATTTGAAAAGTTCAAAGAATTTCATAGTGAAGTAGAGAATCATCATAACAACAAAATAAAGTTTCTACGATCTGATCGCGGAGACGAATATTTGAGTTACGAGTTTGATCTTCATTTGAAACAGTATGGAATAGTTTCATAGCTCACGCCACCTGGAACACCACAGAGTAATGGTGTGTCCGAACGTCATAACTGTACTATATTAGATATGGAGAGTTCTATGATGTCTCTTACTGATTAGCCTGTATCACTTTGGGGTTATGCATTAGAGACAGCTACATTCACGTTAAATAGGGCACCGTCTAAATCCATTGAGACGACACCGTATGAACTGTGGTTTGGCAAGAAACCTAAGTTGTTGTTTCTTAAAGTTTGGCGTTGCGATGCTTATGTGAAATAGCTTCAGCCTGATAAGCTGGAACCCAAATCAAAAAAGTGTGTCTTCATAGGATACCCAAAAGAAACTGCTGGGTACACCTTCTACCATAGATCCGAAGGCAAGACCTTTCTTGCTAAGAATGGATCCTTTCTAGAGAAGGTGTTTCTCTTGAAAGAAGTGAGTGGAGGAAAGTAGAACTTGATGAGGTAATTGTACCTTCTCTAGAATTGGAAAGTAGCTCATCACAAAAAACTGTTCCCGTGATGCCTACACCAACTAGAGAAGCTCATCACAAAAAATAGTTCCCGTGATGCCTACACCAACTAGAGAGGAAGCTAATAATGATGATCATGAAACTTCAGATCAAGTTACTACCGAACCGCGTAGGTCAACTAGAGCACGATCCGCACCAGAGTGGTACAATAATCATGTTCTAGAAGTCATGTAACTAGGCCATGAAAAACCTAGGAACTATGAAGAAGCTATGATGAGCACATATTCCGATAAATGGCTTGAGGCCATGAAATCTGAGATAGGATCTGTGTATGAGAACAAAGTGTGGAGTTTGGCGGACTTGCCCGATGACCGGCAAGCCATTGAGAATAAATGGATTTTCAAGAGGAAGACATACGCTGATGGTAATATCACTGTCTACAAAGCTCGACTTGGTGCGAAAGGTTTTCAACAAGTTCAAGGAGTTTACTATGATGAGACCTTCTCACTGATATGTCTCCAATGTATCTATATTTTTTTATTGTTCCATGCTATTATTTACGAAGTCTTGGATGTTTCATGGGCTTTATCATTCACTTTTATATCATTTCTGGGACTAACCTACTAACCCAAAGGCCCAGTCCAGATTGTTGTTTTTTTGCCTATTTTAGGGTTTTGCAGAAAAGGAATATCAAACAGAGTCCAAACGGAATGAAACCTTCGCGAGAGATATTTTTGGAGAAAATCACACACGGAAAACGTCAGGACCAAGTCAGGGGACAGCTGGGCTGCCCTCGAGGGTGGGGGGCGCGCCCCCCTTCCCAGGGCGCAACCCTGCCTCGAGGCTGGCCCGCACGGCCCTCGGTGCCCTCCTTCTTCCTATATATACCTACGTACCCAAGAAACTCCATACGAAGAGAGAAAACCCTAATTCCACCGCCGTAGCTTCTGTTCCCATGGAGATCCCATCTTGGAGCCTGTTCCGGGAGGGGGATCCATCACGGAGGCCTTCGTCATCATCATCATCGCCCTCACCATGAGTTGTGAGTAGTTTACCACAGACCTTCGGGTCCATAGCTAGTATCTAGATGGCTTCTTCTCTCTCTCTGGATCTCAATACAAAGTTCTCCTCGGTCTTCGAGGAGATCTATTCGATGTAATCTCTTTTTGCGGTGTGTTTGTCGAGATCCGATGAATTGTGAGTTTTTGATCAAGGTTATCTATGAAAGATATTTGGTTCTTCTTTGAACTTTTTATGTGTGCTCATAATATCCTTGCAAGTCTCTTCGAATTATTGGTTTGGTTTGGCCTACTAGATCTATAGTTCTTGCAATGGGAGAAGTGCTTGGCTTTGGGTTCAATCTTGCGGTGTCCTTTCCAAGTGAAGTAGGGGCAGCAAGGCACGTATTGTATTGTTGCCATCGAGGATAAAAAGATGGGGTTTTCATCATATTGCTTGATTTTATCCCTCTACATCATGTCATCTTGCTTAAGGCGTTACTCTGTTCGTATGAACTCAATACACTAGATGCATGCTGGATAGCGGTCGATGTGTGGAGTAATAGTAGTAGATGCAGAATCGTTTCGGTCTACTTGTCTCGGACGTGATGCCTATATACAATGATCATGCCTAGATAGTCTCATAATTATTCGCTTTTCTATCAATTGCTCGACAGTAATTTGTTTACCCGCCGTAGAATACCGCTATCATGAGAGAAGCCACTGGAGAAAACTATGGCCCCTGGGTCTATTCTCAACATATCAATCTACATCTACTTTACTTTACTTGCTTTTATTTTCTGTTTTATTAAACCAAAAATACCAAAAAATATAATTATCATCTCTATCAGATCTCACTCTCGTAAGTGACCGTAAAGGGATCGACAACCCCTTATCGCGTTGGCTGCGAAATTCTTATTTGTTTGCGCAGGTGCGAGGGACTGGCGCGTGGTCCCCTACTGGATTGATACCTTGGTTCTCAAAAACTGAGGGAAATACTTACGCTACTGTGCTGCATCTCCATTTCCTCTTCGAGGGAATACAACGCAAGCTCAAGAGGTAGCACTCACCCGTAGCGATGCTTAAGTCTGTCTGGATCATGATAGCAATTGCCGCATTTTATGATTATGAAATCTGGCAAATGGATGTCAAAACTGCATTCCTTAATGGGTTTCTTAAAAAAGAGTTGTATACGATGCTATGAGAAAGTTTTTGTCAATCCTAAAGGTGCTAACAAAGTGTGAAAGCTCGAACGATCCATCTATGGACTGGTGCAAGCATCTTGGAGTTGGAATATACGCTTTGATGAAATGATCAAAGCATATGGTTTTATACAGACTTTCGGAGAAGCCTGTATTTACAAGAAAGTAAGTGGGAGCTCTGTAGCATTTTTTATAGTATATGTGGATGACATATTGTTGATCGGAATGATATAGAATTTCTGGATAGCATAAAAGGATACTCGAATAAGAGTTTTTCAATGAAAGACCTTGGTGAAGCTTCTTATATATTAGGCATCAAGATCTATAGAGATAGATCAAGACGCATAATAGGACTTTCACAAAGCACATACTGTCGGTGTCAAAACCGGCAGATCTCGGGTAGGGGGTCCCGAACTATGCGCCTGAAGATCGATGGTAACAGGAGGCTGGGGACACGATGTTTACCCAGGTTTAGGCCCTCTCGATCGAGGTAAAACACTACTTCCTGCTATATTAGTATGAGTGAATATGTGTACAAGAGTTGATCTACCTCGAGATCGTAAAGGCTAAACCCTAAGTCTAGCCTATGAGGATTGTATGATTCTGATTCTAGCCCCTACGGACTAAAACCCTCCAGTTTATATACACATCGGAGGGGCCTAGGGTTTGTACATCTTGTCTTGTAGAGGAAGGAAAGTCTACACCTGAGCCAAAAACTTGCCATTACAAGAGTACATGAGTCTTATCCGGATACGAGAGATGATCTTCTATAACAATCTTCACGGCCCACCAGTCCGGCACATCAGGAGCTTACCTGGCCACATGAGTAACCCTCGATCCAGGACTCCCTCAGTAGCCCGTGAACCTGTCTTCGATGACGACGAGCTCGGCTTCCGTATTGTCTTCGGCATTGCAAGGAGGTTTCCTCCTCCGAATATATCTTCTGCAAATTGATGGATTGTGTTCGGCTCTGCATGATTAGTACAACCCTTAGCCCCGAAGGCAAGGCCTTTTTTAAAGAAAATAAACAATGTGTCTCTACTGACAACTTTTGGGTGAAGCGTCGCGTCCAACCCACTAACATATTGAACCGTTTTATTTGGTCCTAGTTTCGCGTTTCGAAGCATATCCTCATTGACACGTCCCGTCAGAATAGAGATCGTGCCTGCTTATTGTGGGATTCTTCTCATTGTGACGTGAGCACCCACGCTGCGCATTACGCACGACCGCTTTGGGAACCTGCGAGTTTTATGGCTAAGGTGGGGGACGCTCTATATTCGTAGCGTTATAAAAGGATACCAATCCCTTTTATCAGCCCCACGCCTTCCTCAAGCTCGAGCTCTCCAATCTCCCTTGCCCCCGTACTCTCATCTCCTGTGTCCACAACTCCTCATTCCTCAACCACTACTCCCCTACCTAGCAATGGCTGGATCCGGTGCCAGGGGAAAGTGGGAGGCTTCCACGGTCACCGAAAATACCATGGAGGATCTACGGAGCGCGGGGTATCTCGTTGGCGACATCGCACTCTGAGTCCCCCCTAAGGGCCATGTGACTCCCGTTCCTAAGGCGGGCGAGAGGGTAGTTTTCACCTCTCACTTTGTTAGGGGGCTAGGGTTTCCACTCCACCTGTTTGTTCGGGGCCTTTTGTTCTTCTACGGGCTAGATTTCCACGATCTAGCCTCGAACTCAATCCTTCACATATCCGCTTTCATAGTGATGTGTGAAGCCTTTCTCCGCATCCCCCCACACTTCGGCCTGTGTCTTAAGACCTTCAATGTGAAGCCGAAGGTGGTTGACGGGGAGCACGCGGAGTGCGGGGGCGCTATGATCAGCAAGCTCCCAGACGCACCTTGGCCCAAGGGCTCGTTCATGGAGACGAACAAGGTCTGGCAGCAGGAATGGTTCTGTATCACCGAACCCCGCGACTCCAAGTGGGCGGCGAAACCTGCTTTCAGATCCGGACCCCCAATGAGGTTGACCTCCTAGACCAAGAAGGGTCTGGACTGGGGGTCGCACACTGAGGTAACGACTCTCGTGGGTCGTGTGTCCGGCGTGATCTCCAAGGGGCACCTGCTCTCCTCCGTGATCCAGGTGATGCTGGCCCGGCTCTTCTCCCTTGCCAAAGTCAGGATTCCTCTCTATGGGAGTTCGATTCGGTAGGAGACAAGCCGCTGAAGCATCTCTTCGGCTCTTCGGCCGCAAGAAGCCCGAGGACCTCCACATTTTCTCCTCCGACGAGGCGGAGGAAGATGATGAGGAGGAAGATAAGGAAGAAGAAATGCCCCCTGCGCAAGGCAGGGGGAGGAAGAGGGGGCCGTCGCTGACACGGGCATGGCCACGCCCCGGAGGACGCTGAGGCTCGGAGACAGTTCAGATTCATCCGAACATAGCTTTGTGTTGAAGCCCAGGGTGAAACCCCTGCCCGAATCGTAAGTTTGTCCGGATTGACTATTTCACCTTTGTTTATTCAGTATTTATGATACCAACTTAATATTCTTCTCCTGCTGACCTACAGCCCTCCCATTGTAAACTCCGATGTTACATCAGCGGAGGGGAACTCTCTGGCGCCCGGGGAGACGGAGAGTGACACGCCAGTGCGGGCTCCATCGCCCATAATCGGCGGGGACACCGAAGTGTCGTCCTAGTGGGTTCTCTCCGCCTAAGGAGATGAGGGCCATGCAGGAGACAGGGCGGCCGAGGGTAATACCTCGGCGGCTGCTGACCATGGGGAAACGGCCCCCATGGAGACCGAAGACGTGGGGCCCAAACAATCCAGGCCCCCGACGAATACTATCCCGGAGCCTAGCGCAGATCCAGGGTCCGAAGACCCGGCTTCTCAAGCGGAGGAGGCTACGGCGGCGCCCGGAGTTAATCCGGAGGTGCTGGATTCTATGGAGGGAGCACCGCAAAGTGCTCTCATCATTGAAGAAGACCGCACCATGATGGGTGCAGTGATGAAGAAGATTCAGTCCGTCAAGGGCGGACCGAATGAAGCCTTCAAGAGCCTTTTACAGGCTTTGAGGTAAGCAATGTAATGCTTTTTTATAGAATTTTCATTTATAATCCACATATATAACTAGTAGCCCCTGATGCTTTGTGTGATTCTGAAAAGAATTGGACGAAGTATCCATAGAGTAGCATATTTATAGAGCTGAATTGTTTGTGCGGGCTTCTTTAGTTACGGCAACTGCGCGAGATGCAGAGGTTGCCAAACTAAATCGGAAGCTCGAGGTGGACAATGCGGACCTCGACCGCATCAACCGGCGTTTTGATGAAATGCAAGGTATGCGGATTTTTTTATTTAAATATCAATAAGACTTAATTGATTGAGTATGAGTACAAAACTCTAATATTATATTCTGTATTATACAGTTGGCGCCGCTGAGCTCGAGGCCCTCAAGGGCGAGGTTGCCAAGGCCAAGGAAGAGGCCAAGGCAAACAGGGAGGCCGCTGATAAAGCGGCTGCTGATCTCGAGGCCGAAAAGGTGGAGTGCGAAAAGCACAAGTCTCGGGTGTCCGAAGTTGAAGTCGAGCTCCAAGATGCCATCCTTAAGTGTGAGCCATCAGAGAAGAAGGCTTCAGAGCAGGCGACCGAGCTGTCTGTGGCAGTAAAGTCTGCCCAGGACGCACGAGGCGAGGCACGCAGCGCCTGTGAGGAAATCAAACAAGCGCAACAGATAGCATCTGGTAAGATATTTCTCTTACAGAGCATCTTTGGCGGGCGGAAGTATATTGGGATGACACGATTGTTGAGTTCTCCACGCATGTTTGCTGATCTTCCAAGGAGCAGCACAGACGCCGCCCAGTATGTCCGTGCCCCGGAGGGGAACAACATGGAGAAGTTGTTTTGGTCACAATTCGAGGCGCCAAACCATCCGGTGCCCCTTAGTGACCAGATGAAGCAGTTGTTCGAGCTGCACAATATAGAGGGTTCGGCCATGAAGGACTTAAGAGTCCGGCTATGGCCCGCTGAGCCAATCCCGAGTAGTTACTTCGGATTGGTGAAGCGGCTCGTCGAGGCGAGTCTGTGGGTCGACGCACTAACGGGTTCGGCCTGCATAGAAGGTCCTCGGATGGCCTTTGCTCGCGTCAAGGTGCACTGGGCAAAGATGAACGTGGTGCATATAGCTACTGCTAGCCCGCCTACAGGCAAGGAGCACCGCAAGCCGGAGAAGTACTTCGAGGACGTCATCGACGGTGCCCGCCTTGTAGAAGGCCAGTGTTCGAAGGATGTTGCCTTCGAATGATTGTATCCGGATGTAAAGACTATGCTTATGAATCCAGTGTTATATAACTTCTGCGCTATTTATAATATCAACGTTTTTTTACCACTTGTGTGACTGTTTATCTTAAATCTGAAAGTTTACAGTCGTCGGCTTCAACCCCCACGTACATAGTACTAGGGTGTTTGGTCATATGCAAATACACTCTTTATCCAACGTCTTGGTCCGTATAGGAGGTGTATGCGGAACGAACCAGGCAACCAGACTATGTGGCATTATTGGTTTCACTTAGGCATAGGAGGTTGACAAATGGGGCTAAGTACTAGCCCTTGGTCCGGATAGGTTATCTAACTGCACCTGGCTGGGCGAAAAACCGACCCTTCGTCTAACATGGGGTAGATCTCTATCGATCGTAGTATAAAACTAAGTCACTAGATTGCAGACCAGGTTCTCGGTTATCATGACAGTCAGTTATCGGCTTTTTCTACTGAGGTACTTGACCGGACTAGCCAGAAATACAATCGCAGTTGTTCTCCCTTTACACCCTAGCCGAACAATCGGGAACGTAGGGGTAAGCACAGGAGCTGGGTAACCCAACTATTGACCCAAGACATGATTCGGAACTGATGCATGTAATGCAAACATCCAGGACGCCGAACACTCCCTATAGGTGTTCGGTCTTTTCAACATATACCAGGGCTGAATGTAGCTCCAGGTAATAAACCTTTATTGACAAGGCACATATGGCAATCTGATGCGAGAAGAGAACATTTCATGGTGAGTGAATAAAACTCTGGATATATATGAATAAAACTGTTCTATTAATATCCCTCTATAGTACGTCGAGCCGCAAACTTTTACAGATAATGCCGATGACCTTTTTTGGACATTTTACAAGCCAAGAAGGTATATAAGAAAGAGAAAAAAGGTTTACACAGGGTCTTAATCTAAAAAAGAAACCTTAGTGCGGGTCCCTGTTGCACGTCTGCACCGTGTTCTCCTCTGTAATGTGTCCTTGAAGGTATGAGTATGATGGCCATCTGTAGAAAAAAGAAATAAACCTGGAAACAAAGAAGTTAATCCGGTGTGGCCATAGCAAGTCTGGTTCGTTTAATGAACCAAAAGAAGATAGGTTTAAAGTACGAATAGGGTCTAGCCGAGCTATGGGCTATATATAGGTGCCCCCTGTCACCGCCCAAGGAACTTTTAGGGCTTAATTATGTACTCAAGGCACATATGCTATCACCTTATCGGACGGTCGACAAGGGCATAGTTGTCAATCTTGCTCAGGTTCATCTAAGCTGCCGCACGGAGGCGTGTGTCGGAAACGTTTGGCTGTGTCCACCACTACTAGAAAAAGGGCTATAGATGGGATTGACACTAATGGCGCACCAGACAAGCGGTGCGCCATTAGTATATACTAATGGCGCACCACCTTCTGATACGCCATTACAGTTGAAACTACTAATGGCGCACCTGGCCCAGGGTGCGCCATTAGTATCAATTTTTTTCCCTTTTCCAAACATCCTAGTGGCGCATCCAGACACAGTGCGCCATTACTAGTTGTAACTAGTAATGGCGCACCTGTCGGAAAGTGCGCCACTACTGTTGTTTTTTTTATTATATTTTTTTTTGCAAAACTACTAATGGCGCATTGTTCCATAGTGCGTCGTTACTAGTTTAAACTAGTAATGGCGCACTGTGGAATAGTGCGCCATTAGTATGTTTTTTTTTGCAAAACTACTAATGGCGCACCACCAGAAGGTGCGCCATTAGTAACCTGGATTACTAATGGCGCATTTTGAGTTGGTGCGCCATTAGTAAGTGGGCACCAACAAGATATTTTGGACAGCCACTCCTACCCACACTCACTTTCTCCCCATTTCATTCTCTCCACCTCCTCCTTGTCTCGGGTGCCTCCTCTTTTTCACCTCATTTCCACCATAGATTCATTCAAATTAAGTGGTTAAATTATCTTGTTTTGATAGGTAAGTAAGGGGGGAAGCTATATTTATGTTGTTCTCCCTACAACAGTGTGCACATGCACTTTTTATGGCCTAGCTAGATCTATGTATGTTCGTGGTGTTGCATATGTTTGTGGTGTTGCATATGTGTTTGTGTTTGGAGGTGTACCGGTATTTGAAATGCGATAGTTGCCAATATTTTGCCGGAATGTTGATTCATTTCCTTTTCGGTGAGAATTTTGGCATTAAGCATTCTTTTTGGTCCTATTTTTAGGGAAAGTCATGCCAAATTTTTTCTTGGTTCTAAAATATCGTTGTGCTCTACCCCGCAGGAGACCATGGTCCGCACGATGACCGAAGGCATCTTGAATAGGTTTTTGAGGTCCGCGAAGGCCTAGATGTTTCAAAAGAACGAGACAGAGATAAGATGTCCGTGTCGAAGATGCAAGCTGAAGAGCCTTATTGCGGACCCGGATTCCGGGCAGGTGCGGGACCACCTGCTCTTGCGTGGTTTCATGGATGGCTATCGGTGGCAAGGTGATGAAGATGACTACTAAGTCGTCCATGGGGGCCGGGCAAAAAATGAGGAAGGGCAGCAAGACAACCACCGCGGCTCGGGCGGGCGAGAAGACGAAGAATCCCCAGGAGATGATCACGACGGTGATGCTGTACACAGTCATCATGTAGAAGATGCAGGACATGATGATGAGGAAGATGCCGGAGCAGACGACGGGCATGATCATGAAGATGATGATGCCGGCGGAGCAGACGACGCTGGACCATCGATGGGCTGGGTGCAGGACCCTCATATTCAAGAGCTGCTTCTCAAGCAGACGGATAACGCAAGAGCTACCGCCCGAGAGAAAGCCAAGATGGATCAACTTGAGTTAGACGCGGTTACTCCATTGTATGAAGGATGCAGGCCCGTGGATACCCGCCTGAAAGTAACGCTCATGGCTCTGGAGATGAAGGTAAAACACAAAATAACCGACGCATGCTTCGACGAGAACATGTCATTCTGGCACGAACAACTTCCCAAGGGGAACAAGTGCCCGACCAGTTTCGAGGAGGCGAAGAAAATCGTGTGTCCTCTGGATTTACCGCACGTGAAATACCATGTGTGCATGAACAATTGCATCATTTATCGGGACGAGCACGCGGAGTCTACCATATGTCCGGTGTGCGGCGTCACTCGATACAAGAAGAGGAAGAAAGCTCCTCGAAAAGTGGTGTGGTACTTTCCGATCACTCCTCGTCTGCAGCGGTATTTCGTGGACCCTAAGGTAGCAAAGCTCCTGCATTGACACGCGGATAGGGAGGAGAAGAAGCGAGAAGATGACGCAAATGATCCGGAGATAGATAAAAAAGACAAGATGCTGAGTCACCCTAAGGATGCGAGCTAGTGGCAAGCGTTGAACTTCGAAGACCTAGAATTTGGGAACGATCCAAGGAACATCGTGCTAGGCGCGAGCACCGATGGAGTCAATCCGTTTGGCAGCCAGAGAAGCACACATAGCACCTGACCTGTGTTTGTGTGGATGTACAACCTTCCCCCCTGGTTGTGCATGAAGAGGAAGTACAGTCAACATGAGTATGCTAATTGAAGGACCGAAACAACCAGGGAACGACATCAATCTGTATCTGGGGCTGCTTAAAGAGGAGCTTGACACACTGTGGAAAACGCCAGCCAATTCATGGGACGCCGCAGAGAGAGAATATTTCCCTATGAGAGCCGCCCTGCTCACGACGGTGCACGACTATCTCGGTTACGAATATGTCGCGGGGCAGGTGGTCCACGGATTTTCTGGATGCGTCAGGTGCATGGATGACACAACGTATCGCTAGCTAGATAGAGATCCCGGGTCTTCGAAAACCGTGTTCATGGGACATCAAAGGTGGCTTCGCGACGATGACCTGTGGAGAAAACGCACGGATCTATTCGATGGTGAAACCGAACCCCGAGGACGCCCGCGTACGAGGAGCGGCGAGGAAATAGACGAGCTGTTGAAAAATTGGAAAGATTGCCCACTGCCGGGAAAGAAGCAAAAGGCGCCAGAGCCGGGAAAGAAGCGAAAGGCGCCAGAGCCGCTGCTGAAGGTATGGAAAACGAGGTCTGTTTCTGGGACTTGCTGTACTGGAAGATCCACCGTGTGCCTCACAGCCTTGATGTAATGCATATCACGAAGAACGTGTGCGAGAGTCTGCTTGGTACCCTGCTCAACATGCCAGAGATGACCAAAGATGGGCCGAAAGCAAGGGCAGACTTGAAATCAATGGGCATCAGGCAGGAGCTTCACGCTATATATGATGATGATGATGATGATGATGATGATGAGGCGAAGGAGGACACAGAAAGTCATCGCAAAGGCAAAAAGGCCAAGAAGACCGGAAATGACTACCCTCCCGCGTGCTTCACTCTAAGTCAGGAGGAGATCGAGCAGTTTTTCACCTGCCTCGTAGGAGTAAAACTTCCTTACGTTTACGCGGGGAAGATAAGCAGATACCTAGACCCTGCGAAGTTGAAGTTCAGCGGGAGGAAGTCTCACGACTGTCACGTGCTGATGACGCAGATACTTCTAGTTGCAATCCGTGGGATCATGGATGCGCACGTCCGTGAAACCCTATTTGGCCTATGCAAATCATCTCTCGGAAGTCTGTTGGCGTGAGGCAACTCAGAAGGCTACAGGAAGAGATCGTGGTGATACTATGCGAGCTTGATATGTACTTCCCGCTCGCATTCTTCGACGTTATGGTGCATCTGCTGGTCCATATCATGGATGATATCATCCAACTCGGGCCGACGTTCCTGCGCAGCATGATGTCGTTCGAAAGGATGAATGGTGTCATCAAAGGATACGTTCGCAACATGTCACGTCCAGAGGGAAGCATAGCCAGGGACTTTCTGACCGAAGAGTGCATCTCCTACTGCACGAATTATCTAGGCATCGAGAACCCCGTTGGTCTGCCCGTCAACAGGCACCTCGGCAGGCTCGCTGGATGGGGTCACCGTGAGGGTCGCCGCGAAATGCATGTCGACTTCGAGGGTCGACTCGCCGACTTTGAAAGAGCAAACCTAGTCGCGCTACAACACATAGACGTGGTCGATCCTTGGGCGGTAGAGCACGAAACCTTTATTGAGAAGACGTACAATGACCGAGGCCAACAAAGGACGGACGGAGATATAATCAAAGAGCACAACTCATGTTTCACGCGTTGGTTCAAGCAGAAGCTTCTGTCGTACCCTTTACATGAGGATTCTTCCGCGGAAGAACAACTCATATTCGCCTTGTCACAGGGCGCCGAGCACAACCTGATGACCTATGAGGCGTACGATATCAACGGCTACACATTCTACACCAAGGCCAAGGACATGAAGAGCGATGGTTATCAGAACTCCGGGGTAACGATGGAATCCTACACCGGTAATGACAAGGACAGATACTACGGAAGGATCGAGGAGATCTGGGAGCTGAGCTACGCTGGAGAGAAGGTCCCGATGTTCCGTGTCAGATGGGCCAAGAGCGTCCTATAAGAAGACCGGTATTTCACCACCATGGTTATACCCGAGGCCAAATCCAAGACCGCGGGCGCAAACGTCACCGCGAAAAATGAGCCATGGGTACTGGCTTCCCAAGTTGACCAATGCTTCTTCATTACCGACCCGTCAAAGCCCAGTCATGTTGTCGTGAGGAGAGGCAAAAGGAAGATCATCGGAATGCATGGAGTAGCCAATGAGCAAGACTTCGACAAGTACGGCGACCTGAGGATCGAACATGACGATGATGATGAAGTAGCAGCATACACCACAAGAAGAAGCAGGACCACCCTACCTAAAGGACGTCCGTTCCACAGAAGAACTCCATTTGCGAAAAAGAAGGGCAAGAAGATTGTGAACAGATAGCTAGCTAAGATCGATTGTATTTAAATCGTAGCCTTCATTTCTCGATTGTATTTCATGGGCACTTTTTGAACTATCATGAATACTTTTAAATTTCATGGACACTCGATCTTGATCCCCCTCCATCTCGATCGCTATCCCACCTCGCCAGATCCGGTCCCCCTCGCC
>LR738710.1:520512952-520561429 GCA_902687465.1 Secale cereale
CGTCCACCGGCCGCCGCCGCCGACCCCCCGCACCCTCCCCCGCACCACCGGCTGCCGCCGCCGACCCATGAATTCATGATATTTTCAAATAATAAATTTGATGATATTTTTCATATTCATAAATATATTCAAATAGAAAATTTGATGATATTTTTTAAAAAATTATTACTATCTTATAAAAAAATATTACTGTTATGATTTAAACAAGTTTGAACATATTTAAACACAAATAAGTATCAAACAACATTTTAAATGCATAAAAAAATTGTGGAGCCTGGAAATCGAACCCAGGACCTCCTGGTGTGAGAATTGGGTGTTGACCAGTCGAGCTACTAGAGGGGACTTGATGTGGATGAGGTTTGGTGGAAGATAACCTGTTGGCTCGAACAGAAAAAAAATACTAATGGTGCACCAGGGGGAGGTGCGCCATTAGTATGGATGTACTTATGGCGCACCAGGGGGCGGTGCGCCATTAGTATTGTGCCCCTATCCATATTTCGTCCCCGGCCCACTCCACCTATTCCCTCTCTCTCCCTCGCCCTCGCCCTCGATCCCCATCCCCTCTCCTCTCCCGACGCCGCCGCCCCCGCGCCCCCGACGCCGCTGCCCCCGCGCCCCCGACGCCGCCGCCCCCCGCGCCCCTTCTGCTCCGCTCCAGTCTCCACACCCAACTCCACCTCCACCTTGAAACGCCGCCGCCGCCACCACGTTTCCGGCCACCAAGTCTCACGGATCCTCTCCATCGCAGCAGCTGCTCGCGGATCGAGCTCCCCATCCGGGGCGAACTCCTCCATCCACGGCCTCGGCATCCCCACCGCGGGCGTCCGCCAATCACAAGACGGAGACGCCGCCGGTGACCTCTCCTCCACCATCGCCGCCTACCCACCCCGGGCTCCTACCTCCCCACCTCCCCGAGCAGGTACAGACGAAGCAGCCAACGACATGGTCTCTTCCCCATCTCCCTCTTCCACTCTCTTCGTTGGTTCGTTTCGATTTGATTTGCTAGGCTGATGCTGTTCTTTTGTTCCTATTTGATCTGGTAGGCGCGCAGGTGCCCGACGCCAGGTCAGGTCTCAGGTGTGGTTCAGCAGAAGCAGCAGGTCTTCCACTCCGACGCCTCCCCTCCCCTCCCCTCCCCTGGTACAGCAGCAGCAGGTACCACCTCATCCCCATCTCACTTGCTAATCTACCTGCTGCACCGTCAAATCATCGTCTTTAGCCAAGCCACCAAACTGCCGCACCAAATTAATCAATGAATGCCTCTCTTCCTTAATTACTTGTTCTTCAGTTACTACACCAGTATGTATATAAGCTCAGATTGAACTACCAAAACGTCTTATATTTAGGAATGGAGGGAGCACTACTAGTGAGTTGCTAGCACGTCACAAGTCACTATATTGGTAGCTTGAACTACTTGGTTGCTTACAAATAGCTACTCCCTCCGTCCCATAATATATGACCCGACTTGGATATATATACAGCGACTTGGGTCGACTAATCGCCGAGCCGCAGGGCTAGCGGCGACTTGACTAGTCGCGACTCAAAAACCATCATCTTGTGTGTATTACACTGTTTCATCAACCTAGTCTACTTGAGATCCATGACTATACACTAATGGTGATACTAGCTTACTTAATTAATCAACTCTTCCTATGGGCTTAATTTGACTGGATTTGTCATTAGGTCTTTTTACAGGTCGTAGTTACTGAAATTCTGGTATGGCCAATGTTTATTTAATATTACCCAGCATGATGATGTATCAATGTAGCATTAGCATATGATCCAAGTGCTAGTACTGCTAGTAAATAGCTAATACAGTTAATGAAAAAGAAGAAAAAACAGCTAGTACAGTTAATGAAGAAGAAGAAAAACTGCTAGTACTGCTAGTAAATAGCATCAGACTGAATGTCTTTTATATATGGCCAATACAGTTAATGAAGAAGAAAAATAACTGCTAGTACTGCTAGTAAATAGCATCAGACTGAATGTCTTTTATATATGGTACTGCTAGTAAATAGCTTCTTCTATATACTAATTTGCATCAAAGTGTAGAACAAAGCATCAAACTGAATGTCTTTTTTTTCAAAAACTGAAGCCCTAATGCAAGTTTTGTTGTACCTCGGATTCATAAGCAAAATCTTTCTAACAAATCGACCTTATTCAGTCTTCAAGTTGTTTCTCTTATATATGTGCTGTTATTAACAGTGGGTAATTAACCTAACTATTCATTTTTCCTTAGGTTAATATAAAAATGTCCAGTGTATATATATTTGAAAATGATTGCTGCTACATGTTAATTTGCTGGTACTAGCTAGAATTTGTCACTGAAAAGCAAAAGAAAAAGCTAATTAACTGCTGGGTAATAGCACTGGTACTAGGTAGCTAAAATATGTGTTCTGAAACACTGAGAGCAGAAACACTTACTACATACATATGCTCAAGAAACACTTACTGAATAGAAAAGGTTTTGACTTGAAATGTTAATAGCACAGAGAGCACCACAAGTTAAACACCTCAATCTGTTAGTATTTGTCTGCATTTTCTCACATTCTTCTTGTATCTGATCCAGTATTGCTTGTAGTGGTTTGTCCAAAATGTTGAATGATACTGCTTGGAGATGCATATATTGTTTCACCTCTTCACATGCCAATGTATTTTCCATGTTGTGATGGAGGCCTTTTTTTAACACTGGGCTTTGCCACCTGTTGTTTGTCTTGTAAATAGCATTGGACAGAGATTTAAGCAAGTAGCACACTGCCTTGTCCACCTGGGATAATGATTTTGCCTTGTCCACCCGAGAGGCCCTTGAGTTTGCTGGAATGTCGATTAACTTCCATTCCGGCAAATTCGGGTACTCCATATGTCCTATTTTCAGCAAAGGTCATGCTGAAATTTTCCATGAATTTTAGCATGACTTTGCTAAAAATAGGACATATGGGGTACTTGTGACTAATGCATGGGCCGGGGTATCTTAGTAGTTAATTAAGTAGGATCAAGTGCCCCTTTATTCTAGCTGCATTAAACCATAGGCGGCAATAGAGCCAAGTGATTAGGCCCAACTTAGAATTCTCCTTCCCAGCTTAGCTTTTAGGATGCCTCGGTGTCGACAAACCATAAATTATAAAACCTTGGCTTTTAGGGTGCCTCGGTGTCGATAAAAACTGAAATGATGAAAGCTTAGGATTTTAGGGTGCCTCGGCGTCGAAAAACCCTCAACGATAAAAGCTTAGCTTTTAGGATGCCTCGGTGTCGACAAACCCTAAATGATGAGACCATGATCTTGTTCCTTGACAATAACCAACTTTTTGACCAAACTTTTATCCTATTTAGAGAGAAACATGGCCAACAACGATGAGGCCGGGGGTTCGGGCAGCAAGGCATTCTGGGAGCTGTCCCAGGAGATGGAGGAACAACCTCACTTGTATGAGGACGCCGCCTTCCCCACCGATCCTGAGACCACTGATGGTAGCGCCGAGGATGACCCCACTGATGGTGCCGCAGAGGATGCCACCACTGATGGTGCCGCCGAGGATGCCACCACTGATGATGGCGGCGCACGCACAGATGGCAGCCAACCGAAGAGGCAACGGAAGGACCGACGCCCGACCGTGCTCCGCACCCTCAAGGAGGAATTTACTGAAGTGGACTCCGACGGGAATCCAACGGCGCCCGAATGAATAGTCAAGGGGTACTCGCTTCAGCTCGGGTGCATTCTCCGGAGCAGCGTCTCGATCAACACCGAGAACCTGAGGCATCCTGACCGAGGGAATTTGCGCAACCTCCTCTTCACGAAGCTGCACGAACGATACAAGTTCCCCGCTGAATTTGAAAACACAAGCCTCAAAGGGAATAAAGTGAACAATGCTGCCCTCACGAAGATGAGCACGGCCCTGTCTACTTGGAAAAGCACGGTGAAGAGAATGATCGAGAAAGGTGAGAGTTATGAGAAGATCAAGGAGAAAAATCCTTCGATCACCGAAGATGACTACAACGACTTCAAGATCAAGTGCTCGAGCACCGCAACCTCCGAATTAAGTCAGTGGGGGAAAGAAATGCGGGAGCTGAACTTAGGGAAACACACTCGGTCATGGCGGTTACAGAGTGGCGGAGCCTATATGGGACAAGGAGGAGGCGGACCATGCCGAGCAAGGCCTACCGCCCCTCTTCGATAAATACGGTGACAAGCAGACCAGGAACTTTGTCAGGGCCTGGTACAAGAAGGACCCGAAAACAAAGGAGCTTACCACGGATCCGAAGACCAGGGCGCTTGAGCTTGTTCTGGTAAGGAATACACCCCCGCGTAATTAGCTCCATATGGTTGCATTCTAATTAATGAAGCCAAATTTCTAAATGGTTCACATTCCTTCCGCAGGCGACTGAAAGCAGTAGCGCAGGGTCGACTAAGAGAAACCCTTGGGACACCACTCTAAATAGGGCGTTGAATGTAATGAAGAAAAAGAATAAGCTCAGTAAGCCGATGTCAGCTGGTCGTGTGGCCGGCAAAGGCTTGTCGACAAAATGGTCGTCATACTATAACGCTGGTGGGCGAAAGGAGGAAAAGACCAGCTCGGAAAGCCAGGCGCGCGAGGTTCAAGAACTCAAGGCACAGGTGGCGCGGATTCCGGAGATTGTCCAAGAACAAGTGCAACAACAACTCAGAGCGACGATCACCGCCATTGTGCCTACCTTGATCGAGGGGTTGCACGCGTGGATTGCGGGCGGCCAACAGGGGCCGCCCCCGATTCCTAGCTTCACGGCCAGCAACTCGCAGAACGCGATGGCGGCGCCATTGGTGTCTCCGGCGGAGGCGGCATTGGTGTCTCCGACGCCGGCATGGGAGCTTAATGCACCCGGGTGTACGCCGGCCGGCACCTCTGCAGCAAGCGGCCCCTCCGTCAACTGCACGCCCGCCGTTGGCGGTGCCTCGACATTAGCCGAGCTCGACGCCATCATCACGGTAACTAATTAAGCCTCTCTCGGCCGAGGACTTCATCTCCTTGCCTTTGACTGGGCATCCCTGACGCCCTACATGTTTTCGCAGGGCGCCGCCGATGTTTCGTGCACTCTCCTGCACTTCGTGAACAACGAGTTGGTCGATGTCGCCAAGGGAAAAATCGTTCAACCGGGCAACCCCGTGTTCCACGGTACCCAGATGCCACCCAACTTGTTTAGGGTTCAACTGGTTCGGGTGCTGCCAGGCTGCGACGAGTTGTTACCTCCGATTCGACCCGTCGGGGCCGACGATGATGACGTGATTACCCTCAGCGCCTGCCTGAGCTAGCCCCTGCTTTGGTCAAAGAGCCAGATTCGTTTGGGGGCGGGGGTCACCACCCCAAAGACAACACCGCTAGTCGTGCCGGCGCCAAGTCGGCCCCATGGCAAGACAGCCGCAACGGTGCCTGACATCCCTATGCCACTGGATCCAAACATGCATATGGCACAGGATCAGAACGACGACGACAACGATACATTTGCCAACGTCGATCAGTACTTTGCCGATCATGGGTATGGTGGCGACTTCATGGGGCCTCCTTCTCAAGAACCCAACCCTACAAAAGACGTGCGCGATCTAGCTGGTACCGCGGAGAAGCCAAGTTGCAACAGGCATCGTCTGCCGTTCAGTTCTCAAGAGACGCCTCCAGCTGCCGACTTCACCGAGCCTCAAATAGGCAAGGTGCAAGATATTATCAGCCCCAACACACTCAAGAAGGCGGTCTGTGAGCAGAACTCGGTCCCATTACAGGAGAAGAAGAAGGCACGCAAAAGAAAGACTAACAAGGGTGCGAGCCAGCCGGCACCGAGTACGATCCGTGCTCAGGACGGGCCACCTTCACCTGAGGATGTAATGAGGAGGGTGCATGTGGCGGGTAGGCCGATGCTACCGAGAAATATGCTCGATGCTGCAATCGGTGCTATGCGGAGTCTGCATGACAGTGTTCTTTCTTTGGAGAAGCAGCGTTTCAGAGAGAAGGATGTGGCATACCCGGTTTTCGCGGCCAAGGTGCCAGAGGGCAAGGGCTTTGTGGATAACTCCATCGGGGGTACGATCGTCCTGCGGTTTGATGACATCTACGCTATGTTGAACCTTCATCCGCTGCACTACACCTTCGTTCGACTATTTTCGCTAAGTATGGAGATGCGGATCATTCGCGACAAGACCCCGGACATCGTGATAGTCGACCCCTTCTACATGTGTGCCAAGATCTTGGGCAGCGCTGGGGACAGGCAAGTCGCGAGTTCTTACCTCGAAGGCGTCATTCTGGCAAACCGAGATAAGGATAACTTCCTCGTGCCTTACTTTCCCGAGTAAGTCCTCCCCTCAACCACCCCGTAACATATGAATTCTTAGATTTTGATCGTTTTTATTTTAACATTCCGTGTTTTCTGCAGTGACACACATTGCACGCTCATCCTCCTAAGCCCCAAATATTCCATGGCCACGTATTTCGACCCGGACCGTCAGTCGAACGTAGACTACACAAATGTCAAGAAGGTTCTTGATGATGTTCTCCCCGGCTACGCCAAATCTGGAGGCACCTTCACCAGGCCTATTCGTAAGACCGGCAAGCACGTGTTCTCCCACAATACGACGTTCTGCTGCGTCAAGCAGCCGCCTGGCGGTAAGAAGGGTGCCTACTACGCCATCCATCACATGCGGGCGATCGTACGGGACCATCATCAACTTCTGCTACCGAGTAAACTCAAAGATTGGGCCGCGAGCGTGTCGGCAATCTAGGACGCGGACATCAGACAAGAATTCTTTCGCATCCAATCGGAGTTTGCGGAAATCATCCATCAAGATGTCTTTCGTACCTCGGGGCAGTTCTACCTCAGAAATCAACCGTCCAACAGTGACATCGACACAATGCTACAAATGCAGGCTGACAACGCCTGTGATTTCATGACTCCCACGATAGACGGCGGCTTCATCCACACTTCGGTCCCTTGAGTCGAGTCGAAAGTAGTGATGCTGTGTCTAGTTCCGAAACATCAATTGGCTCATGTTGTAATTAAACTTTAATGAACTTGTAGTATGTCTCTTTGGTTTCGAGAGTCGTTCAACTTAGATGTAATCGATGCTATTAATGTCTTGCTTTTCTCTTCCGATCGTTCTGTTGCATACTTATATATTGCTTATGTATTGTCTGTGAATTGGTACTAACGTTTCGTTTGGCTAGTGCATAGCGATGCCGTCGTATGTCGTGTACAAGGGTAAGGTTCCCGGAGTCTACGACGACTGGGAGGAGTGTCGAAGACAGGTTCACCGATTCAGCGGTAACAGTTACAAAGGGTACACCACTAGGGCCGAGGCGGAATCTTGATACGCCCGCTATCTAGCGGGAGAGGGGAGGGAGCATTGGAGGAACCGGATGAAGACGAGTTTCATCGTGATGACTGCAGCTCTCTTCTATGTGATGGTAGTTTAGATGATCGATATCGACTTGTAATGTGAAGACAAACTCGCTACTCGTGGTCTCGAGACTTGTAATATAATGTTCTATCTTTATTTGGTCTTTTCAATTCGGAGACTAATATGATGAATTGTATTCGGAGACTAATATGATGAATTGTATTCAGAGACTAATCTTCTATTGTATTCGATGAATCTGTTGTTGATGTGTGCTGTCTATATTCTGTCCAATAATACATTTTGTAACCTGTGCAAAAAACAGAAAATTAAAAAATAAATAAATAACCTAATATTCATACTAATGGCGCATCACATCACAGTGCGCCATTAGTATGTCAAAGGATACTAATGGCGCATCATTAAACAGTGCGCCATTAGTATGCCAAAGTTACTAATGGCGCATCTGGCAGTAGTGCGCCATTAGTATGCTAAAGCACCTGGGTATATATGGCCCCCTGGGAGGCATACTAATGGCGCACTTTGGTATATATTAATGGCGCATCTGAGGTGCGCCATTAGTATACCCGATACTAATGGCGCACCAGAGGTGCGCCATTAGTAAAATATACTAATTGCGTGGCACTAATGGCGCACCACTAATGCGCCATTAATGGCCAAAATAGGTGCGCCATGAGTAGGCATTTTCCTAGTAGTGCACTATTGATAGATTATCCGACTTAAATAGGCCGCATTGTATTTCGGCCGCTAAGTCTGCAATGTCTTCCTCTGTACGGAGAGAGCGCTCCATATTTCCATTGACCGTGATAACACCACGTGGTCTAGGCATCTTGAGCTTTAAATAGGCATAACGCAGGACTTCATTAAAGTGGGCGAATGCCAGTCTTCCGAGTAGAGCGTGATAGCCACTTCGGAATGGAGCTATGTCAAAGAGTAGTGTAATTCCCATGATGCGACTATATCTCCTACGTGGCGAGGCACGACTTAGAGACATAAGCGCATTCTGGAATGATCGCAAGCGTGGTATCTTTGCACAACTCATGTAAAATATAGGGATGAAAGAGTAAAATTAGTTGGCTTACACACGCCACATCACACAATGAATACAATAGCATACATTCATCCAAATAACACAGGGTCCGACTACGGACGAAATCCAAACGAGAAAAGATACCACAACCATAGGTCTGATCGCCCCTAGTAGGAACCACTACTGATCGTCGGGATACGTAACATAGAAATGACCACACCCTTCATTAAACTCCCGGTGAAGTTCTGATCCATCTCCTGCACTGTTCTCGGCTGTACCTGCATGTGGTGTGTGTTGTAAACTGTGAGTCACAAGGACTCAGAAATCCCATTCCCGGGTATCAAAACTAACAAAGCCTTTAGGTGTGGAGAGATAATAAAGTGGCTGCAGCAAGCACTAAGCATCTAGCTTACGAATTCAGAGCGAGATGAGGAAAAGTGCCAACGGTCGCCAAGTTGATCAAGAAGTGATCCTAGCTACTCACGTTCCTACATAACCCCACCGTATTCGCTTCCCGAAGCCCTTCGGAAAGAGACCATCACGGTTACTCACATAGGTAGTGTATTCTTAAGGATATGGTGTCAAGTTATCTACAACCGGATATTAACAAATTCCCATCTGCCACATAACCGTGGGCACGTCTTTCGAAAGTTCAAAACCCTGCAGGGCTGTCCCAACTTAGCCCATCACAAGTTCACGATCTGCGGAGTCGCAACTCCAAAGTGGGAAGACCCGAGTATCCTCGGAATCCCGTGCTCAAGATATTTCGACAAAGGTAAAACTAATCCAGCAAGACCTCCCGACGTACCGACACCCTGATAGTAGCCGCGCGTATCTCGTCTCAGGCCACGATCGAATGGGACATCCTACAGGTATATACCAAACCTCGAGTTTCCTCGTGGTGGCCCCACAGTCTGCCCAGTTTGGACCAACACTCAAAACGAGCACTGGACCAGGGGGTTGATTAATAAATCCTCGGGTTAATTACTCCCTCGGTAAGTTTTAGTTGTTAGGCAAATGTAGTACCAAAGTTGGGCCTTGCTGGAAAAGCTTTAAGCAGTGCAAATTATCAAGGGGGCCCATAAACCCCAACCGTGTTAGGAACGCAAAATCAAGGAACATAACACCAGTTTATCGGGTCCTAAGGTGGCATGAGAGGAACAAAACACCAAGCAGAAGGCCAAGCCTTCCACCCATTACCAATATATATGTGCATTAATTTAATTAAGATATATATTGTGTTATCCCAATAACGAAGTCCGAACATGGAGCAATCTTCAAAACTTCACCAGCAACTAACAACCCTATAAGAGGGGCTGAGCAAAAGCATACTTAGCCAATCAACGGTTTGCTAGGAAGGCGGTTAGAATGTTTCATGGCAACAATAGGAGGCTGACAAGACAAGAATAGGCATCGAGGCATATCTAAAGAGCGAGACAATTAGCATAGGCAAAGATAGACGTGATATTGGGGAATGGTCATCTTGCCTGTTATCCCGCAAAGAAGAAGAACAAGTCTCCCGCAAAGAAGAAGAACGAGTCCATGAATTAGTCGAACAAATCATCACAACTCCGGAATGAAACTGAAGCTAACGAGAGAAGCATACCGCAAAGAAGCAAACAACATGGTAAACACACATATCACAACCATGGCATATGATGCACAAAAAAGTATGATGCATGTCCGGTTTAAATATGCATGGCATGGCAAAGTGCAACAAACAACACTACAAGTTAAGTGGGGTCAATATGCATCGACTTTCATATTTGACAAAACACCACATTCACATATTTAGTTCGATCTCGTTTATGTAGACAACAATATTAAGTGTTGTTTAACATGGCAAGAGGTGTAGCAAATGTAAACTACCTATTTAGGCAAGTTTAAATGAGGCCGGAATGACAAACAACAATTTTGTACAATCCCCATGTCATTTAGCAATTATTAAGCAAACAACATTTTAACCATTTAGATGTTGTTATCATGATGCGGATGACAAATGCAAGTTTTTATGCAATTTTTATTAAAAGTTAACACGAACAAGATATGAAGCATTTAGTCACCGCGGTGGAAGAAAAGGGGTGCCACGGCAACGAATCCGAAAATGATGCCACGACAACATCTCGGTTCCGGTAACTCGTTGAGATGCCGGCGCAAAAGAAATGGTGGCGTGTGCGAGTCATGCAAGAGATAGGTGGGGTGATCCCATTAGCCGGGTTCCCACATGTTGGCGGCAAGGCAAAAGAGGGGCAACGTGCAAGGACAACTCGGACACGGTGCAACAAGCGGAACGTCTCATACAACATGCATTCGGTCCACGGGTGATTGTCTCGGCGGTTATACCTTTGAAGCGTGTGTTTTCGGAGCGGATCGAGTTCGATGGGAGGTAGAGGTAGTAGACGTTCTCGCGGTGGTCGTGGAAGTAGTCGTTCACGTTTTCGTAGACGTTCGGGGTCACGGTGAGGAACTTGACATCCACGGGTCGATGGTAGTTGTACATTTCGGCGGTAGTCAAACTCGGCGATGAAGCGGAAATTGGTGAATCCCCGTAGTTGTACATGTCGATGGTCTTCGGCGACGGTAGTCGAACACGGGTCTTCGACGACGGTCGTCGTACACGGTTCGTAGACGTTTGGATCTTCCGTAGAGGTACTTGACATAACACCGGGTGCAGTCGTACTCATGGTCCTTGGGGCATCGGTGGTAGTTGGTCCTTTGTAGTCGTGCATAGCGAAGAACATCGGGGTACTTGGCAGGTTCCAGTGCAGCAACAACAATGGTACACGACGCAGGGGTCACGAGGCCGACGCCTCTCGTTCGTCTGCTCGAAGCATAGGTGTGGACGAGGGCGTTGGAGGAGTGGATCCTGGCGCGACAAGGAGCCACTCCAGGCGGAGGAAAGCAACGGCTGCAGGCACAACACCGGCAACGGCAAGACACCGGCGGCGGCGCTCACTAGCGGGAGCAGCGGCTTGGTGCACCAGGAGAAGGGTGTGGGGTCTTGGCGCGCTAGAAGACAACGCGAGGCGCGGCGGGTTCCACGGCTATGCGAGATCCGGCGCGGAGGAAGAGGAGGCCGGGGGGAGGTTCGCGTGGAGGCGGCGCTCTACAGCAGCTCCGGTGGCCGCCGCAGAGGGCGGGCGTGGCTCCCTGGCGAGGCAGTGGTGCGGCTGGACGACGTGGAGAGGAGAGGGTCACGCACGGGAAGCCAGGCGCGAGGGAGAGAGCGGGAGGAGGAAGATGGGGTCGGGCGCGCGATGGAGGCGATTTGTGGCTGTGGCGGCGGCTGCACATAGTGGGAGATGGAGGCGGGGCGCGCTGGATCGAGAGGGAGGACTAGCGAGCGAGGAGGGAGATACCGAGAGGTGGCGGCGCATGATGAGGGGTCGAGGGAGAGAAGGGACTGATGAAGGGCCGATCGAGCTAGGGTTAGTTTAGGACGGGGCTAGGTGGGCCGCGAGAATGGAGTTGGGCCGGCCTGCGACTGGCTGCGGCTGGTCCTTAGGAGGGGGAAAAGGCCAGGAGGAGTTGGGCCGTGCTGGAATCTCTCTCTCCCTCTTAATTCTTTTCAAAACTCTTTAGCAGAAAAACAAAAGAGAGAAGAAAAAGGAAGAGAGGGTTAGGGAAAGAATTTGGGCATGAGGCTAGTTTCTCGGGACTCGCAAAAATGAGTTTGATCCCAGAAAATTAGAAGTGGTATGATCAAAAGATATAAATTCAAACCCATTTGAATTTAATTCAAATGGTTTGAACTAGGACATGGTTTTGAAGTGTCAAAAAAATGTTCGGATTTTTGGAGGAACCTCGATAAAAGAGATAAGAATTGTTGGCAAGGATTGGGAGTAGAAACTTGACATAGAAAAGAATATGGAGAATTTTGCAAGTGTGTTTTGGTGATTCCAACGCAATGAAATATTTCATAATAGCTCCATAAATATTAGGAGGATATGTTATAATGAGAAATCATTATATGACATCCCTCAATTTAAATGGATCTAAGATCCATACAATTCATTTAGTTGAGATGCAAAAGATTTATGACATGATGGCATGATGATATGATGCAAGCACAAACAAAATGAAGCAAGCAAATAAAACACACGGCGAAACCCGGAACATTTGAATGTCTTCTGGAGCGTCGGTCTTGGACGTCACAAGTAGTTCTTCGCTTCAAAAGTTGTCGGGAGAACCGAATACAACCTCCAATGTTAAAGAGTCTGTGCAGCGAGCTTCAACGCCCGGTATCACTCCTTTAAAGGTCGTGATACTTGGCTTGATTCTTGATGGGTCGATCCCCATCTTGCGGACAGTGTCCTGATATATCAGATTGAGACTACTGCCGCCGTCCATAAGGACCCGGGTTAGGTGGTATCCATCTATTATTGGTTCGAGCACTAAGGTAGCCGAACCCCCATGCCGAATACTAGTCGGATGATCCCTGTGATCGAAACTGATCGGACAGGCTGACCATGGGTTGAATTTTGGGGCGTCAGGCTCAACGGCATAGACATCTCGGAGTGCGCGCTTGCGCTCCCTCTTTGGTGGCATATATCATGAACACTGTTTTGACCTCTGGTGGAAATATTCTTCTGTCCCCCTATATTTGGCTGGCGAGGTTCATCCTCGTCTTCGCTCTGAGGCTCCTTCTCCTTGTGTTCGGCATCTAGCTTGCCGACCTGCTTGAAAACCCAACAGTTACGGTTGGTGTGATTGGCAGGTTTTTCCGGGGTGCCATTGATTTGGCAGGGCCTGTCTAATATTATGTCCAAACTTGATGGACCATCTTTGTTGCCTTTGAATGGCTTCTTCCGTTTACCGGGTCTGGAGCCACTGAATCCGGTATTTACTGATGTATCATCTGGGCTTCCAGGATTGTTTCGACGCTTGTTTTTATTGCGCCGTGGCTTTCCATTGCCGTCCCTGACTTCAGATGATTCAAGGTCGTTGGTGCTGCTACGAGCTAACCAGCTATCCTCACCCACGCAAAAGCGAGTCACGAGTGTAGTTACGGCTGCCATTGTCCTCGGCTTTTCCTGTCCAAGGTGTCTGGCTAGCCATTCGTCCCGGATACTATGCTTGAATGCCGCTAAGGCTTCGGCGTCCGGACGATCGAGAATCTGGTTCTTCTTAGTGAGAAACCGGTTCCAAAGCGTGCGGGCTGACTCCCCGGGTTGCTGGATGATGTGACTTAAATTGTCAGCGTACGGGAGGCGGATATAAGTCCCTTGGAAATTGGCCCGAAAAGCGTCCTCAAGTTCTTCCAAACTCCCAATGGAGTTTTCAGGGAGACTGTTTAGCTAGTGTCGAGCTGGTCCTTTTAGCTTGAGGGGTAAATATTTGATGGCGGGGAGATCATCTCCTCAAGCCATGTGAATGTGAAGAATAATATCTTCTATTCGGACGGTAGGATCCGTCGTTCCATCGTACGTTTCGTTGTTCACGGGTTTAAACCCTTCTGGGAAATCATGATCCAGCACCTCATCGGTAAAGCATAGAAGGTGTGAAGATCCCTGTATCTTGCTATATCTTGGCATATGTCCGATCGTTGTGGTGTTCGGTATTGACCCCGAACTGGTATGTCACCGGCGCGATTGGCTTGATAGCCACCGTCCTGTGCGGGAGCTCGGTCTCTGGTTCCGAATATAGACCTGGTCTTATTAGCTTTTTTGTTTAGGTCCTCACGCAGATCTTGCTTTCCGACTTGGGCTGCACCCTCCTTTCCTTTATGGGGTGGGAGCTTGTTTACGCCATTGCTAGCGACTCTATCTCGTCTGCGAGGTGGTCGGTCCGGTTTGTTGGCGGTGTTATTTTTTGGTGGGACGGGCGCAACGGCCTCGTCGTCGAATTCGGGCAGCAGCTTGTACTTGGGATAGCCTTTGGTTTGGCCGTTAAAACCATGTTTCTGTTCGGCATCTAGCACCTCATTCCATCTATCATTGAGCGTGTCTTGTGCAGCTCAAAACTGTCTATGCTGCTTTTTTAAGCTCCGTGTGGTGGCTATAAGCCGCCGATGGAAGCGTTTTTGTTCGGAGGGTTCTTCTGGGACGGTATATTCATCGTTATCCAGGCTAGCCCCTTCTTCGAAGATCAGTTCATAGTCACCGTCTTCGGCATCACTGTCATAGGACTGCGACTTCGGACTCTTGTTCGACGAGTAATTTTACATTTCTAATAAGGAAATAACATTTTTTTTTTAGATTTTCCATGCAGGTATTATATTTGCAAGACATGTCTGGATTGTTCATTTTGGAACCGGCCGGCGAGCTCGCGCGTACGTACCTAAATACACACACACAGAGAAGAGTCATACATGTGCTTGCACGTGAGATTCAAGGCCTTGCTCATTAGATGTGCATGTACATGCATGAAGTGGTTTAGCTATCCATGCACGCATGTATACAAGTAGGAGCTGCCATTTGATCTTGTAGATTGTCACATATATGTACGTGGATCTCTATTACTGCTAGTACATGCATGGAGGATCAAGAATACGTCGGTGCCTACGTATTTTTACATGTATTCAAATACGTGAGACCCGCTATACTTAGAAGAAGAAGAAAAAAGAGCAAGGGAGCCGCCGGAGGTGTGTGTATAATCGGGAAGTCCCCAAGTTTAGGAAACAAAACAACCGACCTCGATGTTTATCATTGAAAGGCATACGTGAAACAACCAAGATATGTATTGGTCTATTTCCTTTTCTTGGCGCACACTTGGACATCAATCAAGAAAAATAATAGAAGGAAGAAATCGGGCGGCGTCTGCGTGCAGCCCCCGGCCCTCCCATCCTATAAATATGGAGAGCAACACATCCATAGTACGCAGAAACATCCAGCCATCACGGTTCCAGAACTCACGCAGCAAGAAGAAGTAGAAGCAGAGAAGAGAGATCGGTTTCGGCATCTCGTCACAACAACGCCAACGATCATTCGTACAAGACGCAGGCACCTCGGCATCGGCATCTCGTCACAACAACGCCAACGATCATTCGTACAAGACGCAGGCACCTCGGCAGCAACATGAACACCAAGTCGATCTTCCGGAACGGTAAAGTTATCATCTAATCACTCCTTCATCCTTTATTATTACATGCATGCACAGCACGTGGTGGCACGGTGGAGCTCGCGATCATGCAGCACTTCGTTGGCGTTATCATCATCTTCATCAAGCTAACCAAGACGATGAGGCTACTCCCGGACTTCACCAAGGCGTGGAAGACGATGGCGTGTCGATGGGGCTGCCGGCGCGCAGCCCGTTGGACTCCTTTGTGGTGGCCGCCCTCGGTGATGTGGCCGACGATGTCTACTTCGTCAAACTGGAGCTCCGGAGGCGCGGAGCTCGCAGGGATTCCGCCGTGTGCAGCGGAGGATGTCGCCGATGTGCCGCGGTGGATCGCGGAGCGGAGTTCGCCAAGACGACGCCAGTGTCAACTTCATCAAGCCGGCGCCATGGAGGACGGAGGCGAGGATGCCGCCGCCATGGTGTGGTGGATGGTGCCACGAAGTTCGCCAAGATGACGCCAATGTCAACATCATCAACCCGGTGCCGCAAGGATCATGACGGGGAGCTCGCAAGAAGGATGCCCGCCATCCACTTCGTCATGCTGGAGCTTGAGGACGAAGGCGTGGCACCCGTTGGGGATGCAGCCGACGTCTACTTCATCAAAGCTGGAGTCCGGAGGCGTGGAGCTCGCAGGGACTCCGCCATGTGCCACGGAGGAAGGCGAGACGGAGCTCGCTAGGACGACGCCCGTCTTCTTCTTCATCAAGCCGGTGCCATGGAGGACAAAGTCGTGGAGGCTCGCAATGATGGCGCCACCGTGTCGTGGTGGATAGCGGTGCGGAGCTCGCCAAGACAACACCAACGCCAATATAACCAAGCCGATGCCATGGAGGACGGAGGCGTGGATCCTCATAGACCCATGGTCTGTCGTGAACATTCTCCCTCTTCGGAGTTTGATGCTAGCAGGTTTTACGGTGGATGACTTGGAGGCTACTGACGTGATGATCTGCGGCTTCGACAACCAAGGGAAGCCTATGCTAGGTGCCATTACATTGAAGATCCAGATGTCAACTTTTAGCTTCAAGGTGCGGTTCTTCGTCATCGAGGCGAATACCTCCTACTCCGCCCATCTAGGAAGACCGTGGATCCACAAGTACCATATCGTTCCATCCACCCTCCATCAATGCCTGAAGTTCCTCGACGCCAGCGGCACACAAAAGCGCATCATTGGCAACATATCTCCTTATACTGTGTAGGAGTCTCACGATGCAGATGGGAAGTACTACTTCCCCGTTGTAGACAGCGACCAGCAGTTGGGGCGCACAACACCTCTGGTGGATCTCTCGACCAGACCAGGTTTTGGGCCAGCAGCCGAGATGAAGCTCCCCATTATGCTGAGCTCACCTGCTGATGCAAAGGGCTCCTCCTCTCAGAGCTACAGGGGCCAAGTCCATAGGCGGTCATCTTCATCTGTGCGGTACGACTATTGCCCCTCTTCCCAAGTGCAGGTAGGGGCCTCTACTTCGACATCATGTGGAACATGATCTTTTATGCCTGGTCCAATGACCCCATTATTGTTGAAGGCAAGGTTCCCGACGTCGACACCAATCATGCTGAGGTCGGCTACAACAATTTCTAGAGAGGCTACCACTTCTTTATCAACTTTGGTGCGCCGAGAGCCCATTTGTTTAACACTTGGAAGCTCTGTAGGTGCCCAGGAAGTCTCCAGGATGCTAACAGGCGGCAATGATGCACCACCACCCATCACGCTACGGGCACGCAACCCCCGGAAGGAAGAGCCTGCGCCCAAACCAATAGCCGATAGAAGAATTAAAGAGGTGGAGGAAGTCGCAAGGGGAGCTGAAGGCGTACAGCCCCCGTCGCTCTATGTCTCAGTGATTTCCCCATTGGAGGTTTGGGCTATCCCTAATTTGTCTGGATCTCGAGTCCAGACCATTTTCTACAAAGTCCCGCAGGTAAAACAATATGATTTTGTATTTGAGTTTCCCCAAGCTTGCAGTGATCCAGAGGAGGTACTATCGACGATGAAGGCGGAGCCCAAGATGGTTCGCTTGTTGGAGAAGGCCGGGATCACTCTTGGGCGGAACAACGGGATGCCTCCACCACCTACCATATGCGAGGAATGGTGGGGACAAGCGGAAGACCTCATCAAGCAAAAAGGCAAAGCTCAACCAAAGTTTGGGCTTGGCTACATCAACCTCGACGCCCCCAGCGATGAGGGGTAGCTCAACTCCACACCAGCACCACGAGAACCAGAAGACAAAGGGTGACCAATGCCCGAAGGCGACTTATACAACACCGGCATGCCTTTTGGTTTGAAGAATGCAGGTGAAACATACCAGTATGCCATGACATCTGTCGTTGGCGATCCAATACATCATACGATGGAATGTTGTACCTATGACGTCCCTGCCGATGAAGAGGAGGAGCTTGGTGTCGGAACACGAGTCAACTGCCACGCCATGTTCGTCTCATCGAGCGATGAGTCCGACACTTTGTCCGCCGTTCCTCATCAACAACACTCTGCCAACGGTGAGCCATGTGACGCCGAGGAGCTTAGCTCCATATCAGCACCATGGGAGTTGGAAGACGGAGGGCAGCCCACCATCGATGATCTCATCCAAGTCAACCTTGGAACGGAGGACGGCCCACGCCCCATTTTTGTTAGCGCCACGCTGACGGAAGAGGAGCGGGAGGACTACCGAAGCTTCTTGATGGAGTACCGAGACTGCTTTGCCTGGAGTTACAAGGAGATGCCAGGTTTGGACCCTCGTGTCGCCACGCACAAGTTGGCGATTGACCCACGGTTCCGTCCCATCAAGCAGCCATCACGACGGTTACGGCCAGAACTCGAAGACGATGTCATCGCGGAGGTTGACAAGTTAATCACTGCAGGTTTCATCAAGGAGACGAAGTATCCACAGTGGCTCGCCAATATTGTCCCAGTGGATAAGAAGAATGGGCAGATACGAATCTACCAGGACTTCTGCAATCTCAATCGCGCCTGCCCAAAGGAAGACTTTCCTCTCCCAATCCCAGAGATCATCATCAACTTCACCATAGGCCATGGCACACTTTCCTTCATGGACGGTTTGTCAGGCTACAACCAGATCAAGATGGATTCTGATGACGCCATCGACACCGCTTTCAGGACCCAAGAGGGAAATTTCTACTACACCATCATGCCATTCAGACTGAAAAATGTTGGTGAAACTTACCAGCGTTCTATGATATGTGTTATTGGTGATGTAATCCACCATTCAGTGGAATGCTATGTTGACGACATGTTAGTCAAAACCAAGGATCGCAAGCATCATCAGGAGGATCTTCGAGTTGTCTTCGAGCGGCTACGTCAACATCAACTCAAGATGAACCCGATGAAGTGTGCATTTGTTGTTCAGTCAGGCCTTTTCCTCGGCTTTGTTGTTCGTCACCGAGGCATAGAGATCGAGCCTAAGAAGATCAAGGCCATCCTCGACATGCCGCCACCTCAAGATCTCAAGGAGTTGAGGTCATTGCAAGGGAAGCTAGCGTACACCCGGCGCTTCATCTCCAACCTCTCCGGACGCATCCAACCCTTCTCGAGCCTCATGAAGAAAGGAGCTCCATTCGTGTGGGATGAAGGATGCCAACACGGATTCGATGAAATCAAAAGGTACCTCCTTAACCCACCTATCTTTGCAGCTCCCATAAACAGGCGGCCACTCATCCTATACATTGCAACGCAGCCTACTTCGATAGGTGCTTTGTTCGCCCAAAACAATGACGACGGGAAGGAGGTGGCGTGTTATTACTTGAGCCGCACCATGGTGGGGGCTGAGCGAAACTACTCTTCTATAGATAACTTGTGCTTGGCCCTAATATTTGCTTTAAAGAAGCTCAGGCACTACACGTTGAAGCATGAAGTCCAGCTTGTCGCGAGGGCGGACGCCATGAGGTACGTTTTAAGTCAGCCCGCGCTCATGGGGAGACTTGGAAAATGGGAACTTATCATGATGGAGTTTGGCATCACCTTTGTGCCTCAAAAAGCAATCAAGGGTCAAGCCTTGGCGGAGTTTCTCGTAGCGCACCCAATTCCAAACGACTCACCTCTTGTCACGGACCTTCCTGATGAGGAGGTTTTTAACGTCAACCTCGACACGTCGTGCAAGCTCTACTTTGACGGTGCCTCCCGCATGCACGAAGACCCCGATGGTACCCCAAGACGAAGAGTCGGTGCAGGTTTGGTGTTCAAGATGCCACAAGGAGGGGTGATGTATCACTCATTCTCCCTCCTCATGGAAGAATGCTCCAACAACGAAGCAGAGTACGAAGCGCTCATCTTCGGCCTCCTCTTGGCACTCTCCATGGAGGTTCGTTCCTTGAAGGCTTATGGAGACTCTCAACTTATCATCCGTCAAGTCAATGACATCTATGAAGTTCGCAAGCCTGAACTGTTGTCGTACTATTCCGCGGCCCGGAATCTAATGAGAAAATTTCAACATGTTGAAGTGCTTCATGTCCCACGAAGTAGGAATGCACCTGCTGATGCCTTAGCGAAACTAGTAGCGGCATTGGTGCTTCCTAGAATAATAAGACAATGCAAGTGAACGTGGAAGAAAGGTGGCTACTCCCGGCTGTCTTGGAGCTCGACGGAGTACGGAGTCAATATTGTCAAGACAAATGCCGTAGAGGAGGGCGAGTGGCTGCAACCATTCCTCGACTACTTCAAGCATGGGAGCCTCCCTGACGACCCTGTCATGAGGCGCCAACTACAACAATGTCTTCCTTTCTACCTTTTTGAAGCAGGTGTCCTATATAGGCGTTCGCATGGGCAGGAGGTCCTACTTCGATGCATTAACCGAAGTGAAGCTGACAAGATCCTACAGGAGATGCATCATGGAGTCTGTGGCGGGCACCAAGGAGGGGCCAAGATGTATCATAGTATACGTCTAGCAGGATACTACTGGCCCGACATTATGGCAGACTGCCTTCAGGTGGCTAGATCGTGCCACAATTGTCAAGTTCATGGTGATTTCAAGCACAGGCCGCCGGTCCCTCTTGACCCTACCATTCCCTCTTGGCCATTCGATGCCTGGGGAATTGACATCATCGGCCCTATCGACCCTCCATCTATCAGGGGGCACCGCTTCATCCTCGCCGCGACGGACTACTTCTCGAAGTGGGCGGAAGCTGTTCCGTTACGGGAGGTGAAGAGTGACAACGTCAACAACTTCCTAGAGTGAAACATCATATATCGCTTTAGGATACCTCATCGGATCACCTCCGACAACGGCAAGGCCTTTAAGTCAAACAAGATGTACAGGTTCACGGAGAAGTACAAGATCAAGTGGAACTACCACCGGCTACTACCCTCAAGCTAACGGTGCGATCGAGGCTTTCAACAAGACGCTCGGCAAGATACTCAAGAAGACGGTGACAAGGAATCGGAGAGACTGGCATGATCATCTCTTCGAGTCCTTATGGGCGTACTGTGTCACAGTCCGTACCCCAACACAGGCGACTCCGTTTTCTCTCGTTTAGAGAGTGAGGCGGTCCTACCACTGGAGGTCCAGCTACCCTCTTTGAGGGTGGCTATCAAAGGTGAATTCACCCACGATGAACAGGTACAACTGCGGTTTCAGGAGCTCGACGCCCTTGAAGAGGGGCGACTTAATGCCCTACAGAACATGGAGCTTTACCGCCAGAATGTGGTGAGAGCTTACGACAAACTCGTCAAGCAACACATCTTCCGAAAAGGCAAGTTGGTTCTCGTGCTCAGGCGACCCATCGTCGTGACGCACAATACGAAGGGCAAGTTCGAGCCAAAGTGGGAAGGGCCATACGTCATCGATCAAGTCTACAATGGGGGAGCATACCAGCTCGTCGATTCTCAGGGAGTCCGACCAATGCCCCCAATCAACGGAAGGTTCCTAAAAATATTTTTTTCTTTAAATTTTGCCTCTTTTGTTGCCTTTCGGATTTTCATTGGGGAAACTTTTTATGTGGGCTTTCGGATCCACGATGCATTCTGAAGGAAATATGCCCTAGAGGCAATAATAAAGATATTATTTGTATTTCCTTATATCATGATAAATGTCTTTTATTCATGCTAGAATTGTATTAACCGGAAACTTAGTACATGTGTGAATACATAGACAAAACAGTATGTCCCTAGTATGCCTCTACTAGACTAGCTCATTGATCAAAGATGGTTATGTTTCCTGGCCATAGACATGAGTTGTCATTTGATCAACGGGATCACATCATTAGGAGAATGATGTGATGGACAAGACCCGTCCGTTAGCATAGCATTATGATCGTTTAGTTTAACTGCTATTGCTTTCTTCATGACTTATACATGTTCCTATGACTATGAGATTATGCAACTCCCGAATACTGTAGGAACACCTTGTGTGCTATCAAACGTCACAATGTAACTGGGTGATCATAAAGATGCTCTACAGGTGTCTCCGAAAGTATTCGTGGTGTTGGCATAGATCAAGATTAGGATTTGTCACTCCGAGTGTCGGAGAGGTATCTCTGGGCCCTCTCGGTAACACACATCACAATAAGCCTTGCAAGCAAAAGACTAATGAGTTAGTCACGAGATGATGTGTTACGGAACGAGTAAAGAGACTTGCCGGTAACGAGATTGAACTAGGTATAGAGATACCGACGATCGAATCTCGGGCAAGTAACATACCGTTTGACAAAAGGAACAACGTATGTTGTTATGCGGTTCTGACCGATAAAAGATCTTCGTAGAATATGTAGGAGTCAATATGAACATCCAGGTTCCGCTATTGGTTATTGACCGGAGATGAGTCTCGGTCATGTCTACATAGTTCTCGAACCCGTAGGGTCCGCACGCTTAACGTTTGATGACGATCGGTATTATGAGTTTATGAGTATTGATGTACCGAAGGTAGTTCGGAGTCCCGGATGAGATCACGGACATGACGAGGAGTCTCGGAATGTCCGAGACATAAAGATTGATATATTGGACGGCTATATTTGGACACCGGAAGTATACCGGAAAAGTTTCGGATTTATCGGGAATGCCGGAGGGGGTTACCGGAACCCCCTACGAGAGGGGATGGTCCATAGTGGGCCAAAAGGGAAAGAGAGAGGCAGCCCATAGGGCTGGCCGGCGCCCCCACCTAGGGTTCCTAGTTGGACTAGGATTGGGGGGGGCGCCACCTCTCCTATTCCTTTCCCCCTTCTTCCTTTCGGTGAATCCTACTAGGAATAGGATTGCAATCCTATTCCTAGTAGGACTCCCTCCCTAGCCGCACCAGGAAGGGCCGGCCGGCCTCCCTCCCCTGCTCCTTTATATACGGGGGCAGGGGGCACCCAAAGACACACAAGTTGAATTGTTTTAGCCGTGTGCGGTGCCCCCCTCCACAGAATCACACCTCGGTCATACCGTCGCGGAGCTTAGGCGAAGCCCTGCGCCGGTGAACACATCATATCCGTCACCACGCCGTCGTGCTGACGAAACTCTCCCGTGAAGCTCAACTGGATCAAGAGCTCGTGGGACGTTATCAAGCTGAACGTGTGCTGAACGCGGAGGTGCCGTACGTTCGGTGCTTGATCGGTTGGATCGCGAAGAAGTTCGACAACATCAACCGCGTCACTTGACGCTTCCGCTCCCGGTCTACGAGGGTACGTAGACACACTCTCCCCTCTCGTTGCTATGCATCTGGTAGATAGATCTTGCGTGATCGTAGGAAAATTTTAAAATACTACGTTCCCCAACACCGTTAGCATAGCACTATGATCGTTTAGTTTAACTGCTATTGCTTTCTTCATGACTTATACATGTTCCTATGACTATGAGATTATGCAACTCCCGAATACCGTAGGAACACCTTGTGTGCTATCAAACGTCACAACGTAACTGGGTGATCATAAAGATGCTCTACATGTGTCTCCGAAAGTATTTGTGGTGTTGGCATAGATCAAGATTAGGATTTGTCACTCCGAGTGTCGGAGATGTATCTCTGGGCCCTCTCGGTAACACACATCACAATAAGCCTTGCAAGCAAAAGACTAATGAGTTAGTCACGAGATGATGTGTTACGGAACGAGTAAAGAGACTTGCCGGTAACGAGATTGAACTAGGTATAGAGATACCGACGATCGAATCTCGGGCAAGTAACATACCGTTTGACAAAAGGAACAACGTATGTTGTTATGCGGTTCTGACCGATAAAAGATCTTCGTAGAATATGTAGGAGCCAATATGAACATCCAGGTTCCGCTATTGGTTATTGACCGGAGATGAGTCTCGGTCATGTCTACATAGTTCTCGAACCCGTAGGGTCCGCACGCTTAACGTTTGATGACGATCGGTATTATGAGTTTTTGAGTATTGATGTACCGAAGGTAGTTCGGAGTCCCGGATGAGATCACGGACATGACGAGGAGTCTCGGAATGTCCGAGACATAAAGATTGATATATTGGACGGCTATATTCGGACACCGAAAGTGTTCCGGAAAAGTTTCGGATTTATCGGGATTGCCGGAGGGGGTTACCGGAACCCCCTATGAGAGGGGATGGTCCATAGTGGGCCTAAAAGGAAAGAGAGAGGCAGCCCATAGGGCTGGCCGGCGCCCCACCTAGGGTTCCTAGTTGGACTAGGATTGGGGGGGGGGCGCCACCTCTCCTATTCCTTTCCCCCTTCTTTCTTTTGGTGAATCCTACTAGGAATAGGATTACAATCCTATTCCTAGTAGGACTCCTTCCCTAGCCGCACCAGGAGAGGTTGGCCGGCCTCCCTCCCTTGCTCCTTTATATACGGGGGCAGGGGGGCACCCAAAGACACACAAGTTGAATTGTTTTAGCCGTGTGCGGTGCCCCCCTCCACAGAATCACACCTCGGTCATACCGTCGCGGAGCTTAGGCGAAGCCCTGCGCCGGTGAACACATCATATCCGTCACCACGCCGTCGTGCTGACGAAACTCTCCCGTGAAGCTCAACTGGATCAAGAGCTCGTGGGACGTCATCAAGGTGAACGTGTGCTGAACCCAGAGGTGCCGTACGTTCGGTGCTTGATCGGTTGGATTGCGAAGAAGTTCGACAACATCAACCGCGTCACTTGACGCTTCCGCTCCCGGTCTACGAGGGTACGTAGACACACTCTTCCCTCTCGTTGCTATGCATCTGGTAGATAGATCTTGCGTGATCGTAGGAAAATTTTAAAAATACTACGTTCCCCAACAGTGCCATCAGAGCCAGGTCTATGCGTAGATGATATGCATGAGTAGAACACAATGAGTTGTGGGCGATACTAGTCATACTGCTTACCAGCATGTCATACTTTGCTTCGGCGGTATTGTGAGATGAAGCGACCCGGACCGACATTACGCGTACACTTACGCGAGACTGGTTTCACCATTACGAGCACTCGTTGCTTAAAGGTGACTGGCGGGTGTCTGTCTCTCTCACTTTAGCTGAATCAAGTGTGGCTACGCCCGGTCCTTGTGAAGGTTAAAACAGCACATACTTGACGAAACATCGTTGTGGTTTTGTATGCGTAGGTAAGAACGGTTCTTGCTAAAGCCCGTAGCAGCCACGTAAAACTTGCAACAAACAAAGTAGAGGACGTCTAACTTGTTTTTGCAGGGCATGTTGTGATGTGATATGGTCAAGACATGATGAGTTATACGGTTTTGTATGAGATGATCATGTTTTGTAAAGTTATCGGCAACTGGCAGGAGCCATATGGTTGTCGCTTTATTGTATGAAATGCAATCGCCATGTAATTGCTTTACTTTATCACTAAGCGGTAGCGATAGTTGAGGAAGCAATAGTTGGCGAGACGACAACGATACTACGATGGAGATCAAGGTGTCGCGCCGGTGACGAAGGTGATCATGACGGTGCTTTGGAGATAGAGATCAAAAGCACAAGATGATGATGGCCATATCATGTCACATATTTTGATTGCATGTGATGTTTATCTTATTATGCTTCTTATTTTGCTTAGAACGACGGTAGCATTATAAGATGATCCCTTACTAAATTTCAAGGTATAAGTGTTCTCCCTGAGTATGCACCGTTGCGAAAGTTCGTCGTGCCGAGACACCACGTGATGATCGGGTGTGATAAGCTCTACGTTCAAATACAACGGGTGTAAGCCAGTTTTGCACACGCAGAATACTCGGGTTAAACTTGACGAGCCTAGCATATACAGATATGGCCTCGGAACACTGGAGACCGAAAGGTCAAGCGTGAATCATATAGTAGATATGATCAACATAAGATGTTCACCATTGAAACTACTCCATCTCACGTGATGATCGGACATGGTTTAGTTGATTTGGATCACGTGATCATTTAGATGACCAGAGGGATGTCTATCTAAGTGGGAGTTCTTAAGTAATATGATTAATTGAACTTTATTTTATCATGAACTTAGTCCTGGTAGTATTAGCATATCTATGTTGTAGATCAATAGCTCGCGATGTTGCTCCCCATTTATTTTTCATATGTTCCTAGAGAAAACCAACTTGAAAGATGTTAGTAGCAATGATGCGGAATTGTTCCGTGATCTGAGGATTATCCTCATTGCTGCACAGAGAAATATGTCCTTGATGCACCGCTAGGTGACAGACCTATTGCAGGAGCAGATGTAGACGTTATGAACGTTTTGACAAAAGCTCAGTATGATGACTACTTGATAGTTTAGTGCACCAAGCTTTACGGCTTATAACCGGGACTTCAAAAACGTTTTGAACGCCACGGAGCATATAAGATGTTCCAAGAGTTGAAATTAGTATTTCATACTCATGCCCGTGTCAAGAGGTATAAGACCTCTGACAGTACTTTGCCTACAAGATGGAGGAGAATAGCTCAACCAGTGAGCATGTGCTCAGATTGTCTGGGTACTACAATTACTTTAATCAAGTGGGAGTTAATCTTCCAGATAAGATAGTAATTGACAAAATTCTCTAGTCACTATCACCAAGTTAGTAGAACTTCGTGATGAACTATAATATGCAAGGGATGAAAGGAATTCCCAGCTCTTCGCGATACTGAAGTAGGCGAAGGTAGAAATCATGAAAAAACATCAAGTGTTGATGGTTAACAAGACCACTTGTTTCAAGTAAAGGGCAAAGGGATAGAAGGGGAACTTCAAGAAGAATGACAAGCAAGTTGTCACTCCCGTGAAGAAACCCAAAGCTAAACTCAAGCCTGAAACAAGTGCTTATACTGCAAAGGAAATGGTCACTAGAAGTGGAACCGCACTAGATACTTGGCGGATAAGAAGGATGGCAAAGTGAACAAAGGTATATTTGATATACAGATTATTGATGTGTATTTTACTAGTGTTCATAGCAACCCCTCGGTATTTGATATTGGTTCAGTTGCTAAAGAGTAGTAACTCGAAATAGGAGTTGCATAATGAACAGAAACTAGTTAAAGGATGAAGTGACGATGTGTATTGGAAATAGTTCCAAGATTGATATGATCATCATCGCACACTCCCTATACTTTCGGGATTAGTGTTGAACCTAAATAAGTGTTATTTGGTGTTTGTGTTGAGCATGAATATGATTTGATCATGTTTATTGCAATACGGTTATTCATGTAAATTAGAGAATAATTGTTGTTCTGTTTACATGAATAAAACCTTCTATGGTCATACACCCAATGAAAATGGTTTGTTGGATCTCGATCGTGTGATACACATATTCATAATATTGAAGCCAAAAGATGCAAGGTTAATAATGATAGTGCAACTTATTTGTGGCACTGCCGTTTAGGTCATATTGGTGTAAAACGCATGAAGAAACTCCATAATGATGGACTTTTGGAATCACTTGATTATGAATCACTTGGTACTTGCGAACCATGCCTCATGGGCAAGATGACTAAAACTCCGTTCTCCGGAACTGTGGAGCAACAGATTTGTTGGAGATCATACATACAGATGTATGTGGACCAATGAGTGTTGAAGCTCGCGGCGGGTATCGTTATTTTCTGACCTTCACTGATGATTTGAGCAGATATGGGTATATCTACTTAATGAAGCACAAGTCTGAAACATTTGAAAAGTTCAAAGAATTTCAGAGTGAAGTAGAGAATCATCATAACAGGAAAATAAAGTTTCTACGATCTGATGGTGGAGGAGAATATTTGAGTTACGAGTTTGGTCTTCATTTGAAACAATGTGGAATAGTTTCACAACTCACGCCACCCGGAACACCACAGCATAATGGTGTATCCGAACGTCGTAACCGTACTTTATTGGATATGGTGCGATCTATGATGTCTCTTACCGATTTACCACTATCGTTTTGGGTCATGCATTAGAGACAGCTGCATTCACGTTAAATAGGGCACCATCTAAATCCGTTGATACGACACCTTATGAACTATGGTTTGGCAAGAAACCAAAGTTGTCGTTTCTTAAAATTTGGGGCTGCGATGCTTATGTGAAAAAGCTTCAACCTGATAAGCTCGAACCCAAGTCGGAGAAATGTGTCTTCATAGGATACCCAAAAGAGACTGTTGGGTACACCTTCTATCACAGATCCGAAGGCAAGATATTCGTTGCTAAGAACGGATCTTTTCTAGAAAAAGAGTTTCTCTCGAAAGAAGTGAGTGGGAGGAAAGTAGAACTTGATGAGGTAATTGTACCTTCTCCCGGATTGGAAAGTAGTACATCACAGAAAATTGTTCCAGTGATTCCTACACCAATCAGTGAGGAAGTTAATGATAATGATCATGAAACTTCGGATCAAGTTTCTGCCGAACGTCGTAGATCAACCAGAGTACGTTCCGCACCAGAGTGGTACGGCAACCCGGTTCTGGAAATCATGTTAATAGACCATGATGAACCTACGAACTATGAGGAAGCGATGATGAGCCCAGATTCCGCAAAATGGCTTGAAGCCATGAAATCTGAGATGGGATCCATGTATGAGAACAAAGTGTGGACTTTGGTTGACTTGCCCGATGATCGGCAGGCCATCGAAAATAAATGGATCTTCAAGAGGAAGACCGACGCAGACGATAATATTACTGTTTACAAAGCTCGACTTGTTGCGAAAGGTTTTCGACAAGTTCAAGGAGTTGACTACGATGAGACTTTCTCACCTGTAGCGATGCTTAAGTCTGTCCGAATCATGTTAGCAATTGCCGCATTTTATGATTATGAAATCTGGCAAATGGATGTCAAAACTGCATTCCTGAATGGATATCTCAAAGAAGAGTTGTATATGATGCAACCAGAAAGTTTTTTCGATCCAAAAGGTGCTAACAAAGTATGCAAGCTCTAGCGATCCATCTATGGACTGGTGCAAGCATCTCGGAGTTGGAATATATGCTTTGATGATGTGATCAAAGCATATAGATTTATACAGACTTTTGGAGAAGCCTGTATTTACAAGAAGTGAGTGGGAGCACTACAACCTTTCTGATAAGTATATGTGAATGACATATTGTCGATCGGAAATGATGTAGAATTTTCTGGAAAGCATAAAGGAGTGTTTGAAAGGAGTTTTTCAATGAAAGACCTCGGTGAAGCTGCTTATATATTAGGTATCAAGATCTATAGAGATAGATCAAGATGCTTAATTGGACTTTCACAAAGCACATACCTTGATAAGATTTTGAAGAAGTTCAAAATGGACCAGTCAAAGAAAGGGTTCTTGCCTGTTTTACAAGGTATGAAGTTGAGTAAGACTCAATGCCCGACCACTGCAGAAGATAGAGAGAAAATGAAAGTCATTCCCTATGCCTCGGCCATAGGTTCTATAAAGTATGCCATGCTATGTTCCAAACATGTTGTGTACCTTGCCATGAGTTTGTCAAGGGGGTACAATAGTGATCTAGAAGTAGATCACTGTACAGCGGTCAAAATTATCCTTAGTAACTGGATGACTAAGGAAATGTTTCTCGATTATGGAGGTGATAAAGAGTTCGTCGTAAAGGGTTACGCCGATGCAAGCTTTGACACTAAATCCAGATGACTCTAAGTATCAATCTGGATGCGTATTGAAAGTGGGAGCAATTAGCTAGAGTAGCTCTATGCAGAGCATTGTAGACATAGAAATTTGCGAAATACATAGGGATCTGTATATGACAGACCCGTTGACTAAACTTCTCTCACAAGCAAAACATGATCACACCTCATTACTCTTGGGTATTAATCACATAGCGATGTGAGCTAGATTATTGACTCTAGTAAACCCTTTGGGTGTTGGTCACATGGTGATGTGAACTATGGGTGTTATTCACATAACGATGTGAACTATCGGTATTAAATCACATGGCGATGTGAGCTAGATTATTGACTCTAGTTCAAGTGGGAGACTGAAGGAAATATGCCCTAGAGGCAATAATAAAGATATTATTTGTATTTCCTTATATCATGATAAATGTCTTTTATTCATGCTAGAATTGTATTAACCGGAAACTTAGTACATGTGTGAATACATAGACAAAACAGTATGTCCCTAGTATGCCTCTACTAGACTAGCTCATTGATCAAAGATGGTTATGTTTCCTGGCCATAGACATGAGTTGTCATTTGATCAACGGGATCACATCATTAGGAGAATGATGTGATGGACAAGACCCATCCGTTAGCATAGCATTATGATCGTTTAGTTTAACTGCTATTGCTTTCTTCATGACTTATACATGTTCCTATGACTATGAGATTATGCAACTCCCGAATACTGTAGGAACACCTTGTGTGCTATCAAACGTCACAACGTAACTGGGTGATCATAAAGATGCTCTACAGGTGTCTCCGAAAGTATTCGTGGTGTTGGCATAGATCAAGATTAGGATTTGTCACTCCGAGTGTCGGAGAGGTATCTCTGGGCCCTCTCGGTAACACACATCATAATAAGCCTTGCAAGCAAAAGACTAATGAGTTAGTCACGAGATGATGTGTTACGGAACGAGTAAAGAGACTTGCCGGTAACAAGATTGAACTAGGTATAGAGATACCGACGATCGAATCTCGGGCAAGTAACATACCGTTTGACAAAAGGAACAACGTATGTTGTTATGCGGTTCGACCGATAAAGATCTTCGTAGAATATGTAGGAGCCAATATGGGCATCCAGGTTCCGCTATTGGTTATTGACCGGAGAGATGTCTCGGTCATGTCTACATAGTTCTCGAACCCGTAGGGTCCGCACGCTTAACGTTTCGTTGACGATATAGTATTTAATGAGTTATGTATGTTGATGACCGAATGTTGTTCGGAGTCCCGGATGTGATCACGGACATGACGAGGAACTCTGGAATGGTCCGGAGATAAAGATTAATATATGGGATAATAGTGTTTGACCTCCGGAAGGGTTCCGGAATTCACCGGAAGGGGTTCCGGATGTTTCCCGAAGTGTTTGGGTACGAGAACACGTTATTTGGGCCAAAAGGGAAAGCACACAAGGTTTTTGGAAAGCGCAAAAGGAAGTTTTGCGGAGTCCAGGGGCCAGACGCCAGGGTCCCTGGCGTCTGGGTCCAGACGCCGGGAACCCTGGCGTCTGGCCCTGGAGTCCGAGAAGGACTCTTGCCTTTCGGGTGAAACCGACTTTGTGAAGGCTTTTACTCCAAGTTTCGCCCCCAAGGCTCAACATATAAATAGAGGGGTAGGGCTAGCACCCAAGACACATCAAGATACACCAAGCCGTGTGCCGGCTACCCCGACCCTCTAGTTTATCCTCCGTCTAGTTTCTGTAGTGCTTGGCGAAGCCCTGCAGAGATTGTTCTTCATCAACAACCGTCACCACGCCGTCGTGCTGCCGGAACTCATCTACTACTTCGCCCGTCTTGCTGGATCAAGAAGGCGAGGACGTCATCGAGCTGAACGTGTGCTGAACGCGGAGGTGCCGTACGTTCGGTACTAGATCGGGACGGATCGTGAAGGTGCACGACTACATCAACCGCGTTGATAAACGCTTCCGCTTTCGGTCTACGAGGGTACGTAGACACACTCTCCCCTCTCTTTGCTATGCATCTAGTAGATAGATCTTGCGTGATCGTAGGAAAATTTTGAAAATACTACGTTCCCCAACACAAGACCCATCCGTTAGCATAGCACTTTGATCGTTTAGTTTTACTGCTATTGCTTTCTTCATGACTTATACATGTTCCTATGACTATGAGATTATGCAACTCCCGAATACCGTAGGAACACCTTGTGTGCTATCAAACGTCACAACGTAACTGGGTGATCATAAAGATGCTCTACAGGTGTCTCCGAAAGTATTCGTGGTGTTGGCATAGATCAAGATTAGGATTTGTCACTCCGAGTGTCGGAGAGGTATCTCTGGGCCCTCTCGGTAACACACATCACAATAAGCCTTGCAAGCAAAAGACTAATGAGTTAGTCACGAGATGATGTGTTACGGAACGAGTAAAGAGACTTGCCGGTAACGAGATTGAACTAGGTATAGAGATACCGACGATCGAATCTCGGGCAAGTAACATACCGTTTGACAAAAGGAACAACGTATGTTGTTATGCGGTTCTGACCGATAAAAGATCTTCGTAGAATATGTAGGAGCCAATATGAACATCCAGGTTCCGCTATTGGTTATTGACCGGAGATGAGTCTCAGTCATGTCTACATAGTTCTCGAACCCGTAGGGTCCGCACGCTTAATGTTTGATGACGATCGGTATTATGAGTTTTTGAGTATTGATGTACCGAAGGTAGTTCGGAGTCCCGGATGAGATCACGGACATGACGAGGAGTCTCGGAATGTCCAAGACATAAAGATTGATATATTGGACGGCTATATTCGGACACCGGAAGTGTTCCGGAAAAGTTTCGGATTTATCGGGATTGCCGGAGGGGGTTACCGGAACCCCCTACGAGAGGGGATGGTCCATAGTGGGCCTAAAAGGAAAGAGAGAGGCAGCCCATAGGGCTGGCCGGCGCCCCACCTAGGGTTCCTAGTTGGACTAGGATTGGGGGGGGGGGGGCGCCACCTCTCCTATTCCTTTCCCCCTTCTTCCTTTTGGTGAATCCTACTAGGAATAGGATTGCAATCCTATTCCTAGTAGGACTTCTTCCCTAGCCGCACCAGGAGAGGTTGGCCGGCCTCCCTCCCTTGCTCCTTTATATACGGGGGCAGGGGGGCACCCAAAGACACACAAGTTGAATTGTTTTAGCCGTGTGCGGTGCCCCCTCCACAGAATCACACCTCGGTCATACCGTCGCGGAGCTTACGCGAAGCCCTGCGCCGGTGAACACATCATATCCGTCACCACGCCGTCGTGCTGACGAAACTCTCCCGTGAAGCTCAACTGGATCAAGAGCTCGTGGGACGTCATCAAGCTGAACGTGTGCTGAACGCGGAGGTGCCGTACGTTCGGTGCTTGATCGGTTGGATCGCGAAGAAGTTCGACAACATCAACCGCGTCACTTGACACTTCCGCTCCCGGTCTACGAGGGTACGTAGACACACTCTTCCCTCTCGTTGCTATGCATCTGGTAGATAGATCTTGCGTGATCGTAGGAAAATTTTAAAAATACTACGTTCCCCAACACATTCTCCTTAGCATTTCGTGGATATATCTAGTTTTCCCCAATTTTTACGGACTAGGTCCAACAAAAAATGGCTTTCCCCTATCGCACCGCACTGTTGATTGACGTTTCAGCTACCCTAGGACTTGTTGGAGGGCGGCACAATGTGTCGATTTGCAGGTGGAGCGGCTCCTACACCCACAATGCACGACACGTACCAGGTGTATGCTTCCGGAGGAAGCGGAGATGATTACTTGGGCACTTCTGAGTACTGAGACCCCGCACTCTTTATGTTTCCCGGCATGCATCATGTTCACAGAGGCTCGCACTCCAGGGAAGACTATAGGAAAAGATCATGGAGGGTTGCCTGACCCGACACAAGTTGGTTTGGTGCATAGTCACATGGCAACCCTGGGGTGCGCCACCAGAAGCCCCAGATAAAGTGCTAGAGGGTTTTTCCTAGTCCACAGAGGTGAGCGGTTCTCTTCCAAGTTCCTAAGGTGGGTCCCCAATAAATCCCGAAAGAAGAATCGTCGAGAAGTTCGAGCCAAATATCAAAACAAGTCCATGAAGTCCGCGGCATATCAATCATCCGCGTGAGCAATCAAGATGAAATTCTGAAAGTCCAAGAAGCAAATTCAAGAAAGAAAATCCCAACAGTCCAAGAAGCAATCAAGAGGTCCCAAGCAGTAAGGAACCCATTGGAAGGAAGGCGGGAGGTCGCTGTTCACCACCCCTCAATATGCATGAAAAAAAATAGCCAAGCTGTTGTCCCAAAACCATTTACCCTGAACTTATCACACCCAAGTCTCTGGGTTCATGGGGCGTGTGCAGGGGGCATGTTGAGCTGTGGGGGTCCTCAGTATGATGATGGGCTAGAGTATGAATTTCCGTTGCCTCTCGGAAGCATCCCGAAACACGGCATCTTCATACACGTACACCAAAGCTTATTTAAGTTGTTGAGTTGCAATCGTCAAGGTCTTTCGACGTTTCCCAATGACAAGTCCTTCGGTAGCCTTCTCGGATATCACGCCTATAGCTGGTGTATAACGGGAAAGCCAACATTTTAAAAACCACAAACTTTTCCCCCTCTCTTTGTCGTCTGTTTTCGTTTGGTGTTCCTAGTTGTGCTCCTCCAACTTTTTTTGCAGCCATGGAGAGACACTCCCCGTCATCGTCGACGGCATTCAGACAACAACCACTATATATGGAACTACGTCTTGGGTGTTCGGGTGCAGCAATACCCATGCATTCCTGACAACACTGATAACAGCCCGACAATCAATGGTCTACACCGACACGCATGCTGGGCGCTAGAAGACCACGCCTACACTCACGAAGGTGGAGCAGATTCGTCTCCGCAACCCTGTCTCCAACAACAATGAAGCATGGGGGCAACGTCAACCCCTCAGTTATCCGCAAGGCCGATGACATCCCGGCGCACCACCAGAATTGTCACACCATGGATGGTGTGACGGTTCGCTCAACGAAGGGGAGCTATCGATGGTCTACCGATGCCTCGCCTACATCAACACAAGGAGATCATGGGAGCAGTGCAACGCGCCAGTGCGGCCAGCGTGAATCTGTGAAACCCTCCAATCGAGTCGGCTGGCGCCATAACAGCTAGACGGCCGCAATGAGATTGGTAAAAAAATTCTTTTTGTTTTCAGGACAAGGCATGATGTTTTGCCATGAAACGAAGACAGGATAGAGTTCCTTCGTCGGCTGGCATCGTGCGTGTTATACGATCCAACGAGCACCCAAGAGAACAGAAGTGTGGATGGACATGCCTACATTAATTTACATTACCATCAATCAATCATCTTCGGGACGACCATCTTCGGGAGGACACTCTATGTCACGGACCTCGGGTCAATACCTCTCTAGGCTGCACACATGTTGATGCGCCAATTCATTACAAAAAAATGTTTTCACCAAACTAAGTTCGATCGCTTCACGCTCGAACTTTATTTGGTGAGGGGGCATTTGTTCGACGAGTAATTTTAATTTCTAATAAGGAAATAACATTTTTTTTAGATTTTCCATGCAGGTATAATATTTGCAAGACATGTCTGGATTGTTCATTTTGGAACACATCATTTGTAAACAAGGCTAGTTCATATTGCATGTACTATACATGTCCGTATTTGGGTACTGGCGGCCGGCCGGCGAGCTTGCGCGTACGTACCTAAATACACACATACACAAAAAAGAGTCATACATGTGCTTGCATGTGAGATTCAAGGCCTTGCTCATTAGATGTGCATGTACATGCATGAAGTGGTTTAGCTATCCATGCACGCACGTATACACGCAGGAGCTGCCATTTGATATTGTAGATTGTCACATATATGTACGTGGATCTCTATTACTACTAGTACATGCATGGAGGATCAAGAATACGTCGGTGCCTACGTATTTTTACCCGTATACCTGCTGGCGAGCTCGTGTGTGTACGTATTCAAATACGTGAGACCAGCTATACTTAGAAGAAGAAGAAAAAAGAGCAAGGGAGCCACCGGAGGTGTGTGTATAATCGGGAAGTCCCCAAGTTTAGGAAACAAAACAACCGACCTCGATGTTTATCATTGAAAGGCATAGGTGAAACAACCAAGGTATGTATTGGTCTATTACCTTTTCTTGGCGCAGACTTGGACATCAAGCAAAATAATAGAAGGAAGAAACCGGGCGGCGTCTGCGTGCAGCCCCCGGCCCTCCCATCCTATAAATATGGAGAGCAACACATCTACGGTACGCAGAAACATCCAGCCATCACGGTTCCAGAACTCACGCAGCAAGAAGAAGTAGAAGCAGAGAAGAGAGATCGTCCTCGACATCTCGTCACAACAACGCCAACGATCATCCGTACAAGAAGCAGGCGCCTCGGCAGCAACATGAACACCAAGTTGATCTTCCCGTAAAGTTATCATCTAATCACTCCTTCATCCTTTATTATTGCATGCATGCACAGAACGTGGTGGCGCGGTGGAGCTCACGATCATGCAGCACTTCGTTGGCGTTATCATCATCCTCATCAAGCTAACCAAGACAACGAGGCTACTCCCGGACTTCACCAAGGCGTGGAAGACGATGGCTTGTCGATGGGGCTACCGGCGTGCAGCCCGTAGGACTATTTTGTCGTGGCCGCCCTCGGTGATGAGGCCGACGATGTCTACTTCGTCAAGCTGGAGCTCCGGAGGCGTGGAGCTCGCAGGGATTCCGCCGTGTGCCGCGGAGGATGTCGCCGACGTGCCGCAGTGGATCACAGCGCGGAGTTCGCCAAGATGACGCCAGTGTCAACTTCATCAAGCCGGCGCCATGGAGGACGGAGGCGCGGAGCTCGCAGGGATTCCGTCGTGTGCCGCAGAGTATGTGGCCGCCATGCCGCGGTGGATGGTGCCACAGAGTTCACCAAGATGACGCCAATGTCAACATCATCAACCCAGTGCCGCAAGGATCACGACGGGGAGCTCGCAAGAAGGATGCCCGACATCCACTTCGTCATGCTGGAGCTTGAGGACGAAGGCGTGGCACCCGTTGGGGATGCCGCCAACAACGTCTACTTTGTCAAAGCTGGAGTCCGGAGGCGTGGAGCTCGCAGGGACTCCGCTGTGTGCCGCGGAGGAAGGCGAGATGGAGCTCGCTAGGAAACTGCATGTCTTCTTTTTCATCAAGCCGGTGCCATGGAGGACAAAGTCGTGGAGGCTCGCAGCGACGGCGCCACCGTGTTGCGGTGGATAGCGGTGCGGAACTCGCCAAGACGACACCAACGCTAATATAACCAAGCCGGTGCCATGGAGGACGGAGACGTGGAGCTCGCAAGGATGCCATTGCCGTGCCACGGTGGATGGCGGCGCGGAGCTCGCCAAGACGACGCCCATCGCCAACATCAACCTGGTACCGGGAAGGATCATGGCGTGGAGCTCGCAAGGAGGACACCACCAATGTCTACCTCGTCAAGATGGAGCCTGCGACCCGGAGCCATGAAGATGACACACGCCCTCGGTGCTGCCCGCAACACGGAGCACGCGACGCGGAGAAGATGGTGCTACGCAATGACGTGGCTTCACCAACCCTTACCACTACATGGTGCTATTTGCGACACGAAGCCCATGAAGACGAGGAGTGATGGCGAGGAGGCAATGTGACTTCACCAACACTAACTCCCGATGGCCCTGCGAGGCGGTGCCCTTGTCTTGGAGGACCGCCGTAAACACGGCGTCCAACCGAGACGAGGCGCCAACCACACCGGTATTGCTGATACGAGCGAGCGTTGGTTTTACACCGACACTGATCTCCACAAAAGAATACTCCCGCGAGGCAATCCCTTGCATACCCGACGAAGCCGCTACATCGTCAAGAAGTCCGAGCAGAGCAGGACCCATGCAACTTCAACACCGACTACATCAATGCTGTCAAGACCGACGAGGCGCGACGGCGAGGGCGAACGTGGCCAACACAAAGCCATGTTTTGAGCGGCACGTGTACCGACGTGGCCACGGGCTTTGCCGCCGCCAACACCACATACACACACCATCATCATCATGCATGGATAACGCGAAGCAAAGACGACGAAGATGACCACACGGCTTAACCGGAGGTATCTCGTGGAGCAACCCGCGGGAGTAATTAACCGGGAGCTTTTCGAGGCCCCGGGAACCAGCAGACCGCACATCGCCATAGTCAGACAGGCCATGCTAGTAGGCCACGGAGCGCAACCATTTTTTTATGGGATCTTGTAATTTTATTCATCCAAAGAGATAAACGAAATACTTATTTCCCGTACCCCATTTTGTTTGTGTACTACGGTACACTGGCACGCCCGAATTTTTCTTTTTCCCCGGCGCATGAGAGAAATCAAACACATCCTCTTCCCTTCTCACGGAGTGCATATAAGATTTTTCTCGTGTCAAACAACTCTATTCGCCGTCCTCTTGCTCCTCCTGCTCTATCGCTGGATCTGTGGGGTCTTCGGCTTGTTCCGGAATATGACCGCCATTAGTCACGGTGTTGCTATCCTTTACTTTACGGGATTTTGTTCGGCGTTTTGGACGTGGACGCTTGGGAGGTTCTTCGGCGGGTTTATCCTCTACGGGATTGTTTTCACCGTTGCCTTCTGCCTCTTTGGGTGTATCCACCATATACACGTCGTATGAAGACGTAGCTTTCCACCGCCCTGTTATGGGCCTGCTTTGATCTGTATCTGCTTCAGCTTCGAGGTCCATCCCGTCGAAGTCTTCTAAAGCGTAGTCGAGTAGATCTGTTAGATCTTCAACCGTGGCTACCAAGTGGGTGGTGGGTGGGGAACAAAATTCTTCATCCCCCTGGGTATAGCGCGGCTGTTCATCAGCCTCCAGTTCGAACCAGATATAGTGCGGATGTGTGTTCTCGTCCAAGGAGAGAGATCTCAACGACCTTAACATGTCGGCAGGTGGTGAGTGCTGGAAAATATCCGCAGCACAGAATTCGGCGATAGGCGCCTGATTGGATTTGAGGGGCGTACTTACGCGTAGTTCGGAATCAGAGACCGGAGCCGAGTCCGGGGTTTCGGTAATACAGACCCCATCAGTTGGGTCCGTGTGCGGCTCCAACGTCGTAGAGTCTGTGGCTCCCGTGGTCGGGTTGAGCTTCCCATCTTCGGGTGATGCAATCCGTTCTGGATCTAGGGCCAGAACTATTACAGGTGCTATTTCCTGATCCGATGACAAAGTTAAGTCATGATCATCGTGGTGGCAGAGAGGGGTTGCCGCTGGCTCGAACCCGGTGAAGATCAAGTCTCCACGGATATCAGCAACGTAGTTCAAGCTACCGAATCTGACATGATGGCCAGGGGCGTAGCTCTCGATCTGCTCAAGGTGGCCTTCAGTGTTGGCACGAAGCATGAAGCCGCCGAACACAAGGAGTTGGCCGGGAGGGATAATCCCCTCAACATCATCGTTGCAGTTGATGACGTGATCCATCAGTCCTTCCGTCGATGACATAGTGGAAGTCTCAATGAAAGCACCAATGTCGGTGTCCAAACCGGCGGATCTCGGGTAGGGGGTCCCGAACTATGCGTCTCAAGCTCGATGGTAACAAGAGGCTGGGAATACGATGTTTACCCAGGTTCAGGCCCTCTCGATAGAGGTAAAACCCTACTTCCTGCTATATTAGTATGAGTGAATATGTGTATAAGAGTTGATCTACCTCGAGATCGTAAAGGCTAAACCATAAGTCTAGCCTATGAGGATTGTATGATTCTGATTCTAGCCCATACGGACTAAAATCCTTTGGTTTATATACACACCGGAGGGGCCTAGGGTTTGTACATGTTGTCTTGCAGAGGAAGGAAAGTCTACACCCGAGCCTAAAACTTGCCATTACAAGAGTACAGGAGTCCTATCCGAATATGAGAGATGATCTTCTATAACAATCTTCACGGCCCACCAGTCCGGCCCATCGGGAGCTTATCCGGCCACATGAGGACCCCTCGATCCAGGACTCCCTCACATACCTTGTTAAAGTTTTGAAGAAGTTCAAAATGGATCAGTCAAAGAAAGGGATCTTGCATGTGTTACAGGGTGTAAAGTTGATCAAGACTGAAAAACCGACCATGGCAGAATATAGAGAAAGAATGAAAGTCATTCACTACGCCTCAGGCATAGGTTCTATAAAGTATGACATGCTGTATACCAGACCTATTGTGTGCCTTGCCATGGGTTTGGAAAGGGGGTACACTGGTGATCCAGGAGTAGATCACTGGATAGCGGTCAAAATTATCATTAGTTACCTAAGAGGACTAAGGAAATGTTTCTCGGTTATGGAGGTGATAAAGAGTTCGTCGTAAAGGGTTACTTCGATATAAACTTTAACACTGATTCAGATGACTCTGAGTCTCGATCTGGATACATATTGAAAGTGGGAGCAATTAGCTAGAGTATCTCCATGGAGAGCATTGTAGACATAAAAATTTGCAAAATACATACAGATCTGAATGTGGCAGACCCATTGACTAAACTTCTCTCACAAGCAAAACATGATCACACCTTAGTACTCTTTGGGTGTTAATCACATGGCGATGTGAACTAGATTATTGACTCTAGTAAATCCTTTGGGTGTTGGTCACATGGCAATGTGAACTATGGGTGTTAATCACATGACAATGTGAACTATCAGCGTTAAATCACATGGCAATGTGAACTAGATTATTGACTCTAGTGCAAGTGGGAGACTGAAGGAAATATGCCCTAGAGGCAATAATAAAGTTGTTATATAATATTTCCCATATCTTGATAAATGTTTATTATTCATGCTAGAATTGTATTAACCAGAACTTGATACATGTGTGGATACATTGACAAAACACTATGTCCCTAGTAAGCCTCTACTAGACTAGCTCGTTAATTAAAGATGGTTAAGTTTCCTGACCATAGCCATGTGTTGTCATTTGATTAACGGGATCACATCATTAGGAGAATGATGTGATGGAAAAGACCCATCCGTTAGCTTAGCATAATGATCATTCCGTTTTATTGTTATTGCTTTCTTCATGTCTAATACATGTTCTTCCGACTATGAGATTATGCAACTCCCTGATACCGGAGGAATGCCTTATGTGATATCAAACGTCACAACGTAACAGGGTGATTATAAAGATGCTCTGCTGGTATCTCCAAAGATGTTTGTTCGGTTGGCATAGATCAAGATTAGGATTTGTCACTCCGAGTATCAGAGAGGTATCGCTGGGCCCTCTAGGTAATGCACATCATATGAAGCCTTGCAAGCAATGTGACTAATGAGTCATTGAGGGATGATGCATTATGAAACGAGTAAAGAGACTTGCGGGTAACGAGATTGAACTAGGTATGAAGATAGCGACGATCGAATCTCGGGCAAGTAACATACGGATGACAAAGGGAATAACGTATGTCGTCATAAGGATTCAAATGATAAAGATCTTCGTAGAATATGTAGGAACCAATATGAGCATCCAGGTTCCGCTATTGGTTATTGGCCGGAGAAGTGACTCGGTCATGTCTACATAGTTCTCGAACCCGTAGGGTCCGCACGCTTAACGTTCGATGACGATATTGTATTATATGAGTTATGTGATTTGGTGACCGAATGTTGTTTGGAGTCCCGGATGATATTTTGGACATGAAGAGGAGTCTCAAAAAGGTCAATTTGGAGAAGGAAAGGGGAAGGTGGAAAATGAAAAAGGGAATAGGATTTACCCTTCCCCCACTTCCCTTCCTAATCTGAATAGGAATAGGCGAGAGGACCCCAAGCAGGATTCCTCCTACTTAGGGCGCGCCACTTGGCTGCCTCCCCCCCTCCAACCTATATATACATGGGGGGGGGGTGCCTAGAACACATAAAAACTATAGTTAGTCGTGTGCGGTGCCCCCTCCACAGTTTACGCATCCGATCATATTCTTGTAGTGCTTAGGCGAAGCCCTGCGCGGATCGTTTCACAATCATCGTCACCACGCCATCGTGCTGACGGAACTCATCTACTTTCTCGACACCTTTGTTGGATCAAGAGGACGAGGGACATCATCGAGCTAAATGTGTGCAGAACTCGGATGTGCCGTCTGTTCGGTGCTTGATGGGTCGGAGCTAGAAGAAGTTTGACTACATCAACCGCGTTGTCAACACTTCCGCTTTCGGTCTACAAGGGTACGTGGACATACTCTCCCCCTTTCATTGCTATGCATCTCCTAGATAGATCTTGCGTGAGCGTAGGAAAATTTTGAAATTGCATGCTACGTTCCCAACAATCATATCCTTGACATATGGATATGATCATTGTCGGTGTAAAAACCGGTAGATCTCGCGTAGGGGCTCCCGAACTATGCGTCTGAGGATCGATGGTAACAGGAGACTGGGGACATGATGTTTACCCAGGTTCGGGCCCTCTCGATCGAGGTAATACCCTACTTCTTGCTTGATTGATCTTGATGAATATGGGGTTACAAGAGTTGATCTACCTCGAGATCGTAATGGCTAAACCCTAAAAGTCTAGCCTATGTGATTGTTATGATTCCTGTCTCTACGTACTAAACCCTCCGGTTTATATATGCACCGGAGGGACTTAGGGTTTGTACATGACCATCTTGCAGAGGAAGGAAAGTATTACACCCGGACTCTAAACTTGCTATTTTACACATATGGGAGTCCTATCCTGATACGGGAGTTAGTCTTCATCAATAATCTTCACGGCCCACCAGTCGAGCCCAAAACGAGCGATCCGGCCACCTAAGGACCCCTTAATCCATGACTCCCTCAGTAGCCCCTGAACCAGTCTTCGATGACGATGAGTTCGGCTCATGTACTGTCTTCGGCATTGCAAGGCGGTTTCCTTTTCCCGAACACCTTGAAGCAATATTCCCTACAAAGGTACTATGTCTGGCTCTGCATGGTTAGTATAACCGTTAGCCTCGAAGGCAAGGTATCAAAAAACGAATACTGTGTCTTTACTGACAACTTTTCAGCGAAGCCTCATGTCTATCCCTTTAATATATCGAACAGTTTTCTTCGCTCCAGTTTCGTGTTTTGAGGTATAACCCCATTGGCATGTCTTGTCAAAATAGAGATCGTGCCCGGTTATTACAGGATCCTTATCAATGTGACGTGAGCATCTTAACCGCGCCTTATGCACGACCTCTCTGGGAACCGGCGAGGTTTACGGATGGAATGGGGGGCGTTTAGCATTCGAAGGATACCGACTCTTTCCATTAACCGCACACCTTCCTCAAGCCCTAGCTCTCCAATGTCCCCAGCCCAAGCGCCCACAGCTCTTGCGCCCATAGTTCTCAACTCCACCACCGGCTCCCTTCCCAGCAATGACCGAATACGGTTCTAAAGGCAAGTGGGAGGCTTCCACGGTCATGGAGAAGACCGTGAAGAGCCTCCGGAGTGCAGGCTATCTCGCTGACGATGTAGCGCACCGGTTCCCCGAGAAGGACCAAGTGATCCCCGTCCCTAAGGCGGGTAGAGGGTTGTCTTCCTCTCGCACTTTATTCGGGGGCTGGGATTTCCTCTCCATCCCTTTGTACGGGGCCTCTTATTTTTCTATGGGCTAGATTTCCATGATCTATCCCGAAACTCAGTTCTCCACATATCCGCTTTTATATTGGTATGTGAGGCGTTCCTCCGCGTCCCCCCACACTTCGGCCTATGGCTCAAAACCTTCAATTTGAAGCCGAAGGTGGTTGACGGGCAGCACGCGGAGTGCGGAGGCACCATGGTGAGAAAGCTCCCCAATGCTACCTGGCCCAAGGGGGCATTTGTGGAGACGAACAAGGTCTAGCAGCATGAGTGGTTCTACATCAGAGAGCCATGCGATGCCAAGTGGGCGGCGGCGCCCGCATTTAGATCTGGACCCTAGGAGAAGGTAACCTCTTGGACCGAAAAGACTTCGGATTGGGGTCCCAGGCGGAGGTGCTGGCGCTCCAAAGTCGCATCTCTGGCATGATTACCAAGGGCACCCTCCTCACAAATGTGATTCAGGTAATGCTTGTCCGTCTCGTCCTTCCCTGCCAACAGCGGGACTCCTATCTATGGGAGTTCAATCCGGAAGGGTGCCGGCCCTCGAAGCATCTCTTTGGCACTAGGCACGAAGACATCTATAAGCATCTCTTCAAGGCCCAGAAGGGGTGGCTAGCGGAGACTGAGGACAAGGGCTTCAGCACCGCGCTCACTGCTTCAGAGGTAATTAAAAACTTCTGCCGAACTCACGCCCTGTCCATCCTTCAATTATAACAGGAGTTAGAATTTTTGCATTCTATCCAGGCTTGGGAGAAAAAGGCGGAGCGGATCAAGTGTCTGGATCCTTTGCCCGAAGACCCGGAGACGCCTCAACTGACGGTGATGTTGGTTCTGGCGCTGTATAAGGCGCGTGAGAAGAAGGCCAAGAAGAAGGGCAAGGATGTCAAGTGCGACCCCTGCCCTACAGGTCCCACGGACACAAGGTCCGGGGAAACTGGCTCCCACCTCTCTCCCAAAGAAGAAGAGGAGGAAGATGATGACTCCCCCATCCAAGTGATGGGGAGGAAGAGAGCGGCCCCTGCAGACGCAGGGAAGGCCATGCCCAGAAAGAAGCTAAATCTTCCAGATAGTTCAGACTCAACGTCCGAACACAGCTATCGAGTTCAGCCCAGGATTAAGCCCCTGGCCAAATCGTAAGTATTTAGATGATAACTGTTTATCTTCAGATAATTTTCCTTATCAGCATCTAATATTTATTTTGCCTTTATATAGTCCTCCACATGACATCCCTGCGGCTTCATTGTCATCGGGGAATTCCCTATCGCCGGGGATGGTGGAGAGCGATACGCCTCCGCAGGGCTCGTCGCCCATTGTAGGGGATGCCGAGGTGTCCTCTCTACAAACTCCACCTGCTCCAACAGGTGGGAGTGGAGCGGACGAAAGGGCACCCAAGGTCAATCCCTCGGCCGTTGTCAACCAAGGGGGAGCAATCCCCATGGTGACCGAAGACGGGGGGGGCAAGAAATCCGGGGCCCCGCCGAACACTGTTCTGGAGCGCAGTGTGGCTCCGGGATCAGGAAATCAGCCCCCCGTGGCGGGGGAGGGAGCAACTGCTCCAACGGCGCCCGCCGTCCATCCGGATGTGCCGAACACTCTGGAGGGAGAACTTCAAAGTTCTTCCATCGTAGAGGAACACCGCACTTTGATGAGTGCGGTCATGGAGAAAAGTCAGTCCGTCAAAGGCAGACTGAACGAAGCTTTCAACAGCCTACTGACAGGCTTTGAGGTATGCGATGTAATGCTATTTAAAAATAACTTTTTTATTTTATGTATATATACATATAGACAGTAGCCCCTGATGCTTTGTTTGATTCTGAACAGAATCAGACGAAGTATTAATGTTATAGCATATGATAGAGCTGAACTATGAACTTTGTACTTGAACTGGCTTCTCTAGTAGCGGCATCTGTCCAAGCCGCAGAGCTTTCCGACTTAAATCGGAAGCTTAAACTAGTTGACGAAGAGCTCGACCACGTCAACAAGCATTTTTATGAAACGCAAGATATGCGGAGTTTGAAGAAATTGAAATTTAACACACTATATGTGTTAGCATAAGCTTATTTGTGCTATATGATTTGTGTAACAGCTGACACAGCTTCGGTCGAGACCCATAAGGGCGAACTTGCGAGGGCCAAGGAATAGGCCAATGCGAGGAAGGTAACCGCTGATAAAGCAACTGCCGACTTGGAGGCCAAGAAGGCCGTGAGTTAACAGCACGAGTCTCGGGTGACCGAAGTCGAGGTCGAGCTGCAAGATGTCATTCGCAAATGCGAGGCATTGGAGCAGACGACTTTGAAACAAGCATCCGAACTCACTGCGGCAGTTAATGCTGCCAAACAGGCGTAGAGTGAGTCACACAGTGCTCACGAGGAGATAAAACAAGAGCGTCAAATAGCAGCTGGTAAGACTTTTCTCTTGCAGAGCATCTTCGGAGGTCAGAAGTATCTTGGGCTGACACGACTATGGAGTTCTCTAGGCGTGTTTGCGGATCTCCCAAGGAGCATTGCCGACACTGCCCAATACTTCCGAGCCCATGAGGGGAACATCATGGAGAAGCTATTCTGGTTGCAATTTCTTGCGCCAAATAATCCGGTGCCCTTTAATGACCAAATGAAGTAGATGGTCAAGCTGCATAACATGGCGGGTACGGCCATGAAGGACTTGATAGTTAGTCTATGCTACTTCCGATTGGTGAAAAAGCTCGTCGACGCGGGTCTGTGGGTCGACGCTATTAAGCGTTCGGCCTGCATAGAGGGTGCTCGGATGGCCTTTCCCCAGGCGAAGGTGCATTGGGCAAAGATGAAGGCCATGGAGATAGCAACTGTTGGCCCGCCTGAGGGCAAAGATCAGCGCAAGCCAGAAAGGTACTTTGGCGACATCCTAGAAGGAGCCCACCTTGTAGAGGGCCAGTGCTCAAAGGATACAATCTATGAATGATTGTATTCAGATTGTAAGGACTAAGCCTATGTGTCGATATATATAAATTTTGCGCTTCTATATTATAAGCGACTTTTCCTCCTGTGCGGTTGTTTATTTAAATTTGAAAGCCTCCAGTCGTCGGCTTTAGCCCCCATGTAAATATTACAGGGGTGTTCGGTAACACACATGAACACTCTTTATCCAACGTCTTGGTCCATATAGGAGGTGTCGACGGAGCGAACCAGGAAATCAGACTATGCGGCTTTATTGCGTTCACTTAACCATATGAGCTTGACTAGTGGGGCTCAGTACTAGCCCCTGGTGCGTCTAGGGCTTTCGAGCTATGGTGCCTGTTTTACGCGGCTGGGTGAAGACCAGCCCCTCGTATAACACGGAGTGGATCTCTATCGATCATAGTATAACACTAGGTCACCGAATCGCTTAACCAGCTCTCGCTTCATCATGACAGTCAGATTTTGGCTTTCTCTACAGTGGTACTTGACTGGACGAACCAGAAGTACAATCCCAGTAGTTCTCCCTTTACAACCTTAGTCGAACAATGCGGAACGTAAGGTGGCAAGCACAGGAGCCGGGCAACCCAACTATAGACCAAAGACATGATTCGAAGGCGATGCATATAATGCAATATCCAGGACGTCGAACAGTTCCCTATAGGTGTTCGGACTTTTGTTGAGGTGTGCAGGCTGAATACAACCCCTGGTATTAAGTCCAGGTATGCGGCGATCTGACTTGGGGGGAGAACACAGGTGGTAAAAAGAATACACTCCAAGCGAATTGGAACCAAACTGCTTCTTTTATATCATGTTTAATACGGCAGGCCGTGAGGTTTACACAGAGCATGAATCTAAAAATAAATCTCAACATGTGGCCCTGCTGCACGATTGCGCCTTTTTCTCCTTGGTAATATGTCCTTGAGAAGGAGAATTATGATGGCTGTCTGTAAAAAAAATAGGATTCTGGAAAAGAGTGTCCTACATAGCCGTAAACAATGTAGGTTCTTTTAAATGAACCTGAAAAAGAAGATGCATTTTAGAGTCGGAATAGAGTCAAGCCGAACTATGGACTATTTGTATGCAGTGTGCCCCTAGCGCCGCCCATGGTATTTTAAGGGCATAACTGTGTACGCGAGGTATGTATGCTACCACCTTATGGGGCAGTCGATAGGGGCGCAACTGCTAATCGAGCTTGGGTTCTTATGAGCTGCCGCATTGTAGTGTAGACCGGACACGTTTAGCCGTGTCTGTGGTATTGACGACCGATGAACTATTCAGCTTGAATAAACCGCTTTGAACTTCGACTGCTAGGGCCGCAGTGTCTTCCTCCGTATAGAGGGAGCGCTCCATGTTTCCATTGACCGTGATGACACTGCGTGGTCCTGGAATTTTGAGCTTTAAGTAGGCATAATGTGAGACTGCATTTAAGCGGGCGAAGGCCGTTCTTCCGAGTAGTGCATGATAGCCGCTTCGAAAAGGAGCGATATCGAAGATTAACTCTTCGCTTCGGAAGTTATTAGGAGAGCCAAATACGACCTCCAATGTCAATGAGCCCGTGCAACGGGCCTCTACGCCTGGTATGACTCCTTTAAAGGTAGTGCTGCAGGGCTTGATCCTTGACGGGTCTATCCCCATCTTCTGGATAGTGTCTTGGTATATCAGATTGAGACTGCTATTGCCATCCATAAGGACTAGAGTAAGATGATATTCGTCGATTATGGGGTCGAGCACTAAGGTTGCCGAACCTCCGTGAAAGATACTGGTTGGATGATCCCTACGATCAAAGGTGATCGGACAAGCCGACCATGGGTTGAATTTGGGGGCGACAGGCTCAACAGCGTAGACGTCCCTGGGTGCGCGCTTGCGGTCCCTCTAGGGGATATGGGTGACGTAGATCATGTTCATGGTTTTGACGTTCGGTGGAAATTTCTTCTGTCCCCCGTGTTTGGTTGGCGAGGTTCATCCTCGTCTTCGCTTTGAGGTCCTTTCCCCTTGTGTTCGGCGTTTAGCTTGCCGGCCTGCTTAAAGACCCAACAGTTTTGATTGGTATGATTTGCAGGTTTATTAGGGTTGCCATGGATCTGGCAAGGCCTGTCTAGTATCTTGTCCAAGCTAGATGGACTGTCTCTGTTGCCTTTGAATGGCTTCTTTCGTTGACCAGGCCTAGAGCCACTGAATTCGACGTTTTAAGTATGCCTCGATCTTGATGCTTTAAGTATGCCTCGCACACATGTTATCTACCTATCCCTTAATATAGATATGTATCACACAAACTCCTTCTCCGTGTATCTAAGTCTCACTCGCACCCCCCACCCCCCACACACACACACTTCCCGACACTGAAGGACTAGTGTGGCACCTCGATCTTGATACTAATATATCTACTGGCTTCTCTCTCAAACACACACACACACTTCCCGACACCGACTGAGTAGAGCGACACCTCGATCTTGATACTAATCTATCTACTAGCTTCTCTCTCAAACAAACACACACACACACACTCGCTAGGTGTGCCTCCCACGCGCACACTCTCGATATGTCTATGTCTTTCTCTCCCTCCCCCTCCCCACCCCCCAACAATGACAGCAGAAGGGTGACAACTCGATCTTG
>LR738710.1:520561641-520588595 GCA_902687465.1 Secale cereale
TGCCTACCGCATGCACACTCTCCATATGTCTTTCTCTCCCTCTCCCCTCCCCCCACAATGACCGTAGAAGGGTGATAACTCGATCTTGATTTTAATCTATCAATTGGCTTCTCTCTCAAACACACACACACACACACACACACACACACACACACACACACACACACACTAGTTGTATCTTTGTGCCTCGCTGACACACACTCGATACGTCTTTCTCTCCGTAGCCCCCTCGATTTGTAGACTTCTCGCGCGCACACAACTATAGTGACAATGATGATGGACCCGGTGCGCCTTGTTTTTACCGGCCTCATGTGATACTTTTCACCATGTTTTCTGTTAATTAACAAGGCAAACTTTTCTGTGTTACTACTAGTGAACTTGATATCATTCGGGGCAGACATAAAATATATCGCTTAAACCAATTATCGCAGTAACTATTTAAACAGAAACTTGCAAAATACACGTGCATTGCACGGAACATCAAGATGCATTTATATGAATAGTTTATCCCGTGGGAGATAAGGATGAACGAGGGAAGGTCTTATCTGCAAATGTGAGTAGGAGTGCGGGTATCTTTTTGCAAAATTGTTATAGTTTCCTTCCTATCAGATATAGATTGGACGACCTATATTGCAAGATGGCAGGCACACTGTCATCACCAACTCTATTTTTTATAAGATTAGAGATATAGACTCCTATAAAAGACTCAGTTGGTAATGATGGTGTGCCTGCCATCTGTCATTTATGACCATTATATCTGCATCCAACGGTTGTGAGGTAAGTTGTGGCATTTTCACAGCAATATCCCACTTCTATGCTCCAATTTGCAGAAAATCCCTTATTATCTTATAAGCAACCACATCCCTCCCTCACCTCATCAAAACAACCTAAGAAATATATTTTGAGTGAAATGTAATATATTTTAGTGGTATATATGTATATAAAAACAAGAGTGTTTTCTTTCAAGTTTGTGAACAAGTACTATTCTACTTTGTGAACAAGCACGATGTTCCTTGGATCGTTCCCAAATTCTAGGTCTTCGAAGTTCAACGCTTGCCACTAGCTCGCATCCTTAGGGTGACTCAGCATCTTGTCTTTTTATCTATCTCCGGATCATTTGCGTCATCTTCTCGCTTCTTCTCCTCCCTATCCACGTGCCAACGCAGGAGCTTTGCTACCTTAGGGTCCGCGAAATACCGCTGCAGACGAGGAGTGATCGGAAAGTACCACACCACTTTTCGAGGAGCTTTCTTCCTCTTCTTGTATCGAGTGACGCCGCACACCGGACATATGGTAGACTCCGCGTGCTCGTCCCGATAAATGATGCAATTGTTCATGCACACATGGTATTTCACGTGCGGTAAATCCAGAGGACACACGATTTTCTTCGCCTCCTCCAAACTGGTGGGGCACTTGTTCCCCTTGGGAAGACGTTCGTGCCAGAATGACATGTTCTCGTCGAAGCATGCGTCGGTCATTTTGTGTTTTACCTTCATCTCCAGAGCCATGAGCGTTACTTTCAGGCGGGTATCCTCGGGCCTGCATCCTTCATACAATGGAGTAACCGCGTCTAACTCAAGTTGATCCATCTTGGCTTTCTCTCGGGCGACAGCTCTTGCGTTATCGGTCTGCTTGAGAAGCAGCTCTTGAATATGAGGGTCCTGCACCCAGCCCATCGATGGTCCAGCATCGTCTGCTCCGCCGGCATCATCATCTTCATGATCATGCCCGTCGTCTGCTCCGGCATCTTCCTCATCATCATATCCTGCATCTTCTACATGATGACTGTGTACAGCATCACCGTCGTGATCATCTCCTGGGGATTCTTCGTCTTCTCGCCCGCCCGAGCCGCGGTGGTTGTCTTGCTGACCTTCCTCATTTCTTGCCCGGCCCCCATGGACGACTTCGTAGTCATCTTCATCACCTTGCCACCGATAGCCATCCATGAATCCGGGTCCGCAATAAGGCTCTTCAGCTTGCATCTTCGACACGGACATCTTATCTCCGTCTCGTTCTTTTGAAGCATCTCGGCCTTCGCGGACCTCAAAAACCTATTCACGATGCCTTCGGTCATCGTGCGCACCATGGTCGCCTGCGGGGTAGAACAAAACGATATTTTAGAACCAAGAAAAAATTTGCCATGACTTTCCCTAAAAATAGGACAAAAAAGAATGCTTAATGCCAAAATTCTCACCGAAACAGAAATGAATCAACATTCTGGGAAAATATTGGCAACTATCGCATTTCAAATACCGGTACACCTCCAAACACAAACACAAATGCAACACAACAAACATATGCAACACCACGAACATACATAGATATAGCTAGGCCATATAAAGTGCATGTGCACATTGTTGTATGGAGAACAACATAAATATAGCTTCCCCCTTACTTACCAATCAAAACAAGGTAATTTAACCACTTAATTTGAATGAATCTATGGTGGAAATGAGGTGAAAAAGTGGAGGGACCCGAGACAAGGAGGTGGAGAGAATGAAGTGGGGAGAAAGTGAGTGTGGGTAGGAGAGGCTGTCCAAAATATCTTGTTGCTGCCCACTTACTAATGGTGCACCCACTATAAATGCGCCATTAGTAATCAAGGTTACTAATGGCGCATCTTCAGTTAGTGCGCCATTACTAGTTTTGAAACAAAAAAAACAATACTAATGGCGCACTATCCCACAGTGCACCATTACTAGTTTAAACTAGTAATGGCGCACTGTGGAACAGTGCGCCATTAGTAGTTTTGCAAAAAAAAGAATAAAAAATATAATAGAAAAAGAACATTAATGGTGCACTTTACTGCTGGTGCGCAATTACTAGTTACAACTAGTAATGGCGCACTTTGTCTGGATGCGCCATTAGTATGTTTGGACAGGCGCACTAGTTCAAAAGAAACTTTTTGATACTAATGGCGCACCCTGGGCCAGGTGCGCCATTAGTACTTTGAACTCTAATGGCGTATCAGATGTTGGTGCGCCATTAGTATATACTAATGGCGCACTACTTGTCTGGTGCGCCATTAGTATCAATTCCATCTATAGCCCTTTTCCTAGTAGTGCATCTAGTGTACTAAGTTCATGGAGAAACGGAGTAATGCATTAAGAACGATGAAATGATGTAGACAAGATCTATTTATGTAGAAATAGACCCCATCGTTTTATCCTTAGTAGCAACGATACATATGTGTCGGTTCCCTTTCTATCACTGGGATCAAGCACCGTAAGATCGAACCCACTACAAAGCACCTCTTCCCATGGCAAGATAAATAGATCAAGTTGGCAAAACAAAACCCAAATATCAGAGAAGAAATACGAGGCTATAAGAAACCATGCATATAAGAGATCAAAGAAGACTCAAATGACATTCATGGATATAAAAGGATAGATCTGATCTTAAACTCAAAGTTCATCGGATCCCAACGAACACACTGCAAAAGAGTTACATCATATGGATCTCCAAGAGACCATTGTATTGATAATCAAAAGAGAGGCCATCTAGCTACTAGCTACGGACCTGTAGGTCTACAAGGAACTACTCACGCATCATCGTAGAGGCACCAATGGAAGTGGTGAACCCCTCCGTGATGATGTCTAGATTGGATCTGGTGGCTCTGGACTCTACAGCGGCTGGATCAAAATTCCGTCTACTCCCCTAGGGTTTTGGAAATATTGGGGTATTTATAGGGCAAAGAGGCGGTCCAGGGGGCACCCGAGGTGGGCACAACCCACCAAGGCGCGCCCTGGTGGGTTGTGCTCCCCTCGGAGCTCCCCCCAGGTGCTGCCTTGGCCCAATGGGTGTCTTCTGGTCCATAAAAATCTCTGTGGAGTGTCGTTGCATTTGGACTCCGTTTGATATTGATTTCAAGCGATGTAAAAGCATGCAGAAAACAGCAACTGGCACTTGGCACTATGTCAATAGGTTAGTACCAAAAAATGATATAAAATGACTATAGAATGATTATAAAACATCCAAGAATGATAATATGATAGCATGGAACAATCAAAAATTATAGATACGTTGGAGACATATCAGCATCCCCAAGCTTAATTCCTGGTCGTCCTCGAGTAGGTAAATGATAAAAACTGAATTTTTGATGTGCAATGTTGCCTATCATGTTATATCATATTCTTTTCTTTATAGCATGGACATTTGGACTTTTATATGGTTCAAAGCAATAGTCTAGTTTTGACATGAGATTTAAATACTCAAACATATCAACAAGAAACCATGTCTTTCAAAATATAAATGCTAAAATAAGTTATCCCTAGCCCATCATGCTCAACCATTGATACATTCATGAAACACACTCGCATATTAGTTACACCCAATGCTCAAGTACGGTCATAGTGTTTCCTAGTTGGTGCTTTATAGGAGAAGACAGAGACTCATTTTCAAAAGAAAAATTGTATAAGTAAAAGAAAGGCCCTTCGCAGAAGGAAGTAGGGATTTGTAGAGGTGCTAGAGCTCAAAACTTAAATTGAGAGATAAAATTATTTTGAGAGGTGTACTTTTCCCACCAACAAAAATGACTTGAGGTTGCCAACACTTTCCATGCTAGATATATCATAGGCGGTTCCCAGACATAAAATAAAGTTTATTCCTTTTCCACCAAACTTTCACAAGCCATGGCTAGCCGAATCCATGGTTGCCTTCCATACCAACACTTTCCAAGAAATTTATTATTTGACAACATAAAGTAAATTTCCTTTTTCAATTCGGGACTGGGCATCCCTAATACCTTAGCCTTACTCTCGTGCAATGACAAGTGAATAAACACTCATCGTGGGAATAACACATCTAGCATGGAAAATATTGGCCACCCCTCACCGCCTCGCGAGCGGTACAGGCACACAAAAGGGAAATTTATTTTGAAAATTAGAGATGGCACATACAAATTTGCTTAGAATAGCAAAGGGAATACCGCATATTGGTAGGTATGGTGGACTGATGTGGCAAAACCGGGATATAAGATTTTGGATGCACAAGTAGTGATCATACTTAGTGCAAAATGAAGGCTAGCAAAAGAGTGGGAAGCGACCAACCATGAAATGAATAACCTCATAAGTGAGCATTGAGCATAAATAACACCGAATAATGCACCACAAGTATGATGTAATTTCATTGCATGATTATTGACTTTCGTGCTTGCATAAGGAATCACAAACTTTAACACTTATATTCTTACTAAAGCATAATTACTCATTAACATGATTCGCATATCATATCATCATGTCTCCAAACTATTACAAGGAATCAAGTTTATTTTGTCCAATGATCTTCATGTAATTTTTTATTATATCATTCTTGGATAGCTGTCACTTTGGAACTAAATTTTATGTGTTGCTTTTGATAAGCTCAAACAAATATGAGTGAAGATCATGAGCATAATTTTTTATTTCTCTCAAAATAATTTAAGTGAAGCAAGAGAGAATTCTTAAAATTTACTAACTCTCAAATAAATCGAAGTGAAGCAAGAGAGTATATCTTCAAAATACTAAAGCACACTGTGCTAAAAAATATATAAGTGAAGCACTAGAGCAAATCCATAGCTCATAAAATTTTAAGTGAAGCATAGAGAGCTATTCTAACAAGTCATGGCATAATTTTGGCTCTCTCAAATAGATGTGTACAGCGAGGATTGATTACTTAAAAAGCAAGAAAAAATCAACAAAGACTCATATCATACAAAACGCTCCAAGCAGAACACATATCATGTGACGAATAAAAATATAGTTTCGAGTAACATACCGATGGTCGTTAGAAGAAAGAGGGGATGTTACTCGGGGGCATCCCCAAGCTTAGTTGCTTTCTTCCCTTTTAGATAATGTCTTGGGATGCCGAGGTATCCCCAAGATTAGGCTCTTCTTCCTCCTTATTCCTTCATCCATCGTAAGATAGCCCAAAGCTCGAAAACTTCAATCACACAAAACTTCAACAAAACCTTTGTGAGATCCGTTAGTATAAGAAAACAAATCACTACTATAAGTATTGTGGCAAACCAATTCATAGTTTGTATTTGTATTATATCTACTGTATTCCAACTTTTCTATGGCAAAAACTCATCAAAGAAAACCATAGAATAATAAAAACAAGCACATAACACAATAAAAATAGAATATGTCAAAAACAGAATAGTCTGTAGTAATCTGGATGTTTCGAATACTTCCGCAACTCTAAAAATCTTGAAACAAATAGGGCCACGTGGGAAATTTGTATATTAGTCTTCTGCAAAAAGAATCGACTAAAAACCACACTTCTGTTTAAAATGAGAATTTTTCTCGTGAGCGCAAAAGTTTCAGTTTTTCAGCAAGATCAAATCTACTAACACCCAATGTGTTCCTAAGGCTTTGCTTGGCACAAACCTTTATTCCATCCACAAAAACACATCTAAACAGAGTATTAAAGGGTATTTTATTAAAAACGGTGAGGACATCAAAAACCAAAAATATACTCATCAAAGATTCTTAAGATTATATCTAAAACCGGGACTTCCTTCTTAAGATTCTCATCAAAGATTCTATTATCCCCAAGAAAATGTCTTAAAGCATAATCGCTATTGTAAAGAATTTCATCTATCACGGGTTTTTCACGATTCATACCATAAAAATCAAAGATTTCTCTAGCTTCCCGTATTATGTAATCAAATTCATTCATAAGGATAAGAGTAGCCAACTTTTTAGCTCTAGGATTTTTTATATCGAGAAGCTCAAAAAACAATATTTGCAAAGTGGGATGAGTACGGATAAATTTACTTTCAAGTTTCAAAACTAGTGCTGAAATAGCATCCGCATAAGATCTAGTAGTTCTAAGTATAGAAGCATCATCAAGACTTAGATTCCCAACACAATTGAAGAACTCTTGGATACGTTCTTTTGCCATAACATTCCCTTGCCCCCAAGATAAAAGTTTTAGCATCCAGATTGCCCTTACGTCCAGTCTTATGAGTTTGGCCATCATCTGTTGGTGCCATACCAAAATCACCCATGATTGCAAGCAAAGGATAGATCTGACGAGAAAATGGCGAATGAGAAAGAGGGCGAATAAACACGACAATTTTTTGTAAGTGGGGGAGATGAAAATGAGAGGCAAATGGCAAATAATATAAATTTCAAGGAGATGAGATTTGTGATTAGGAAACTAGTATATGTTGAAGGTGCTCTCCGGCAACGGCGCCAGAATATCCTTTTGATGTCTGCTAGAACTACGTCGATATTTCCCCAAAGAGGAATGGATGATGCAGTATAGTAGCAGTAGGTATTTCCCTCAGTGATGAGACCAACATTATCGAACCAGTAGGAGAACCAAGCAACACAACGTAAATAGCGCCTGCACACAAATAACAAATACTCACAACCCGACATGTAAAAGGGGTTGTCAACCCCTTTCGGATAACGGACGTGATAGAGTTGTAAATATTGATAGATTGAATGCTAAATAAGATAAATTGCAGCAAGGTATTTTTGGGTTTTTGGTTTAGTAGATCTGAAAATAAAAGCAAAGGAAAATAGATCGCAAAGGCAAATAATATGAGAAAGAGACCCGGGGCCCGTAGATTTCACTAGTGGCTTCTCTCGAGAAAATAGCAAACGATGGGAAAACAATTACTGTTGGGCAATTGATAGAACTTCAAATACTCATGACGATATCCAGGCAATGATCATTAGATAGGCATCACGCCCAAGATTGGTAGATCGACTCTTGCCTGCATCTACTACTATTACTCCACACATCGACCGCTATCCAGCATGCATCTAGTGTATTAAGTTCATGGAAAAATGAGGTAATGCAATAAGAACGAAGACATGATGTAGACAAGACCTATTTATGTGAAAATACACCCCATCATTTTATTCTTAGTAGCAACAATACATATGTGGCGGTTCCCTTTCTGTCACTGGGATCAAGCACCGTAAGATCGAACCCACTACAAAACACATCTTCCCAAGGCAAGATAAATAGATCAAGTTGGCCAAACAAAACCCAAATATCATAGAATAAATATGAGGCTATAAGAAATCATGCATATAAGAGATCAAAGAAGACTCAAATGACTTTCATGGATATAAAAAGATAGATCTGATCGTAAACTCAAAGTTCATCGGATCCCAACAAACAAACTGCAAAAGAGTTACATCATATGGATCTCCAAGAGACCATTGTATTGATAATAAAAAGAGAGGCCATCTAGCTACTAGCTACGGACCTGTAGGTCTACATGGAAGTACTCACGCATCATCGGAGAGGCACCAATGGAAGTGGTGAACCACTCTGTGATGATGTCTAGATTGGATCTGGTGGCTCTGGACTCTGCGGCGGCTGGATAAAAATTATGTCTACTCCCCTAGGGTTTTTGAAATATTGGGGTATTTATAGAGCAAGGAGGCGGTCCAGGGGGCACCCGAGGTGGCACAACCCACCAAGGCGCGCCCTGGTGGGTTGTGCTCCCCTCGGAGCTCCCCCCAGGTGCTGCCTTGGCCCAATGGGTGTCTTCTGGTCCATAAAAATCTATGTGAAGTTTTGTTGCATTTGGACTCCGTTTGATATTGATTTCCTGCGATGTAAAAACATGTAGAAAACAGCAACTAGCACTTGGCACTATGTCAATAGGTTAGTACCAAAAAATGATACAAAATGACTATAGAATGATTATAAAACATCCAAGAATGATAATATAATAGCATGGAATAATAAAAAATTATAGATACGTTGGAGACGTATAAGCATCCCCAAGCTTAATTCCTGGTCGTCCTCGAGTAGGTAAATGATAAAAACTGAATTTTTGATGTGGAATGTTGCCTATCATGTTATATCATATTCTTTTCTTTATAGCATGGACATTTGGACTTTTATATGGTTCAAAGCAATAGTCTAGTTTTGACATGAGATTTAAATACTCAAACATATCAACAAGCAACCAAGTCTTTCAAAATATCAATGCTAAAATAAGTTATCCCTAGCCCATCATGCTCAACCATTGATCCATTCATGAAACACACTCGCATATTAGTTACACCCAATGCTCAAGTACGATCATAGTGTTTCCTAGTTGGTGCTTTATAAGATAAGATAGAGACTCAAATTCAAAAGAAAAATTGCATAAGTAAAAGAAAGGCCCTTCGTAGAGGGAAGTAGGGATTTGTAGAGGTGCCAGAGCTCAAAACTTAAAATGAGAGATAAAATTATTTTGGGAGGTGTACTTTTCCCACCATAGGAAATGACTTGAGGTTCCCAACACTTTCCATGCTAGATATATCATAGGCGGTTCCCAAACATAAAATAAAGTTTATTCCTTTTCCACCAAACTTTCTCAAGCCATGGCTAGCCGAATCCCTTAGTAGCAACAATACATATGTGTCGGTTCCCTTTCTATCACTGGGATCAAGCATCGTAAGAACAAACCCACTACAAAACACCTCTTCCCATGGCAAGATAAATAGATCAAGTTGGCCAAACAAAACCCAAATATCAGAGAATAAATACGAGGCTATAAGAAATCATGCATATAAGAGATCAAAGAAGACTCAAATAACTTTCATGGATATAAAAATATTGATCTGATCATAAACTCAAAGTTCATCGGATCCCAACAAACAAACCGCAAAAGAATTACATCATATGGATCTCCAAGATACCATTGTATTGATAATCAAAAGAGAGAGAGGAAGCCATCTAGCTACTAGCTACGGACCTGTAGGTCTACAAGGAACTACTCACGCATCATCGGAGAGGCATCAATGGAAGTGGTGAACCCCTCCGTGAAGGTGTCTAGATTGGATCTGGTGGCTCTAGACTCTATAGCGGCTGGTTCCAAATTCCGTTGACTCTCCTAGGGTTGTTGGAATATTGGGGTATTTATAGAGCAAAGAGGTGGTCCGGGGGGCACCCGAGGTGGGCACAACCCACCAGGGCGCCCCTGGCCCCCCAGGCGTGCCCTGGTGGGTTGTGCTCCCCTCGGAGCTCCCCCCAGGTGTTGCCTTGGCCCAATGGGTGTCTTTTGGTCCATAAAAAATCTCCATGAAGTTTCGTTGCATTTGGACTCCGTTTGATATTTATTTCCTGCAATGTAAAAAACATGCAGAAAACAACAACTGGCACTTGGCACTACGTCAATAGTTTAGTACCAAAAAATGATATAAAATGACAATAAAATGATTGTAAAACATCCAAGAATGATAATATAACAGCATGGAACAATAAAAAATTATAGATACATTGGAGGCGTATCAAAGCCTTGGACGCCTTTGTTGAGAAGCACCTTGACCTCACCACAAAAGTCGTCGCTCATCAGCCGCCGGTCGGGGGCCCGGCGCACTCAGTCGTGGAGGAGGAGGTCGTTGATGGATGCATATTTCTTCTTGCCTCATGTAATCTCAACAGCGATCGCGTCGTCGTGGCCTTAATTCTTATTGTACTATTGTAGCGTCGTTCCTAGCTACTACTACCGTGCTTATCTGTGGGAAAAGCGCCGCCCTATCATTTCCAACCGTTATTACTATCTATCGATTATGCCAAGGAGCAGAACGAAATGTTACAATTTATACATGTTTCTCTACTCCTATAAAAAGAATCAGTTGGTGATGATGGTGTGTTTGTCGTCTGTCATTTCTGACCATTAGATCTACATCTAACAGCTGTGAGGTAAGTTGTGGCATTTTTGCAACACACGGGCCGGCACATTGGTAGTAGAAAGAAACAAATTCCGAGGTTTGGCACGAGTTTGTACTGCGGGAGCACCACAAGGCCTGGCGCAGGAGCTACATTTCCCTCTTGGGGCCCATGGGACCGAGCTTCAGCGGCTCAGGCAGCTGCCTTTAAGTCAATGACATGTGGACCCTAAATGCGGCCCGCTCGCGTGTCATTGTCATAAAAGCATAGGGGCACTGGGATTAAGAGGGGTGAGGCGCAGGTCGGCGGACGTGTGGATGTCATGGGTTCGAGCGGCGTCGTGGGAATCACGTGGGATGAGGCTTACCTGCTCCCCTCCCATGCTCCAATCCATACTCCTGCACCGCTAATTTTCAACCAACGGTTATAATAGATTTCTTCGTGCGGGTCATCTATAGCCTCAAAATAAGGTATACAAAGGTCGTAATTCTAGGAAATAATTTCATGCATGAATCTGTACATGCATGCAAGATCCTTTCCTTTCATGCTCGTCCTCCGATCGTGGTAACAGATGCCTGCCTAACCCATGTAGCACGCTCCGCCACCAGCGAGTAGCACCTCCTCCATGCCAACGCTGAGCCTAGAGGTGTTCCTATTATCATACGTTGACGCGCGGTTCAATGGCGTGCGGCCACGGGCCAGTGTAGGTCGGCTACGGGGAAGCGGCATCGGTGTGGTTCGAGATGCCCAGCTGGCCGTTGTTGCGGCAGCATTCGCGACTCACTCGTTCGAGATGAACGGGCCGGGGGTGGCCTAGCCGTGGCGAGGGTGCCACAGCTAGACATCGGGGTGTTATGAGGCGTAGATCGCCACACTGGCGGGTACTACCTTTATTACTGAAGTAGTAGAAGGCAAATACGGGCCTTTATTTTATTTATTATATTTGTGGCTGAGGAGTGATGCCCGGGACGAAATATGTCAGAACCGCTGGATGAAAATTGGATGGTGCGGGACTACGGATCGGAGCCAGGAGTGGAGCATGTAGGCCGCGTCCAATCGCATGTGGCTGTGGTAGAAACTTGATGGTCGCCACAGTTCAGCTGGCCCGCATGGCATGCACACAAAGGCAGAGGAGTGGTGGGGCCGAGAGGGGTGAGGCGCACGTCGAGGGACGTGGTGCCGTGGGTTGGAGCGGCGTCGTGGGAATCGTGTGTGGTAGTGGTGAAACGTGATAGTTGTCGTGGTTCAACTTCCATGCACAAGATGTCAGGTCTACTGACACATGCATTGCATACTGCTCACTGCAAGTAGTAGTAGTAGAGAAAACTAGGCGGATAAATAGTTCATTATAGTCAAGCAGACCATATCAATGTACACATAGTACACTTGTTCCAAACACATGTACATCAGCAAAATAGTTCATCCATATCAATGTACACAGAGAGGAAATATAATTTTTACGAGAGAGGAAATAGTTCATCTATATGAATGTACACAGAGAGGAAATATAATTTTTACAAGAGAGGAAATAGTTCATCCATCTATAATGCCCTCCTACTGGTGTAGCTTCTTCTTCTTCATTCTTGTCCTCCTCCTTTTTCTGTTCTTCTTCTTCTTCTTCTTCTCATTTTCTATGGAAGACGGCTTCTCAACAAGCTCTTCCGACCTTGCAGCTATCTCGAAACTCACACGGGTATCGAGGGCAGCATATTTTACTGCTCGTAGGTCAAAGGATAATTCTCCCATCCAGACAACCTTAATCCCCACATCTCGTCACCCTTCTCAAGATTTGTTCTGAGCACAAAATTTGCTACGTCGAACAGGGATAGTGTTTCTTTATCACAACCGACTATAGGAATTCTGGCTTCTAGGTTAGCGATGTTTTCCAAGTCAAGGTTGTACGGGCACAGCTTCTCTTTGTCCCCTTCGATGGCTGCCCCACAGAATTATATGTCCTCCCGAGACAAGAAATAGTGGAGCTCACTTGGCATGGAGGGCGTGTGTATGATGTGATACACCAAAACATCATCTTCGAGGCACAGCTGAAGGATGGCGACACGTTGGATCTTCCCAGTGGCACGCTCCATGTACTCTGCATCGAGACCGACGACCTTCATCTCCACGTTTTGGACGGAGTTGGATACATTGTTGATCCACTCCCGAACAACCCTTGGGTGGTCGGTGACGGTGGCAACTATGCTGAACGAGCCTTCAACGAAGACATGTTTGACACTAAAAACATGCATAGGGATCTCTTTCGCCATTTGGAATCACTGGACCTGAGGGCTATGGTTTGGAGAATTAGGATTAAGATGGCTAGTCTAACTGAAGAAGATGATTATTTATAGGGGCTTCGAAATTACTCATGGAGGATGTGAATCCAGTGCGGTTTGAATGTAAATGAAGGAGAGGTGAAGAAGCCAGGGAAAATCGGTTCCCGATGGAGAAGTTAATGGGAGAAGTGGCATGCAGGCAGTTGATTAGACAGCTAGGTAGACCAACCTACAAGACGAAAAGGTTGTGCGGGTAGCGTACTGAGGAGTGGTCTGTGTCTGTGTACGTGTACGTGCCCATCCTTCGATCGCTACATGTGCCACTGGTTACTTGAGGTCACTCTTTTGAATCACCGTGGCAAAACATTTTATGATTCCTTTTTATTTCTGCACCCCTCCTGACAGGTGGGACCTACGCAAAACCAACTTGAGTGGACGAACAGGTAAACAAACATATCCATCTCTTTGCACATACGAAATGTGTCATAGCTGGTTCGGATTGATATTGGCGCATGCCTAGGAGACACAATCTTTTCTGGTTAAGGAATGTGCGGTTATCCTAAAAAAGAAAATAAAAAGCCCTTCTTCGTGCTTCTGCATGCACGAGAATTTTCTTTTGCTCGAAATATGGATGTTACCTGGAGGATGAAGTGAACCCAAAGGCATACCTCACTACTCCATAGGAGTATTTTACTACTAATAGTAGAACAACTGTGGTACACTTGATGGTCAAAATATTATTCATTTGGTCCTCACAGTGAAGTGACAAGACCCTGCGCTGGAGGTGACACTAGTTCAGGCGACGTGTTCGGGTTACCAAAGTTAGCCTCACCTTGTCCACTATGCAGTCACTATCACCGCCGTTGTATAGCATGCCTCGCCTCATCTCCCTCTCGCCTAGCACCACTCCATCTCCATCTCCATCTCGCCGGAGATCCTGAGGTCACTCTTCATCATCTCACTATGCCGCCTTGTACCCTCGCCTCACTCGCCTCCCCCAGTACCACTATTCCCTCGCTAGCCGTTCTAGCACCGAGAGCCTTCTCCCCCATAAATCAAGCCCCCGAAAACCCCACGTTCCAAACTCCACCATGGCCGAACGTGAACTACGCAACATCCATATGAGCCATTATTGGAGCAACCTCCCCAAGTGACATCCTCGACCTCTGTTGTTCGTGTATGGATATGCTGAGCATCGTGCGACTGGTTGCATGCTCGAGCAACATGCATGTGTCCATCGTCGAAGCGAGGCCTCGGCTTTTCAAGACACCCTGCTTGTTGCTATCTGGTCTAGCGAGATTTGCTCACCATGATACGAAGGCGTAGATGATGCCCCTCGACTTCAATCCAATCTCCATTAGCTATAACTTCTTTGTAGGTATGTAGTGGGTTGCCCTACATCATTTCCCTCAACTTCGATCTGATCACCATCGCCCAAAGTTTCTTGGCAGGTATGTACTGGGTCGGCATGAACTCCCACTGAATGGTTGCCGTCAGAGAAGACGGGAAAAAGTTGGTGCTTATGAACTTCCAGACCTCCCATGAGATTATCCTTCCTCCTTTGGAGTATCTAAGGTTTTACCGTAGCGGTCCAAGTCATCTATATTACCACATCAGTTGGACGGACCATATTTTGCAGAAGATTTAAATCTGAAAAGTGCCCACACGATATGTGGATTACGCAGACTTCAAGCTAATTGCCTTGTTCGACCGTGGACTCGCCTATATTTCCGTCGGTGCCTTCTTTAGTTGGAGACAACTCACCTCGTAGTGGATCGTCAAAGCTGATACACACTTTTGTGATGCTATTGAACACAATGGCATCATCTACGCGATCAACAAAGCAGATGGCACCACGTATTGCTAGGATGGCGCATGTAAGTTATTTTCGTCTGATTTTAATGATAATGCCATGACACAGTTTGAACTTTTTATTATGATTGGCATATCCCTGTTTGAGAAGAATCTGAGTAGAACTATGGCAATGTATTAGAGATGCCATAAATTAGCTATATTTGGAATGAGTTTATACATGCGATTGTGACCATGTCATTACAACCAATTTGTACCCTTGAATTATCAAACGGTTAGGAAGATATGGATATTCTCCTTACTTTATAGTAATCTACATACTACTAAATATGAATGTCTATCAATAGCCATGTTAGTTTCCTCATTTTCATGATGTAGAAACATGCATCAAACTGTTGGTTTCATCTAACCATACATTAGGGAAGTAAATGTGCATATGGATAACTCTATATTTGGAAGTAGTAAAATCCTGTAATGCTTACCATGTGTACATACCTATATTCGCCCTTCATCAATCAATGGCTAGAATAATATCCTCACAAGAATTTTACCCATAGAACATGAGTATATAACAATGCATGGTCTATTAGTTTCCTTGAAGAAATTGTTTGTGAGGACAGAACAAGATTACATAACATGCATAACATGGTAGTTTCCTGTGAAGAGTCGATTGTGAGATAACATGAGTACAACCATCCATGGCACATCTATATTTTCAAACCCAATATACATTTCCCTGTATTTTCCTCTCAGTTCCAACAGGGACTGATCAATGTTGTTTCTGAAGGAAGTATGCCCTAGAGGCAATAATAAAGTTATAATTTATTCCCTTATATTATGATAAATGTTTATTATTCATGCTAGAATTGTATTAACTGGAAACTTAGTACATGTGTGAATACATAGACAAAACAGAGTGTCCCTAGTATGCCTCTACTAGACTAGCTCGTTGACCAAACATGGTTATGTTTCCTAGCCATAGACATGAGTTGTCATTTGATCAACGGGATCACATCATTAGGAGAATGATGTGATGGACAAGACCCATCTGTTAGCTTAGCACTATGATCGTTTAGTGTTACTGCTATTTCTTTCTTCATGACTTATACATGTTCCTATGACTATGACATTATGCAACTCCCGAATACCGGAGGAACACCTTGTGTGCTATCAAACATCACAACGTAACTGGGTGATTATAAAGATGCTCTACAGGTGTCTCCGAAAGTGTTTGTGGTGTTGGCATAGATCAAGAATATGATTTGTCACTCCGAATGTCAGAGAGGTATCTCTGGGCCCTCTCGGTAATGCACATCATAATAAGCCTTGCAAGCGAATGACTAATGAGTTAGTCACGAGATGATGTATTACGAAACATGTAAAGAGACTTGCCGGTAACAAGATTGATCTAGGTATTGAGATACCGACGATCGAATCTCGGGCAAGTAACATACCGATGACAAAGGGAACAACGTATGTTGTTATGTGGTTTGACGGATAAAGATCTTTGTAGAATATGTAGGAACTAATATGAGCATCCAGGTTCCGCTATTGTGTTGACCGGAGGTGAGTCTCGGTCATGTCTACATAGTTCTCGAACCCGAGGGTCCGCACGCTTAACGTTCGGTGACGATTTGTATTATGAGTTTATGTGTTTTGATGTACCGAAGGTAGTTCGGGGTCCCGGATAAGATCGGGGACATGACGAGGAGTCTCGAAATGGCCGAGACATAAAGATCGATATATTGGACGACTATATTCGGAGATCGGAAAAGTTCCTAGTGATTCGGGTATTTTTCGGAGTACCGGAGATTTACGGGAATTCAGCGGTGAGTATATGGGCCTTATTGGGCTTTAGGGGAAAGAGAGAGAGGAGGCTGCGTGCCCCCTAAGGCTTAGTTGGAATTGGACTAGGGGGGAGAGTATGCGCCCCCTCCTTCCTTCTCTTCTCTTTTCCCTCTCCTTCTCTCCTACTCCTACTACTTTGAAGGGCTCCTAGTTCTACTAGGAAAGGGGGAATCCTACTCCCGGTGGGAGTAGGACTCCCCTAGGGCATGCCATAGAGAGGGCCGGCCCTCCCCTCCCCCACTCCTTTATATACGGGGGTGGGGGGCACCCCATGAAAACACAAGTTGATCATTGATCTTTTAGCCGTGTGCGGTGCCCCCCTCCATAGAAACACACCTTGGTCGTACCATTGCAGTGCTTAGGCGAAGCCCTGCGCCGGTAGCTTCATCATCTCCGTTACCACGCTGTCGTGCTGACAAAACTCTCCCGTGAAGCTCTCCTGGATCAAGAGCTCGTGGGACGTCATCGAGCTGAACGTGTGCTGAACACGGAGGTGACGTACATTCGGTACTTGATCAATTGGATCGCGAAGACGGTCGACTACATCAACCGCGTCACTAGACGCTTACGCTTTCGGTCTACAAGGGTACGTAGACACACTCTCCCCTCTCGTTACTATGCATCTAGTAGATAGATCTTGCGTGATCATAGGAAATTTTTGAAATACTAAGTTCCCCAATAGTTTCTTGCATTATCCTACTCATACTATGAACAACGTTTACATTAACAATGTTTGTCCTTTTTGATATGATGCAGTGTCCCTACAGATACTGCCCTTTGTAATCACACCACCTTTGCCAAAAACAGGGAAGCACAACTAGTTCCTCGCTCGATCAGACGACAGCAAAAGACTGATGATCATTCGCACACATGAGCTGGAAGAGTTATATTGCAAAAAAAAACACTGTGTACAAGCACAGTGAAATAGTACGTGAGTATCCGGATAGTGGCTGTTACGTCTATGAGCAGGATACCAGCTTGTTGGGGCCTTTAGGATTTTTGAGTTGGAGGCGGGTAAACAGCCTTGGTTAACACTCTTTTTTCACGGACTTAATTATCCGATTAACCGGGAGATCACCATTGGCAAGCACCTTGATGGTAGAGAGGCTATGTATGCTAGGGAAAACTATGTCTACACGGCGAGCCCTAGAACTTTGGGAGCACACTCCCCTTATTGTCAACGATACATACTGCAGCCAAAAGAAGCTTAGAATGACAAAGGCATCTGGATTAACTTTGATCCTTGGATGTCTCAAGTCCGACAGGCAGTGACGTGGTTCAAGCCTTCAAGTTGATAGGTAATTGGGCTGTTGCGTCGAAAGGGTGGAGTTCTGGTGTCTTTGAATCACTGGTGGCTGAAGCGGGGCTGCAAATTATGATGGTGTTGGATCATCCCTCTTCGAATGACTTGTTGTCTTTGCTTCTTGTTCTGGATGGGTACTTCTCTCTTTTGTTATGCATACTCCTTGTCATTTGGTAATCCTCGTCTATGTCACTCTTACTATGTAAGAGTAGTTGGCTTTATTTAGAATGTCATTCTCGTCTGGATCATGAGAGTCTGAGCACCACAGATGGGTGTGTTTTGGTGGTGTAGCAAGACTTCTTACGAACTATCAACTCTTCATGTTTATGTCAGTACTCAGTAGTAGTCACTAGTCAGTGTTTGGATGTTGTACATATCATTGTTTTATCCTATTTATTGTGTCGAACTGCTGGTGGGTTAAATGAGGACATCACCATTCTCCAAAGAGGATATCTCCATTTTTAAGTTATATAATTTGAGCTCAGTGTCTTTTCGATGATGTACACTTATTTGGGCCAGTGAGGTGTCGTTGAATATGGGCCGACTAGCAACGCAATGCCAAACATGTGAATTATGACTCTCAGGCTAGGCGCTCAAAAAAAGAAAGAAAGAGGACTCTTAGGCTGACATGTGGGCCCCACCCGTGTATTCGTGCACTTGCGTGCCTAGAGCATATTGGCGGTTGTTCAAAATTCATGCTACCTTTTCATCCCTGATCTCCTGCCCCTCCCCCACCTCTGGAATCTTGATTCCTACTCCAGTTCCCTCAAATCCCCCTCTAATGCTCCCCGTAATCAAGCGCACTATCATGTCACCGGTCAACATGGATGTCCGAGCAAAATATCCTGAGGTCCGTCCTGCCTTCGGGCGCTGCGTGCTATCGCTCAACATTTGCATGGCGGCGCTTGACGACCAGTTTGCCGGCAAAGTGCTGATGGTAACCATCAACGGCGACCGGCCTCCCATCTCGCCGATCGACCTTGTCAAAGCTCTTGGCATTGCACACAGCATCCAAGCAAGTGACTTGATCGTCGAAGTCTGTCTGCAACTGGCTGATTTCTTCGTCAGGTTCCGGACAACTTTTGACTGCAGACGGGTGTTCGAATCGTCCCGGTGTTTGTTCTGCGATGGCGTGCTGGTGATCTTTGATCAGTGGCACCCAGGATGGGGCTCGATGCCCTCTGAGCTTGAGTTTGTAACAAAGCTCACCTTCCATGGCATGCCTCGACGTGCTTGGAACAGCAAGTCCATGAATGAGCTTATCAACAACCTTGCAGGTGAGCTCGTAAGTATGTTTGTTCCTCCAGACAGCTGGGCTCTGACGGTTATGCCATGGATGAAGAAGTCATCCACCATACCGAAGGTGATTGGTGTTGAGATACCGGTGCAAGAACCAGGGTTGTACTATTCCTCACCACCAAGGCCGCCGCGGACCGTGTTAGGGATGTACGTGTATCGAGTGTTCGTGCATGGCGAAGAAGTGGTCAATCCATCAATCGAAGTCCTCTCGCTGCCGCTGGTGCTCGGGTCCGTCGACGACATCCATTATAGGAGTCAACGTCAGACTTTCCCCGTGTTGCTCGGAACGATGGATGGCATATGGCCTACTCCATCGCGCGGCGGAGGCCACTACTTCTTTGGGAGAAGAGGCAGGGTTGGCTGCCTTGATGTGCTCTAATTTGAGGAAACAACTGAATGTTCTCATATACTAGTTAAATTCGAGCTATCGGTGTGACGCACTGATGTGCCAGTACTATAGGGACCACGATTCCAATAAATCGAAGTCTTGGTGGTCAGCGTCATCCCTGGATCGGTATGCTGACACACACAATACTTGAAGATTTATAACAAAGTTTCAATAACACTTATTACATCAAAAATCCTCGAAGAGGCAATATCCTTTACACGAATATGGATGAAGGCCATCTAAAATAATAAACTGCAGAAGCAATGAAGAGTAGTTGAGTCCATCTAACTCCACGTCAAACATTGAGTGCACGACAACGACCTATCACGCCTTAATCTTGGTCTAAAAACTCTGAAACATGATATGTTGCAGCCATGTAGGTCATCACATTGAATATGCTGGCAAGAACACACTGTAGCAATAATGATGAGCAACATCTACAACTATATGCGTATCTGTCTAGTGGAGGCTGTAAGGTTAATTTTTGCATAAAGCTAATTTATCCCTACAACAAAGGAATAAATTGTATTTACTACTTAGTTTAATTAGGCAAAATATTGAGAGTGGTAACCCCATCTCAATCCCAATCCTCCAAAGTCATTAGTAACCCAACAAGTTATTAAAGTGATGAGATCAGTCCATAATACAAATACCAAGATACTCAAGATGTCCATAACCGGGGACACGGCTATTCATGAATACATTGTACACTCTGCAGAGGTTTCTGCACTTTCCCCATAAGACTCGACCACATCCATGATCGGAACATCGAGACACAGTCTTTCAGAAGCATTTACTCTTTACTCCAGGTAGACCGGTACACCTACTCCTCTCTACATCTGCTAGTCCACCACTGAAAGAGCTCACACAACATACTCAACTATGCCAGAGCCCATAATGGCTTGTGGCTATACACGGAAGTTTTGAGGCACGAATGATATATGACCCCTTTGAGCCTGGGTGGCATTCCATAGGATAATCACACAGTACCCTCGGGATTTCCTAGGACAACACTGGTATAACCCCAGGTGCCCTGCAACCAATCCACCCAGTGGTGTATTAAAGTTACCACCTTAAACATTCACGTAGTTATTATTACACTCACAACTTTCATGAATCTCACATACCAATCCACGTCTACGAGCATGGCTAAGCAATAAGTAACCAAGTGTATATTCCCTTGGGTTGATCTCAAGTCAATGGGTTCCTACCTCATGAACTACTAAGCAATACCGTGTGTGATCAAGTCCTACTCATGCAATCTTTTAGGATAGAACTAATGAAATAAAAAATGTGTATTGGAAAGTATGATCAAAGTATGAACTTGCCTTGCTGACGACCGTTGAAATCTAGAGACTCGTACTAGCAAGCTTCGCACTCCTGAAATTCTATCGCAATCAAAAAATACCATACATAAGCAATCATGCAACAGAACTGAAAAATGAAACTTCGAAAGACTTTGAAAACAAGCGAATAAGCCTTGCACAGAAAACAATTTCTAACAGTACCAAAATTGAATGAATTTGGTCTTATCAGAAAGTTTAGACCATGAGCTTCGATTTGCAAAAAGAACCGATTAAAACGGACTTACGAAACTCAAGATATTATCAAACGAAGTTCAAATTCATATCTATTTGAATTCAAATTTTAAAACATTCAAAAATATGTTTGAGTTCAGGGGCTAAACTATAAAATAAATAACTACGAATAGGTCCCTGGCCGAAAATAAAACAAAAAAGAAAAAAACTAATAGAAGAACATTCATTATTTCATACTAACTAGCGAATATGTCCTCTACTAATCCTAAACGAACGAACGTTCGTTAACTAACTGTGATTTATAAAAAACCGATCTAACCTAACTAACTGAACTAAGCCGGACTTAAAAAGGTAAAATAAAATAACCGTTCTAGGATTTTACCTAGAAAACCGAAGGAAAATTCGTTGCCGGCGACGAGGTTGGAGGCGGCTGCGGTTGCGTTCGGGCAGCGACTCCGGCAAGGCTCGGGCTTCGGCGAGAGGGCGGGGAGGGGCGGCGGAGCGGTCAGTGGAGTTGGCGTGGGCGTAGGGCGGCGGAGTGGAGCAGGCAGCGGCGGCGGCGACGATCTCCGGCGAGGCGGCTGTCGTGCTCGGCGGCTCGGGGCGATGAGGAAAATCGATGTAGGGGCCTCGGTTTATACAGGTTGGGGGCGGTGGTGACTTGGGCAAGGGGAAGGGTCGAGGCGGTGGCGGAGTCCGACGCGTGGACGGGTCGCCGGCGGTGGCGTGCGGCGGCGGGACTCCCGCTCGGGGTCGGGGCGACCGTGGGGTGGGCCGGGCTTCGGCCCAGGCAGTCGCGCGCGCGGGAGGTGGCGGCTCGGCCTGGCCTAGCTGCTGGGCCGGCGCTGGCCTAGCGCGACTTGGCAGCTGGCTCTTTTTTTTAAAACATTTTCAGAGATGAAAAAAATAACCAAAAACATTAAAAATAAAAATACAAAAAATATCAGAAAAATTCACAATAATATATGGTCTTATATATGACCCAGTGAACATTTTTCTGACATAAAACAAAATGCCTAAAAATTAAAATAACTTTTCGATGCAATTTTTAAAATAATAAATTACAACTAAAAATCCAATGAAAAATATTTTTACTCAAAAATCAAATTCCAATATTTTTATTCTGTTTTTGAAGAAGTCGTATTATCTTCCCTCATTTATTTTAAATATTGAAAAACGAAATTTGGCAAAACTATTATTGATCCAACCCCACTTGAAAATAATAAAAATAGTGGGTTTCTCTTCGGAAAACTTCCAACTCTCTCACTTGGGTCCTTGAGTTGCTTAAAGTTTTGGATCAATTTTCAGATAAACACATACTCAAAATACTCAAATTATGAATGCATACGAATGATCTATGATAACATCCAAATTAAAAATTGGGATGTTACAAGTACATTTGATTATGACCTGTTCTGTTTTTGTACCTGAACTTTTTTTAGAAAGGGGTGTATGTCAATTTAACGTGCTAGCAGAACTTATTGTATTGTCTGTCTATTTTCTTTGCACATCATTCAAGATATATCCCCGTCATTGATAAAGACGATGAACCGTTATGTATGAGTTCGTTGGTTTCAACATAGCCCTACCCCTAGCGATCCACTACTTCCACCATGATTGTGCCGCCTGCGTGAAATTTTTGTATGCAAGTTCAGTGTGCTATGATGTTCCATATGATTGTGTCAACTATATAAGTTTTTACTGAGCATCAGCAATGCATATGGCTGAAAGATGTTTTTACGAGCATCGACCAACGTGTCTCTCGCTCTCTCTTACATACACACACCCACACTAGTGGCACCCGGTGAATTATTTCTTCGCTCGTGACAGCTTTTAATTAGGTTCCACTTTACTCTAACTTTTTTCTTAAGTTATTAATTGAGCTCAGTAACTTCAAAAGGTTGTACAGAAGACTTGTTTGGGCCTTTTCAGGCGTCGTTGAATGTGGGCCGAGTAGCCATGTAAAGTTGTATTGTACTACATAGGCCATTTTTGCTGAACATCAGCAATGCAACTAGGCCGACAGTTGTACACAATATCTTTAAATAAGTGCAGCCTAGCCTATGTTTATTTTAATAAAATGCATAGCCCAGTTCACGACTAGTCCCTTATACTCCCCTCTTATAGGGACTCCAGTGCCCCTTGTTCCACGACTCTAGATCGTTCCCATCTTAGGCCTCGCCGTCTTCCATCGCCTTGCTGCTCTCTGTGTGGCGTGGTTAACATGGTCAAGGAATGACTTCCATCGGAAGAGGACTCTATGTGGAAAGGCTGACAGCTGGGTCCACGGCCATAGCAAGGAAGTGCATCCTTATTACATGCAAAATAATGATTCTTCCACCTAACAGTGGGACCTACCAGAAGGGCCTTGAAAAAACATTTCCCCTTTGACAGCTGGGACCCACCAGCTATATCTTCGCACGCAAGGAAGTGCGTCCATATTACGGGCAAAAAAATGATTCTCCTCCCTGACCGCTGGGACCCACCATCGATAACTTCACACGTAAGGAAGTGCCTCCTTATCCTCCCTAACAGTCGGGACCCATCTGGTCGAAGGTACGTAGCGTTGTCATTCTGGTTGCGAACATGTATGTACATACTAGTCGATCGGTCTCTCTGCAACGATGAACTGTGGCCGAGAAAGCAGAGTACGTGTAGTAGTAGAGCCCCCGATGTAGCAGTTCAGGCAGTCCGGTCTAAACCGTGTATACATACGTACAACCCGATGCCAACAAATACGACCACATACATACATACGGGCAGGATCTTGAACGCCTAGCTACTCGCGCATATGTACGGCCAGGGCACATGTACATGGAGAGGCAACGGACGGCAGCAACGACATCGTGTTCATCGGCAGCCAAGCGGCTGGGTCAGAACGAAGAGACAGTGTCATGTTCATCGGGAGTGAAACCATTGGGTCAGAACGCGTTCTGTTCAATGGGACCAACCGACTTGGACGGAACAGCTAGAACGGGGTCTGGCGTACCGCAAAACGTCAGAAAACGACCTTATGTTCGAGCATGTACGGTCAAAACGGGGTCCTGTTCATCGGGAAGGGTCTGGCGTAGCCCATAATGGAGGAAACGGTGTTCGAGCTCCCATGGTCAAAACGGGGTCCTGTTGATCAGGAGGGGTGTGGCGTACTGCAAAACAAAGGAAATGGACTTCTCTTTGACTTCCTATAGTTGTAACGGGGGTCCTATTCATCGGGAGGGGTGTGGCGTACTGCAAAACGGGACTCCACGGGCTACTATTCATACAATGTCTACTGCCTCGCTCCAGCCTCCACGGGCTACTGTTCATACACCGTCGACTTCCTCCAGCATCCACCTGCACTGTTCATCCACCGTCGACTTGCTCCCGCCTCCACCAGCTACTGCTCACCATGGGGTCCTGTTCACCCAGCCTCCATCGGCTATTGTTCTACCAGCCCTCCACATGGGAGGTCCTATTCAACCAGCCCTCCACGGTGTCCTCTTCATCCACCCCCAACCAGCTCGGGTGTGTGGCGGCCTACTCTCGACCGGGGTCCTGTTCATCCAGCGGCAACGTCCTCTACTACCATGGGGTCCTGTTCATCCAACCCCTACCGGGAACTATTCATCCTACCCCAACAATGGCCACTATTCATCAAGAGGCAGCAGCAAGGTTCGATCGGCTTCAGTTAGCAGCAGTAGGGAAGGAATCGATCGGGTTCAGTTAGCAGCCAACATGGATCAATCACTTGGGTTTAGTAACTTGGCTAGTGCAATCGCTCGGGTTTAGTAAGCGAATGCCTCACTCGGGTTCAGTTACAGCCCAACGCCTCACACATACACGCGACCCTACGGGTTCGAGAACTATGTTGACATGACCGAGACACTTCTCCGGTCAATAACCAATAGCGGAACTTGGATGCTCATATTGGCTCCCACATATTCTATGAAGATCTTTATCGGTCAAACCGTAATGACAACATACGTTATTCCCTTTGTCATCGGTATGTTACTTGCCCGAGATTTGATCGTCGGTATCTGCATACCTAGTTCAATCTCATTACCGGCAAGTCTCTTTACTCGTTCCGTAAAGCATCATCTCATAACTAACTCATTAGCCACATTGCTTGCGAGGCTTCTTATGATGTGCATTACCGAGAGGGCCCAGAGATACCTCTCCGATACTCAGAGTGACAAATCCTATTCTCGATCTATGCCAACCCAACAAAACCTTCGGAGATACCTGTAGATCATCTTTATAATCACCCAGTTACATTGTGACATTTGATAGCACACAAGGTATACTTCCGGTATCCAGGAGTTGCATAATCTCATAGTCGGAGGAATGTGTATTTGACATGAAGAAAGCAATAGCAGTAAAACTGAACGCTCAATATGCTAAGCTAACGAATGGGTCTTTCCCATCACATCATTCTCTTGATGATGTGATCTCATTATTCAAATGACAACACAAGTCTATGGTCAGGAAACTCAACCATCTTTGATTAATGAGCTAGTCTAGTAGAGGCTTACTAGTGATGTTGTGTTTTGTCTATGTATTCACACTTGTATCAAATTTTTTGTTAATACAATCCTAGCATGAATAAAAGACATTTATCATGATATAAGGAAATATAAAAAACAACTTTATTATTGCCTCTAGGGCATATTTCCTTCATTGCGGTGGGTGAACAAATTACTGTCAAGCAATTGATAGAAGAGCGAATAATTATAATAAAATCTGTGGCAATGATCATGAATATAGGCATCACGTCCGTGATAAGTAGACCAAAACGATTCTGCGTCTACTACTATTAAGTTCATAAGAACATAGTAACGCCTTAAGCAAGATGACATGATGTAGCGGAATTAACTCAAGCAATATGATGAAAACCCCATCTTGTTATCCTCAATGGCAACAATACAATACGTGTCATGACCCTTTCTATCACTGGGATTGAGCACCGCAAGATTGAACCCAAAGCAAAGCACTTCTCCCATTGCAAGAAAAATCAATCTAGTTGGCCAAACCAAATGTCGGTGTATTTGGATCGACACTTATGGGATCACAAGAATCCCTACTACGGTTGCGGGGCGCGGGGTTGAGAGAAGAGCGGATCTAACTATCGGGACACGGTTCCTTTACCAAGGTTCGGGCCGCAAAGATGCGTAAAACCCTACTCCTGCTTTGGTGGATTATATGTTGGTGTTCTTCAGCTAACGAGGAGCTCCAAAAGAGTCGTGAGGGGTTCCGAAAAGCCGAATCCTTCTCCTGGTCGCCTCGGGCCTCCATTTATAGGGAAAAGGGGTCGCCACAGTGGCACACAGGAGGTGGAAAGGGTACAGTAATGCGAGGTTATCCCTCGCATTACAGGACAAGGTGCATTTAATGCGCCCTGCTTAGGTGTCCTTGCTTTATCGGGGACGAGGGGAGACGCCCGTCTTGTCTGTCGCCGCTCCTCCTCGTGTCGACACGCGCCCTGGCTAGTGGTGCCTGAGGTGCCATGTAGGCAGGCAGGCAGCTGAGGTGGCGCAACGGCGGGCCTCCATGAAGATCTATGGGTTGCCACGCAGGAGCATGTCCAGCTGGTTGGGTCAGCAGCTGTGTGGGTCGGTGGAGACCCAGTTGGCGCGGGCCTGACGGTGGCCCCGTGGGTGTCCTCGTCATGGGCCTTGCCGAGGCCACGGCAAGGTTCTTGCCGCGGCGCCTGTTGTCATCCCCGGCAAGGTGCCTGCCGGGGGCCTTGTGGATCCCCTTGGCTGGGATCCCGCCAAGGGTCGTCGTCTTCTTACCTTGCATCTGATCTTGAAGGTCTTCACAAAGATCTGCATGCCACTATGGGGATATCTCCCGAATCCTCGCCCCATGGGGGCGGTGGACTCAAGGGTGATTCACTCCGTAGG
>LR738710.1:520588798-520647838 GCA_902687465.1 Secale cereale
GGGGGGGGGGGGGCGAGCTGCCGCAGCAAGGGTCTTGCCGGGGCTGCCAGAGCCGGCCCCGGCAAGGATCTTGCCGGGGAAAACCGCTTCGTCCCCTTGCTCTTCGTGGTCTTGTTCTCCACAGTGTCGCTCCAGTCTCCATCAAGCTTCAATCTTGCCCCGGCTTACCTCCCTTGCCATGCTTGGTGTGATGGCACCGTGGCTCAGACTGCCCGTGCACAGTCATAGGGGTACGAAAAGTGTACCCCTCTTTTTGTACACCGACAGGAGCCCCCGGGCCTGGGCCACACATAAGCGCGACACGTTGTTGGGCCAGGCCCAGAAAGGTGCGCGGGCAGGCGGGGTGGTTCTCACCGTGGTAAAATTTCCACGCGCTGCGCCTCCCACGACCCGCGCGCGGCGCGGGGTGGAGGGGCGCGCGTGACGTGGGTGGCATGCGTGGGGCGGTTTCCACATGCATGCGTCACGTCGCAGTAAATGCGAAAGGAGGCGGCCCGCGTCTTCCCCATAAAAAGGAATAACCGCGAGCGCGCTGCTCACTTCCTCCACTTTCCTCGCGCCTCTTCCAATCTCAGAGCCGCTGTTCCCTCGCTTCCTTCCTTCCGAAGCTTTCCTCTTCGCCCGCCGTCGTTGCTTCGCCATCCCCTCTCCTCAGCCTTCCCATTTAGCCGTCATGGCGTCCAAACTCGCCAAGGGCAAAGGGGCGACCAAGGGTGCCGGGCCTTCGGCGCCGCCGGAGGGCGTATTCACGGGGGATCGGACGAAGGCCGCCATCTTCATCCCGTCGTCAGTCGACGTCTTCGAGCTCCGGGCCGTCTTCAAACCCCTTTGGGGGGCGGAGACGGGGGATCGGGCGAAGGGCTTGGGCCATCCGGCGACGCGCGTCGTTCTGGCCGCTTGCGCTCCGCCCAGCTCAAATCGGTACCCCTTCTTTGTTGATTATTTCTCCTGCGGGTTGTGTCCTCCCTTCTCCGACTTTTTCTGCGATATCATGCACACTTTTGGCTTCCGTCTTTTGGATTTCACCCCAAATGCGGTGGCATGCATGGCCTTCTTTGCCCACCTGTACGAGGGCTTTGTTGGAGTGCAGCGCAACACGGCGCTCTTCCGCCACTACTTCATCCCTCGGATCTAGCCAGGAGGCTTGGTCTCCGGAGGCATCGCCTGGATTCCGAGACTCAAGGTGGTGTACCCGGAGGGCGCCGTGAAGGAGAGGTGGGACGAATGGCGCGACCAGTGGTGCTGGATCGAGGAGGACGAGCCGCCAACGTTCTGCAAGGTCCGCCGGGTGCCGCCGGTCCGTGGCAGCGACTGGAGCAACATCGACGCCACCGACGGGAAGCTCGTCGTTGCCGTCACCAGGATCACCCGGCTTGTCCAAGCCAGACTCACCCTCGAGATGATCGGGGCGGATTTCATCCGCCGTCAGATTGCTCCGCTGCACCAAAAGGGGAGGCCGGCCTGGCTCTTTAGGAACACGGCCGACGTCATGCGGCTCCGCACTGGCCCCAAGCACAACTTTACAGTGATGGGACATGCCCATTTCTGTCAGCGGCTCTTCTAGCTGGATGTGAGTCACGGCGGTGAGGTTGAGCGGACCGGCAAGGCTACGAAGGCCGCCGCCAAGGCCAACAAGGCCGTCAAGGGGCAGCTCTTCAAGCTGCCAGCGGTAGTGGTCCCGCTGTGCAACAATTCGCGCCAATCCGAAATCGTCGCCATGATGCCGGAATGTAACGCGCACGGCCCCGTCCCGAGCTGGCAGGAGCCGGAGGACGAGGTCGTGCAGTAGTTCTTTGATTCCCTGGTCGAGGTGTGTGTCAATCCCGACGCCGAGCGGTGGCTCGTCAGGGACACCACCCCAGAGGAGCTGGACTACATCGTCGCCAGGGCGAAGGAGGCGCAGCTCATCAAGGAGGTCGGCAGTGCCGGAGGAATGGAGGACCAGGTCGCCACGGCTGCGGAGGAGGAGGAGTTCGCCCAGTGGGCAGCGGATGCCGGAGAAGCTAGCAGCGCCAGCACCGGGGCCCCATTGGTTGAGGATGCGGCCGACGAGTCGTCGTCGGAGGAGGATGTGGCGGCTGGCTGGGCGCCAATCAGGGGAAGAGGGCGAGTCTTGCGGCGGGCCTGCTCCGTCGAGGTGTGCACGAACTCCGCTCCCTCCTTCGCCTCACGAGGGCCATGGCGGCGAAGAAGTCGGCGAAGGTCGCCGAGAAGAAGAAAGCGGCAGCTCCCTCTCCGTCGAGGTGTGCACGAACTCCGCTCCCTCCTTCGCCTCCCCCGGCAGACGATGATTCGGAGGGCGATGCGGAGCTCCCCTTCGACCTCGGGCCCCTCAGCCCGAAGAGGAAGAGGAAGACGGCAGAGGAGGAGGAGATGGACGACGAGTAAGTATTCTTCATCGTCACCCCCATCTCTCTTGATCATGCCACTCATCTTAACTTGTCCTTGCTTCTTCAGGGATGCAGAGACGTTGGCCCAGAGGGTGAAGAGGGCCAAGGCTTCAGCGAGCAGCCAGCCCCCGGCCGGGGCTACAGAGACACCACTGGTGGTGTTGAGCAGCTCCGATGGCAGCCCTCGGCACAGCCCCCAGCGTAAGTCCGCCAACCTTTTCTCGCTCGACATGCAGTAGGCGTCAGATGCTGAAGGCGTCGACCTTGCCGGTTCTGTAGGACGGGAGCAGCAGCAGGAGGAGCCGCGGGGGGCCACTCCCAACACAGCACCCCCATCGACCACGCCGCCCCGAGGGGCTCCCCGGCAAGGGCACCAAGCATGGAGCCCACACGCATGGAGGAGGAGGAGGACTTGGGCGCTGGCGGCCCGCCCCCGGCGTCCAACGCCGGTGGGGAGGGAACTTCCACTACACAGCCCGGCGCTGGTGAGTTGCCCGCCTTTCGCCTTTGCTCATCCCTTGTATTTTTTTCTTGACTTCGTTTCCCGCGTCACGGCCCAGGCCCTCCTCCAATGGATTTTGACGACGCGGACGCCGTCATCCAGGAGGTTGCTGAGGAGGCCGCGGCGGAGGCCGACGAGATTGCCGCTGGAGAGGCCGCCAAGGACGTCGCCGGGGCCGCCACGGACGAGACTGCCGACGATGCCGCCAACGGTGCCGCCGAGGGCGTCGGCGGTGAGCCTGCTAGGGAGGTCGGCAAGGCCACAACTGAGGAGGAGGCGACTGATGACCAGCCCTCTTCCTCCGCGGCCCCGGGCCCCGGCAAGTATCTGAAGGTGAGCGACAACCTCTTCGTCCACCTTGCCGGAGCGTCAAGCTCCCGGGCGCCCGCCGGGGAGGAAGTCTTCGACGGCGAGGTGTTCGCTACCGCCGGGCTCGAGGTTGTTGAAGAACCGAGCGCCGGCGGCGACGGCTCCCTAGAGGAGCAGCTCTTCCGGGCCATGGGGGGCAACTTCCAGAAGCTCCAGGCGCTCTACCGCGCCCGTTTGGACAAGGTTAAGTCCAGAATGGCAGCGGTGGACGAGTCGGAGGTGGAGGGCCTCCCAGGAAGATCTGGCTCAGCGCAATGTGGAGCTCATCATGAAGATGGCCGCCATCGAGAAGGCCCAGGAAGAGGCGGCAAATTCGGCTGCCGCGGCGGAGGCCGCCCGGAACCAGCATCAAGCCGCTTTCGATTCCCAGGAGGAAGACCTCTCCGCGCGTGAGGCGAAGCTTGCCGCGACACTCCGCGGCAAGGATGAGGAGCTCGAGGCTCTTGTCGAGCGGCAGACTCACGAGCTGGGGCAGAGGCACAAGGAGGCGCTCGATGCCCAGGCTCTGGCTCACGCCGGCAAGATGCAAGAGTTAGAAGTGGAACGGGACAGGCTAAACGAGCAGGCCCTCAGGCTGTCTGACGAGAAGACCAGACTCAACTGCGCCTTGACGGAGGCGCAGGGAGTGGTCATCAGCAAGACTAGGGAGCTCTCCGAGGCGCAAGGCTCCATCAGAGATCTCAGGCTGAGGCTAGAGAATCTCGAGAAGGCGTTGGCGGAGAGCTCTGCTTGGGAGGGGGCCTTGGCCAAGAGCTTGGAGGAGGAGAAGCAGCTGCGGGCAAACGAGGGCGCCTCCCACCAAGAATACGTGGTGGAGGAGAATAGGTGGATCAGCCGGCTGGAGGACATCGCTGGCAGGGTTACCTCACAGTTGGCCCTCATGGGGGTGCCGAACGTGAGGTATGCCCCTGAATGGAGCGGGTCCGTCAACGCCAAGCTGACCCTGTTCTTCGAGGGCGTCCTCAGTGCCTTGATTGATCTCCACTCCAACAGAACGGCCACGCTTGCCGGGGAGGCCCGGCGACTCTGCCGGGGAGTCATGACCAAGGTCCTCACCAAGGTGGCGTTCTGGAACCCCGCCCTCAACTTCGAAACCGCGATGGACAGCTTGCCGGAGGATGCCAACCTCACGGCGCTCAAGGAGCGCATCAAGCCTGTCATCAGCCGCATCGACGAAATCAAGAGGGTGGAGGGCCAGCGCCGGGATTAGATATCCCGTTCTTCTTTGCCGCTGCGAGTTCATGCCCAAGACAAATTTTATCTTTAGTTAGAACCGCAGCGATAGCATGATGTAATATAACTTTGAAATATCTTTAGAAACATGCATGTTATTTTCCTGTTTGCTGCCTCCCTGTGTTTCCACCCTACGTTAACTGGGTAGGCTTGCCGGCGCGAAATACCCAAGCGGCGCACTACTAGGAAAAGGCCTATTAATGGCGCACCTAATTTGGCCATTAATGGCGCATTAGTGGTGCGCCATTACTAGCACGCCATTAGTATTTGATACTAATGGCGCACCTGTGGTGCGCCATTAGTATCTGGTATACTAAGGGCGCACCGCAGATGCGCCATTAGTGTGCACCGTAGTGCGCCATTAGTATGCCTCCCAGGGGCCATGTGTACCCAGGTGCTTTGGCATACTAATGGCGCACTAAGGTATGATGCGCCATTAGTTATGTCCGCATAGTAATGGCGCACTGGCTGATAATGCGCCATTAGTATGCTTTGGCACACTAATGGCGCACTGTGCTCTGATGCGCCATTAGTATGAATATTAGGTTTTTTTTAATATTATTTTTCTGTTTTTTTGCACAGATTACAAAATGTATAATTGCACAGAATATAGACAGCACACATCAACAACACATTCATCGAATACAATAGAAGATTAGTCTCTGAATACAATTCATCATATTAGTCTCCGAATACAATTCATCATATTAGTCTCCGAATTGAAAAGACCGAACAAAGATAGAACAATATATTACAAGTCTCGAGACCGGGAGTAGCGAGTTTGTCTTCACATTACAAGTCGATATCGATCATCTAAATTACCATCACATAGAAAAGAGATGCGGTCGTCACGATGAGCATCATCATGATGAAACTCGTTTTCATCCGGTTCCTCCAACGCTCCCTCCCCTCTCCCGCTAGATAGCGGGCGTATCTAGATTCGGCCTCGGCCCTAGTGGTGTACCCTTTGTAACTGTTACCACTGAATCGGTGAACCTATCTCCGACACTCCTCCCAGTCGTCGTAGACTCCGGGAACCTTACCCTTGTACACGACATATGACGACATCGCTATATATGCACTAGCCAAACGAAACGTTAGTACCAATTCACAGACAATTCATAAGCAATATATAAGTATGCAACAGAACGATCGAAAGAGAAAAGCAAGACATTAATAGCATCGATTACATCTAAGTTGAACGACTCTCGAAACCAAAGAGACATACTACAAGTTCATTAAAGTTTAATTACAACATGAGCCAATCGATGTTTCAGAACTAAACACAGCATCACTGCTTTTGACTCGACTCAATGCACCAGAGCGTGGATGAAGCCGCCGTCTATCGTGGGAGTCATGAAATCACGGGCGTTGTCAGCCTGCATTTGTAGCATTGTGTCGATGTCACTGTTCGACGGTTGATTTCTGAGGTAGAACTGCCCCGAGGTATGAAGGACATCTTGATGGATGATTTCCGCAAACTCCGACTGGATGCGAAAGAAATCTTGTCTGATGTCCGCGTCCTGGATTGCCGACACGCGTGCAGCCCAATCTTTGAGCTTACTCGGTAGCAGAAGTTGATGATGGTCCCGTACGATCACCCGCATGTGATGGATGGCGTAGTAGGCACCCTTCTGACCGCCAGGCGGCTGCTTGACGCAGCAGAACGTCGTGTTGTGGGAGAACACGTGCTTGCCGTACTTACGAGTTGTCCTGGTGAAGGTGCCTCCAGATTTGGCGTAGCCGGCGAGAACATCATCAAGAACCTTCTTGACATTTGTGTAGTCTACAGCCGACTGACGGTCCGGGTCGAAATACGTGGCCATGGAATATTTGGGGCTTAGTAGGATGAGCGTGCACTGTGTGTCACTGCAGAAAACATGGAATGTTAAAAGAAGAACGATCGAAATCTAAGAATTCATATGTTACGGGGCGGTTGAGGCGGAGGACTTACTCGGGAAAGTAAGGCACGAGGAAGTTATCCTTATCTCGGTTTGCCAGAATGACGCCTTCGAGGTAAGAACTCGCGACTTGCCGGTCCCCAGCGCTGCCCAAGATCTTGGCACCCATGTAGAAGGGGTCCACTATCACGATGTCCGGGGTCTTGTCGCGAATGATCCGCATCTCCATACTCAGCGAAAATAGCCGAACGAAGGTGTAGTGCAGCGGATGAAGGTTCAACATAGCGTGGATGTCATCAAACCGCAGGACGATCGTACCCCCGATGGAGTTATCCACAAAGCCCTTGCCCTCCGGCACCTTGGCCGCGAAAACCGGGTATGCCACATCCTTCTCTCTGAGACGCCGCTTCTCCAAAGAAAGAACACTGTCATGCAGACTCCACATAGCACCGGTTGCAGCATCGAGCATATTTGTCGGTAGCATCGACCTACCCGCCACATGCACCCTACTCATTACATCCTCAGGTGAAGGTGGCCCGTCCTGAGCACGGATCGTACTCGGTGCCGGCTGCTCGCACCCTTGTTAGTTTTTCTTTTGCGTTCCTTCTTCTTGATCTCCTGAATTGGGACCGAGTTCTGCTCAGAGACCGCCTTCTTTATTGTGTTGGGGCTGATCATATTTCGCACCTCGCCTCTCCGAGGCTCGGTGAAGTCGGCAGCTGGAGGCGTCTCCTGAGAGCTGAACGGCAGACGACGCCTGTTGCAACTTGGCTTCTCCGCGGTACCGGCTTGATCGCGCACGTCTTTTGTTGGGTTGGGTTCTTGAGAAGGAGCCCCCATGAAGTCGTCACCGTACCCATGATCGGCAAAGTACTGATCGACGTTGGCAAATGTATCGTCGTCGTCGTCGTTCTGATCCTGTGCCATATGCATGTTTGGATCCAGTGGCATAGGGATGTCCGGCACCGTTGCGGCGGACTTGCCATGGGGACGACTTGGCGCCGGCACGACTGGCGGTGTTGTCTTTGGTGTGGTTTCCCCCGCCCCCAAACGAATCTGACTCTTCGGCCAAAGCAGGGGCCAGCTCAGGCAGGCGCTGAGGGTCATGACTTCATCATCGTCGGCCCCGACGGGTCGAATCGGAGGTAACACCTCGTCGCAGCCTGGCAGCACCCGAACCAGTTGAACCCTAAACAAGTTGGGTGGCATCTGGGTACCGTGGAACAAGGGCTGGCCCAGTTGAACGATTTTTCCCTTGGCGACATCGACCAACTCGTTGTTCACGAAGTGCAGGAGAGTGCACAGAACGTCGGCGGCGCCCTGCGAAAACATGTAGGGCGTCAGGGATGCCTAGTCAAAGGCAAGGAGATGAAGTCCTCGGCCGAGAGAGGCTTAATTAGTTACCGTGATGATGGCGTCGAGCTCGGCTAATGTCGAGGCACCGCCAACGGCGGGCGTGCAGTTGACGGAGGGGCCGCTTGCTGCAGAGGTGCCGGCCGGCGTACACACGGGTGCATTAAGCTCCCGTGCCGGCGTCGGAGACACCAATGCCGCCTCCGCCGGAGACACCAATGGCCCCGCCATCGCGTTCTGCGAGTTGCTGGCCGTGAAGCTGGGAATCGGGGGCGGCCCCTGTTGGCCGCCAGCAATCCACGCCCGCAACCCCCCGATCAAGCTAGGCACAATGGCGGTGATCGTCGCTCCGATCTGTTGTTGCACTTGCTCTTGGACAATCCCCGGAATCCGCGCCACCTGTGCCTTGAGTTCTTGAACCTCGCGCGCCTGGCTTTCCGAGCTGGTCTTTTTCTCCTTTCGCCCACCAGCGTTATAGTATGACGATCATTTTGTCGACAAGCCTTTGCCGGCCACACGACCAGCTGACGTCGGCTTCTCGAGCTTATCCTTGTTCTTCATTACATTCAACGCCCTATTTAGAGTCGTGTCCCAAGGGCCGCTCTTAGTCGACCCCGCGCTACTGCTTTCAGTCGCCTGCGGAAGGAATGTGAATCATTTAGAAATTTGGCTTCATTAATTAGAATGTAACCATATGGAGGTAATTACGCGGGGGTGTATTCCTTACCAGAACAGCCTCAAGCGCCCTGGTCTTCGGATCCGTGGTCAGCTCCTTTGTTTTCGGGTCCTTCTTGTACCGGGCCCTGATAAAGTTCCTGGTCTGCTTGTCACCGTATTTATCGAAGAGGGGCGGTAGGCCTTGCTCGGCACGGTCCGCCTCCTCCTTGTCCCATATAGGCTCCGCCACTCTGTAACCGCCGGGACCGAGTGTGTGTTCCCCTAAGTTGAGCTGCCGCATTTCTTTCCCCCACTGACTTGATTCGGAGTGTGCGGCGCTCGAGCAATTGATCTTGAAGTCGTTGTAGTCATCTTCGGTGATCGAAGGATGTTTCTCCTTGATCGTCTCATAACTCTCACCTTTCTCGATCATTCTCTTCACATTGGTTTTCCAAGTAGACAGGGCCTTGCCCATCTTCGTGAGGGCAGCATTGTTCACTTTATTCCCTTTGAGGCTTGTGTTATCAAATTGAGCGGGGAACTTGTATCGTTCGTGCAGCTTTGTGAAGAGGAGGTTGCGGTAATTCCCGTTGTCAGGATGCCTCAGGTTCTCGCTGTTGATCGAGACGGTGCTCCGGAGAATGCACCCGAGCTGAATCGAGTACCCCTTGACTATTCGTTCGGGCGCCGTTGGATTCCCGTCGGAGTCCACTTCAGTAACTTCCTCCTTGAGGGTGCGGAGCACGGTCGGGCGCCGGTCCTTCCGTTGCCTCTTCGGTTGGCTGCCATCTGTGCGTGCGCCGCCATCATCAGTGGTGGCATTCTCGGCGGCACCATCAGTGGTGGCATCAGTGGGGTCATCCTCCGCGGTACCATTAGTGGTCTCAGGATCGGTGTGGAAGGCGGCGTCCTCATACAAGTGAGGTTGTTCCTCCATCTCCTGGGACAGCTCCCAGAATGCCTTCCCGCCCGAACCGCCGGCCTCATCGTTGTTGGCCATGTTTCTCTCTAAATAGGAACAAAGTTTGGTCAAAAAGTTGGTTATTGTCAAGGAACAAGATCATGGTCTCATCATTTAGGGTTTGTCGACACCGAGGCATCCTAAAAGCTAAGCTTTTATAATTGAGGGTTTTTCGACGCCGAGGCACCCTAAAAGCCTAAGCTTTCATCATTTCGGTTTTTATCGACACCGAGGCACCCTAAAAGCCAAGGTTTCATAATTTATGGTTTGTCGACACCGAGGCATCCTAAAAGCTAAGCTATGAAGGAGAATTGTAAGTTGGGCCTAATCACTTGGCTCTATTGCCGCCTATGGTTTAATGCAGCTAGAATAAAGGGGCACTTGATCCTACCTAATTAACCACTAAGATACCCCGGCCCATGCATTAGTCACAAGTACCCTATATGTCCTATTTTTAGCAAAGTCATGCTAAAATTCACGGAAAATTTCAGCATGACCTTTGCTGAAAATAGGACATATGGAGTACCCGAATTTGCCGGAACGGAAGTTAATCAACATTCCAGCAAACTCAAGGGCCTCTCGGGGTACCTGCAAAACTATCACAATGTGATCACAAGTCTTTCTCAATGTGATCATCATCTTTACAAGTCTTTCTCAATGTGATCACAAGTAATTCAGAGGCATCACAAGTAATTCAGAGCATCACAAGGCATTAGTAGTTCAGTACATGAACAAGTTTTACCAAGCACATCAATATGTACTGTATTTCATTGTGGAGTGATATACAGTATGTTACAGCAAAGAAACTGCTTAATCCACATGCCTCAACTTATCAACAGTCATTACTTGTCAAATACAGAAGAAGGAATAATTTATTTGTGACATAGTTACAAATGATGACAGAATAAAGCAACACCCTGTACTAGCCTAAAAACATATAATTAGAGCAACTTCATATTGTCTAAAATCCCCCTTTTCTTTTCTTTTTCTTTTTCACCTGAGGGCATGTAAATCATGTACACCTTTTTATCTATTAAAAAAAACTGTAGACGCTTCCTTCAGTAAAAAAAAGGAACTATGGTAGTAGTGCCAGACCCATATTTTTAGGACTGATATTTAATCCATTGCTACAACTTGAGGTATATGTGTCAAGAACCCTCATGGCATGCTAAGTGTCAAAAGGTCAGCCAACAAGGCAATGGCCTGAATGTCCTTATCATGGTATTAACCTAACCCAGAAAAAAATACCTCACTTATACGAGGGTTATATTGAACTTAACCTAGACAAGCTAGCTGTGGCACCATCCTAGGCTCATTAGGCCATGGTCCAACCCAGATATAAGATTCACCAATAGCATTGCACTAAACTACTGAAACTACTCCAAGTCCTACACTAAACTACTAAACTACTGAAACTACTCCAAGTCCTACACTAAACTACTAAACTAAGCTAAGTACTACTGCTTGCAAGTCCTACACTAAACTGAAAATGTTTCAGTTAATTATGCTACTCTAGTACTAACACAAATTATGCTACTCCAGTACTAACACAAGGAGTACAAGCATTTCACTCAAGGAAAATTGCACTCACAGAGCACTCTAGATCAACTGATGCGAAATATTTTACTAACCTAAAAAAATTGCACTCACAGAGCACTCACAAAGCACTCTAGATCAACTCCAGCACTCACAGAGTACTCCAGTACTAACCTAAAAAAATTGTCTGTCTGCGATTTCTACTGATGCGAAATCAACTTATATTTTTCTTGTAGATCAACTCCAGCACTCACAGAGCACTCACAGAGCACTAACAGACCTAAATTTTGATCTAGAGTACTTCAACGAAAATGGCAGAAATACAAAAAAAATGACTTCGTGGTGGTGATTAGAGAGGAAGGAGGGAGGAGTGATGGCTACCTGCGTATGGAGTGGTCGCCGGCGTAGCTCCGGGCGGCGGCGTTGCTACAGAGTCGGGGAGGCGTCGGGGGCGTCGGACATCGGGGGCGCGGGCGTCGAGGGCGTCGGACGTCGGGGGCGCGGGTGTCGAGGGCGTCGGGGGCGTCCGGGGCGTCGGGGGCGCGGGCGTCGAGGGCGTCGGCGGCGCGGCGCTCGGCTCAGCGGGGGTGGCGCGGGGGCGGCGGCGCGGTGCTGGAGGGAGAGAGAGGCGTCGGGGAGAGGGGGGAGATCTGGCGAGGGAGAGAGAGGAGGGTGCGGCCGGTGGGGGGCGATATGGATGGGGGGATTACTAATGGCGCACCGCACCTCTATGGGCCATAAGTATGTAGAATCTAATGGCGCACCACCCCCAGGTGCGCCATTAGTATTGTGTTCTAGTCACTAGCCCGACTGGTCAGGTATATATTCCACCTAACCCACTACCCAACAGAACCCACCCACTAGCCCGACTGGTCAGCACGCAGCACACCCACCAGGAGGTCCTGGGTTCGATTCCCAGGCTCCCCAAATTTTATTTTTTTGCATTTAAAATGTTGTTTGACACTTATTTGTGTTTAAATATGTTCAAACTTGTTTAAATCATAACAGTAATATTTTTTTATAAAAAAGTAATAATTTTTTTAAAAATATCATCAAATTTGTTATTTGAAAATATTTATGAATATGAAAAAATATCATCAAATTTATTATTTTGAATATATCATGGGTCGGCGGCGGCGGTTGAGTAGGGGAATCGAAGGTGCGGGGGGTCGGCGGCGGTGGTTGAGTAGGGGAATCGAGGGTGCAGGGGGTCGGCGGCGGCGGCCGGTGGACCGGGGGGTGCTCGGCGGCGGCGGTTGAGTAGGGGAATCAAGGGTGCGGGGGGTCGGCAGCGGCGGCCGGTGGACCGGGGGGTGCTCGGCGGCGAGGGGGACTGGATCTGGCGAGGTGGGATAGCGATCGAGATGGAGGGGGGGTCGAGATCGAGTGTCCATGAAATTTAAAAATATTCATGATAGTTCAAAAAGTGCCCATGAAATACAATCGAGAAATGAAGGGTACGATTTAAATACAATCGATCTTAGCTAGCTATCTGTTCACAATCTTCTTGCCCTTCTTTTTCGCAAATGGAGTTCTTCTGTGGAACGGACGTCCTTTAGGTAGGGTGGTCCTGCTTCTTCTTGTGGTGTAAGCTGCTACTTCATCTTCGTCGTCATGTTCGATCCTCGGGTCGCCGTACTTGTCGAAGTCTTGCTCATTGGCTACTCCATCCATTCCGATGATCTTCCTTTTGCCTCTCCTCACGACAACACGACTGGGGTTTGACGGATCGGTAATGAAGAAGCATTGGTCAACTTGGGAAGCCAATACCCATGGCTCATTTTTCGCGGTGACGTTTGCGCCCGCGGTCTTGGATTTGGCTTCGGGTATAACCATGGTGGTGAAATACCAGTCTTCTTTTAGGACGCTCTTGGCCCATCTGACACGGAACATCGGGACCTTCTCGCTAGCGTAGCTCAGCTCCCAGATCTCCTCGATCCTTCCGTTGTATCTGTCCTTGTCATTACCGGTGTAGGATTCCATCATTACCCCGGAGTTCTAATAACCATCGCTCTTCATGTCCTTGGCCTCGGTGTAGAATGTGTAGCCGTTGATATCGTACGCCTCATAGGTCATCAGGTTGTGCTCGGCGCCCTGTGACAAGGCGAATATGAGTTGTTCTTCCGCGGAAGAATCATCATGTAAAGGGTACGACAGAAGCTTCTGCTTGAACCAACGCGTGAAACATGAGTTGTGCTCTTTGATTATATCTCCGTCCGTCCTCTGTTGGCCTCGGTCATTGTATGTCTTCTCAATAAAGGTTTTGTGCTGAACCACCCAAGGATCGACCACGTCTATGTGTTGTAGCGCGACTAGGTTTGCTCTTTCAAAGTCGGCGAGTCGACCCTCGAAGTCGACATGCATTTCGCGGCGACCCTCATGGTGACCCGATCCAGCGAGCCTGCCGAGGTGCCTGTTGACGGGCAGACCAACGGGGTTCTCGTTGCCTAGATAATTCATGCAGTACGAGATGCACTCTTCGGTCAGAAATCCCCTGGCTATGCTTCCCTCTGGACGTGACATGTTGAGAACGTATCCTTTGATGACACCATTCATCCTTTCGAACGGCATCATGTTATGCAGGAACGTCGGCCCGAGTTGGATGATATCGTCCATGATATGGACCAGCAGATGCACCATAACGTCGAAGAATGCGGGCGGGAAGTACATCTCAAGCTCGCATAGTATCACCACGATCTCTTCCTGTAGCCTTCTGAGTTGCCTCACGCCAACAGACTTCCGAGAGATGATGTCGAAAAAGTTGCATAGGCCAAATAGGGTTTCACGGACGTGCGCGTCCATGATACCACGGATTGCAACTGGAAGTATCTGCGTCATCAGCACGTGACAGTCGTGAGACTTCATCCCACTGAACTTCAGCTTCGCCCGGTCTAGGTATCTGCTTATCTTCCCCGCGTAACCGTAAGGAAGTTGTACTCCTACGAGGCAGGTGAAAAACTGCTCGATCTCCTCCTGACTTAGAGTGAAGCACGCGGGAGGGTAGTCATTTCCGGTCTTCTTGGCCTTTTTGCCTTTGCGACGACTTTCCGTGTCCTGCTTCGCCTCATCATCATCATCATCATCATGATCATCATATATAGCGTGAAGCTCCTGCCTGATGTCCATTGATTTCAAGTCTGCCCTTGCTTTCGGCCCATCTTTGGTCCTCTCTGGCATGTTGAGCAGGGTACCAAGCAGACTCTCGCACACGTTCTTCGTGATATGCATTACATCAAGGCTGTCAGGCACACGGTGGATCTTCCAGTATGGCAAGTCCCAGAAAACAGACCTCGTTTTCCATACCTTCAGCAGCGGCTCTGGCGCCTTTTGCTTCTTTCCCGGCAGTGGGCAATCTTTCCAATTTTTCAACAGCTCGTCTATTTCCTCGCTGCTCCTCGTACGCGGGCGTCCTCGGGGTTCGGTTTCACCATCGAACAGATCCTTACGTTTTCTCCACAGGTCATCGTCGCGAAGCCACCTTCGATGTCCCATGAACACGGTTTTCGAAGACCCGGGATCTCTATCTAGCTGGCGACACGTTGTGTCATCCATGCACCTGACTCAGCATCTTCGAAGTCTTCGAAGTTCAACGCTTGCCACTGGCTCGCATCCTTAGGGTGACTCAGCATCTTGTCTTTTTTATCTATCTCCGGATCATTTGCGTCATCTTCTCGCTTCTTCTCCTCCCTATCCGCGTGCCAACGCAGGAGCTTTGCTACCTTAGGGTCCGCGAAATACCGCTGCAGACGAGGAGTGATCGGAAAGTACCACACCACTTTTCGAGGAGCTTTCTTCCTCTTCTTGTATCGAGTGACGCCGCACACCGGACATATGGTAGACTCCGCGTGCTCGTCCCGATAAATGATGCAATTGTTCATGCACACATGGTATTTCACGTGCGGTAAATCCAGAGGACACACGATTTTCTTCGCCTCCTCCAAACTGGTGGGGCACTTGTTCCCCTTGGGAAGACGTTCGTGCCAGAATGACATGTTCTCGTCGAAGCATGCGTCGGTCATTTTGTGTTTTACCTTCATCTCCAGAGCCATGAGCGTTACTTTCAGGCGGGTATCCTCGGGCCTGCATCCTTCATACAATGGAGTAACCGCGTCTAACTCAAGTTGATCCATCTTGGCTTTCTCTCGGGCGGCAGCTCTTGCGTTATCGGTCTGCTTGAGAAGCAGCTCTTGAATATGAGGGTCCTGCACCCAGCCCATCGATGGTTCAGCGTCGTCTGCTCCGCCGGCATCATCATCTTCATGATCATGCCCGTCGTCTGCTCCGGCATCTTCCTCATCATCATGTCCTGCATCTTCTACATGATGACTGTGTACAGCATCACCGTCGTGATCATCTCCTGGGGATTCTTCGTCTTCTCGCACGCCCGAGCCGCGGTGGTTGTCTTGCTGCCCTTCCTCATTTCTTGCCCGGCCCCCATGGACGACTTCGTAGTCATCTTCATCACCTTGCCACCGATAGCCATCCATGAAACCACGCAAGAGCAGGTGGTCCCGCACCTGCCCGGAATCTGGGTCCGCAATAAGGCTCTTCAGCTTGCATCTTCGACACGGACATCTTATCTCCGTCTCGTTCTTTTGAAGCATCTCGGCCTTCGCGGACCTCAAAAACCTATTCACGATGCCTTCGGTCATCGTGCGCACCATGGTCGCACTGCGGGGTAGAGCAAAACGATATTTTAGAACCAAGAAAAAATTTGCCATGACTTTCCCTAAAAATAGGACAAAAATGAATGCTTAATGCCAAAATTCTCACCGAAACGGAAATGAATCAACATTCCGGGAAAATATTGGCAACTATCGCATTTCAAATACCGGTACACCTCCAAACACAAACACATATGCAACACAACAAACCTATGCAACACAACAAACATACATAGATCTAGCTAGGCCATAAAAGTGCATGTGCACATTGTTGTATGGAGAACAACATAAATATAGCTTCCCCCCTTACTTACCTATCAAAACAAGGTAATTTAACCACTTAATTTGAATGAATATATGGTGGAAATGAGGTTAAAAAGAGGAGGGACCCGAGAGGAGAGGAGGTGGAGATAATGAAGAAGTGGGGGGGGGGAAGTGAGTGTGGTAGAGAGACTGTCCAAAATATCTTGTTGCTGCCCGCTTACTAATGGCGCACGAACTATAAATGCGCCATTAGTAATCAAGGTTACTAATGGCGCATTTATAGTTGGTGCGCCATTACAAGTTTTGCAAAAAAAACATACTAATGGCGCACTGTCGCATAGTGCGCCATTACTAGTTCAAACTAGTAATGGCGCACTCTGGGACAGTGCGCCATTAGTAGTTTTGTAAAAAAAAGAATAAAAAATATCATAAAAAAAGAGCATTAATGGCGCACTTTACTGCAGGTGCGCCATTACTAGTTACAACTAGTAATGGCGCACTATGCATGGATGCGCCATTAGTATGTTTGGACAGGCGCGCTAGTTAAAAAAAACTTCTTGATACTAATGGCGCACTCCGGGCAAGCTGCGCCATTAGTACTTCGAACTCTAATGGCGTATCTGTTGCTGGTGCGCCATTACTATATACTAATGGCGCATTGCCTGTCTGGTGCGCCATTAGTATCAATTCCATCTATAGCCCATTTTGTAGTAGTGGCGTCTTGGGGACGGGTCCCCATTGGCCTGCCGGGTGAGCGTGCTACCGGGTTTGTCACCTTGCCGCTCTTAACACAGCCGCTCGAACTGTCGAGTTTGACTCGAGTCAGAGTCGAGAACTTTGCCAATTGCGGAAGGGTCTGCCACCTTGCCGCTCCCAACGTAGCCGCTCGAACTGTCGAGTTCGACTCGAGTCAGAGTCGAGAGTGTTGTCAGTCGCGGAAGGCTACCCTACCATTTCAACGCAGCCGTTTGAACTGTTGAGTTGACTCGAAACAGAGCAAGGCATTGCCGACCAGGAAGGGCCCCATCCGCGTGCAGGTTTCTTTTTGCACAAGGAATGACAGCTCCGAGGATAATAACTTTAAATGATAGGATGGAAATATCCAAAGTTCGATGTAACTTAGCTTTTATTTGCAGCCGCTCGAAAGCAAGTCTTCTGACTTCCTCAAAGAGCCACGGAGACGAGAGAGCGTCGGGCCGATCACCAGAGCCGATTCTCACAACTGCGCCCCCTACCTGGCGCGCCAAAGATGTCGGTGTATTTGGATCGGCACCTATGGGATCACAAGAATCCATACTACGGTTGCGGAGCGCGGGGTTGAGAGAAGAGCGGATCTAACGATCGGGACACGGTTCCTTTACCCAGGTTCGGGCCGCAAAGATGCGTAAAACCCTACTCCCGCTTTGGTGGATTATATGTTGGTGTTCTTCAGCTAACGAGGAGCTCCAAAAGAGTCGTGAGGGGTTCCGAAAAGCCGAATCCTTCTCCTGGTCGCCTTGGGCCTCCATTTATAGGAAAAAGGGGTCGCCACAGTGGCACACAGGAGGTGGAAAGGGTACAGTGATGCGAGGTTATCCCTCGCATTACAGGACAAGGTGCATTTAATGCGCCCTGCTTGGATGTCATTGCTTTATCGGGGGCGAGGGGAGACGCCCGTCTTGTCCGTCGCCGCTCCTCCTCGTGTCGACACGCGCCCTGGCCAGCGGTGCCTGAGGTGCCATGTAGGAAGGCAGGCAGCTGAGGTGGCGCAACGGCGGGCCTCCATGAAGATCTGTGGGTTGCCACGCAGGAGCCTGTCCAGCTGGTTGGGTTGGCAGGTGCGTGGGTCGGTGGAGACCCAGTTGGCGCGGGCCTGACGGAGGCCCCGTGGGTGTCCTCGGCATGGGCCTTGCCAGGACCCCGGCAAGGGTCTAGCCGCGGTGCCTGCTGTCATCCCCGGCAAGGTGCTTGCCGGGGGCCTTGTGGATCCCCTTGGCTGGGATCCCGCCAAGGGTCGTCGTCTTCTTACCTTGCATCTGATCTTGAAGGTCTTCACAAAGATCTGCATGCCACTATGGGGATATCTCCCGAATCCTCGCCCCATGGGGGCAGTGGACTCAAGGGTGATTTGCTCCATAGGCGGGGGGCAAGCTGCCGCGGCAAGGGTCTTGCCGGGGCTGCCAGAGTCCCTTGCCGAGGAAAACCGCTTCGTCCCCTTGCTCTTCGTGGTCTTGTTCTCCACAGTGTCGCTCCAGTCTCCATCAAGCTTCAGTCTTGCCCCGGCTTGCCTCCCTTGCCGTGCTTGGTGTGATGGCACCGTGGCTCAGACTACCCGTGCACAGTCATAGGGGTACGAAAAGTGTACCCCTCTTTTTGTACACCGACACCAAACTGATAGTTCAAATAGAATTACTAAGATATTAAATCATGCATATAAGAATTCAAAACAAACTCAAATATTATTCATAGATAATCTGATCATAAACCCACAATTCATCGGATCTTGACAAACACATCGCAAAAGAAGATTACATCGGATAGATCTCCAAGAACAACAAGGAGAACAAGGTATTGTGGATCAAAGAGAGAGAAGAAGCCATCTAGCTACTAGCTATGGACTCGTAGGTCTGTGGTAAACTACTCACACTTCATCGTAAGGGCAATGGTGTTGATGTAGATGCCCTCCGTGGTTGATTCCCCTCCGGCAGAGTACCGGAAAAGGCCTCCAGATGGGATCTCGCAAGAATAGAAGGTTACGGCGGCGAAAAATTGGTTTCGATGGATGTTCTGGGGTTTCCAGAATATATGTGAATTTATGAGCGGAAGAAGTAGGTCAGGGGGTCTCGGGGGCCCACAAGGTAGGGGGCGCGCCCTACCCCCAGGGCGCGCCCTCCACCCTTGTGGCCGCCTCGAGGCTCCCTTGGCGTGTACTCCAAGTCCATATGGTGTCTTTTGGTCCAAGAAAAATCCCCGTAATGTTTCGTTCCGTTTGGACTCCATTTGATATCCTTTTTCTGTGAAACTCAAAAGCAAGGAAAAATAGAAACTGACACTGAGCTCTGGGTTAATCGGTTAGTCCCAAAAATCATATAAAATAGCATATAAATGCATATAAAACATCCTAGATAGATAATATAATAGCATGGAACAATCAAAAATTATAGATACGTTGGAGACGTATCAAGTATCCCCAAGCTTAATTCCCGCTCGTCCTCCAGTAGGTAAATCATAAAAACAGAATTTTTGATGTGGAATGCTACCCAACATATTTATCAATGTAATATTCTTTATTGTGGCATGAATGTTCAGATCCATAAGACTCAAAATAAAATTTTATCAATATCAAAAAAATACTTTAAGCATACTAAAAGCAATCTACGAAGCTTCAAAAATAACATGGCTAAAGAAAGTTATCCCTAAAAAATCATATAATCATTTATGCTCTCTCTTCTTAACACAGAGTATAAATCATGCCCATCCCGATGTCAACCAAGAAATTGCTTTCATACTTTACTTTTTAAACCTTTTCAACTCTTTACGCAATACATGAGTGTGAGCCATGGACATAGCACTATGGGTGGAATAGAAGGTGGTAATAGACAAAAGGAGGGAGAAAGTCTCACATCGACTAGGCAAATCAATGGGCTATGGAGATGTCCATCAGTTGATATCAATGTGACTGAGTAGGGATTGCCATGTAACGGATGCGCTAGAGCTATAAGTGTATGAAAGTTCAAAAAAGACAACTAGTGGGTGTGCATCAACTTTCTTGCTCATGAAGACCTAGGGCTTTTGAGGAAGCCCATCATTGGAATATACAAGCCAATTTCTATAATGAAAAATTCCCACTAGTGATATACGAAAGTGAAAACATATGAGACTCTCTATCATGAAGAACGTGGTGCTACTTTGAAGCACAAGTGTGGAAAAGGATGGTAACATTGTCCCTTCTCTCTTTTTCTCTCATTTTTTTCTTTTTTTGGTGGCCTTCTTTGGACTCTTCTGTTTTATTTGTGATTCATTGGCCTCTTTTATTTTTGATAATCTCACATGGGACAATGTTCTAAAAATTATGATCATCACACTTTTATTTAGTTACAACTCGATATTACAACTCGATGCTAGAACAAAGATATGACTCTATATGAATGCCTCCGGCGGTGTACCGGGATGTGCAATGACCAAGAGTGACATGTATTAAAAATATGAACGGTGGCTTTGCCACAAATAATATGTCAACTACATGATCATGCAAAGCAATATGACAATGATGAAGTGTGTCATAATAAACTGAACGGTGGAGTTACATGGCAATATATCTCGGAATGGCTATGGAAATGCCATAATAGATAGGTATGGTATCTATTTTGAGGAAGGTGTAAGGAGGGTTTTGTGCACCGGCGAAAGTTGCACGGCACTAGACTGTCTAGCAAGGTGGAAGGGTGAGAGTGTGTATAATCCATGGACTCAACATTAGTCATAAAGAACTCACGTACTTACTGCAAAAAATCTATTAACTCTCGAAGCAAAGTACTACGACGCATGCCCCTAGAGGGGAGATTGGTAGGAGATAACCATCGCGCGCCCCCGACCTTCTAGCAAAGACAAACACTTCAAAATACAAAGTGCTCCAATTCGGTTACATAATTAGACGACCATATGTGCATGCTACGGGAATCACGAACCATAACACAATTATTTCTTTAACCTCACAAACTACCACTATCATGAATCTAATATTACCATCTTAACATCTCAAAACAATTACAAGGAGTCAAACTTCACATAATATCCAATGCTCTATATATGAAAGTTTTTATTATATCTTCTTTGGATGTCTATCATATTAGGACTAAATTCATAACCCAAGCAAATTACCATGCTGTTCTTAAGGACTCTCAAAATAATATAAGTGAAGCGAGAGAGTCCAACAATTTCTACAAAATAAAATCACCGCCGTGCACTAAAAAGATATAAGTGAAGCAATAGAGCAAAATTGCCTAGCTCAAAAGATATAAGTGAAGCACATAGAGCATTCTAATAAATCACGATTGAAGCGTGTCCCTCTCATAAGGTGTGTATAGTAAGGATGATTGTGAAAAACTAAAAAGCAAAGACTCATATCATACAAGACGCTCCAAGAAAAACACATATCATGTAGTGAATAAAAATATAGCCTCAAGTAAAGTTACCGATAGATGTAGACGAAAGAGGGGATGCCTTCCCGGGGCATCCCCAAGCTTAGGCTATTGGTTGTCCTTGAATTTTACCTTGGGGTTCCTTGGGCATCCCGAAGCTTAGGCGTTTGCCACTCTTTATTCCATAGTCCATCAAATCCTTACCCAAAACTTGAAAACTTCACAACACAAAACTCAACAGAAAATCTTGTGAGCTCCATTAGTACAACAAAGAAAATAACCACTCAAGGTACTGTTGTGATCTTATTATAATTTTATATTGGTGTAATATCTACTGTATTCCAACTTCTCCATGGTTCATAAACCCCCGATACTAGCCATAGATGCATCAAAATAAGCAAACAACACATAGAAAACAGAATCTGTCAAAAACAGAACAGTCTGTAGCAATCTGGAAACTTCGCATACTTCTGTAACTCTAAATATTCTGAAAACTAAGTACGATGTGGGGAATTTGTATATCACTTTTGTGTAAAAAAAATCAGAAGGTTTCTACGTTCTAGTGAGTTATTGAATTTTCTGCACTGGGTGCAAAAATTTTTGTTTTTCAGCAAAATCGAATCAACGATCACCGTAAGCCATCCGAAAGGTCTTACTTGGCTCAAACACTAATTAAAACACCAAAACATAATTACTACATAAGTAATAATGCGTAAAACTTGAAAAATAGAACCAAAAAGTAAAAAGCAAAAATAAAATTGGGTTGCCTCCCAACAAGCGTTATTGTTTAATGCCCTTAGCTAGGCATAAAGCGCAAATAGATCTAGGAACTATCATGTTTGGTATGCAATCCATAGGTAGCTCTCATAATTGATTCATAAGGAAATTTAATTTTCTTTCTTGGAAAGTGTTCCATGCCCATCCTTAACAGCAATTGAAATCTAATGTTTCCTTCTTTCATATCAATAATTGCACCAATAGTTCTAAGGAAAGGTCTACCAAGAATAATATGGCATGTAGGATTGCAATCTATATCAAGAACAATGAAATCTACTGGCACATAATCCCTATTTGCAAAAATAAGAAGATCATTAATCCTTCCCATAGGTTTCTTAATAGTTGAATTCGCAATATGCAAATTTAAAGAACACTCATCAATTTCATGGAAACCTTGCACATCACATAAAGTTTTTGGAATCATAGAAATGCTAGCACCCAAATCACACAAAGCATGGCACTCATAATATTTAATCTTATTCTTAATAGTAGGTTCCCACTCATCATAAAGTTTTCTAATGATAGAAACTGATAATTCAAGCTTTTCTTCAAAAGATTGCATCATAGCATCAACGATATGTTTGGTAAAAGCTTTATTTTGATTATAAGCATGAGGAGAATTCAACATGGATTGTAACAAGGAAATTAAATCTATTAAAGAACAATTATCATAATTAAATTCCTTAGATCCAATCTAGTGGTTTCATTGCTACTTAAAGTTTTGACTTCATCAATCCCACTTTTATCAATTTTTGCATCAAGATCTAAAAACTCCAAATTATTGGGACGCCTCTTAACCAAAGTAGACTCATCTCAAGTCCCATCTTTATCAAGATTTATTTTGGAAAACAAAGATTCAATAGGAGTCACATCAATCACTTTAAGATCTTCATCATTATGTTCATGGAAACTAGAAGAACGTGTTTTTATAAGCCAATCCTTTTTTGCAAGCATCTTAGCTGTTTTTTCTTTGTGCTCATCAATGGAAATTCTCATAGATTTGAGAGACTCATTGATATCATGCTTGGGTGGAATAGATCTAAGTTTCAAAGAATGAACATCTGTCGGCGTCCTGGGAACCAGGGTACCCAGACTTGCCTGTGTGCGGGCCGCAGCGCGCTCCTGCCACGGCCTGGTACGACCTAGCTGATCGACCAGCTGCTCAAGACCCTCGCGAGGGGGCTGGACCTCGTGAGGAGAACGATGTCAAGACATCCTTAGGAGCAGCCTCGGCTAGGTTGCTCCGGAGGGGCGGAGAATCCAAGGCCAAGCCTGCCTCAGGAGGAGGCAGTGATGCAAGTGGTGACGCACCGTGCCAGCGCATGCCAGTGCGTGCCAGCGGCGCAGTTGCCGTTTTGGTGCAAGGGAGACAGCGCAGGAGCAGGTTCCCGAGGAGCAGGACAAAGGTTTCCCCATTGGTGCAACAAGACCGAAGACTGCAAGGACGACAGGGAGGATGTCACCACCGAGCCCACCACCGCGTCATCGCCGGATCCCTTTGCACGCGTAGACTGCTTTTGTCAGGGTAGGAACGTCCTTGTGTTCCCGCTCAAAATGGCCGTTGTGGGATCCCTTCCTGCCTAAATATTTTGGGGGAAGAGGACCCTGGCCGCCTATATAAGTAGCTAGGATATCCACTATGGAGGGGAGAGGATTAGATCCAGAAACTCTGCCCTCGCACAAAGGAGCAAGAACCCTTGCCTCCTGACCCTCCTGAGCTCTCCTCCTGAGCTCAGGAACCACTTTACTCATCCATATTCAAGCCCTCTCGAGGCCAATCCACCAAAGCAGGAAGTAGGGTTGTACACCGCAAAGTGGCCCGAACTTGGGTAAACTCTTGTGTGCTTTACTTGTTGTTTGCTTGAATCTCTTCACTCGACGAGGGCGAGACGCTAGGTAGACGTGAATGGAAGAGATCTTCATTCACTCCCCTGTGTTCAAACTTCTTGGGTTTGCGGAGCCCATAATCCGACATTTGGTGCGCCATGTAGGGGGCGTGTCGAAATCTCGCCTCTCCGACTACCTCGCCTCCCCTCTCCTGCTCTGCGCCGCCACGATGACCGCGGCCCGCCACACCTGCGCGGAGGCTGGCGCCTTCCCCGTCGTCCGAGCGGCATCGGTGGACCGCGTCACCTACGGGCGCTCGGCCTCCTTCCCCGAAGACATTCTCACCGACCGGGCCACCGGAGAGCGGCCTGCTCCGACACTCCCGCTCCCTGTGGCCTCGCCGGCGGTGCTCTTGGTGGCATGACGGTTGCCCCGGCACCGGCCACTCGTGGGGGAACTCGACGCTTGAACGACCCACGTCGGTGGACTGCGGAGCGCTGCCGGCAGGGAGCTTCCCTGCCGCGGGGTCGCCTGCATCCTCGGAGGATCCCAAGCGTCGACGTCAGCCCGGCACATCAAGTCGCACTTTCGGCAGGTCGGGGCCGCCGCCCAGCCGCAGGAGGCCTCGCGGGCACAGGGCGCGCAGGAGCACGCCATCACCTTCGACCCTAGCGACCTCGCCACAGAAGCAGCTGTCACGAGCGTTCTCCCCACGGTATGCACGCCCACCATCTGCGGAGTGGTCGTCACGAAGACCCTCATCGACAGCGGTGCCAGGCTCAACATCCTCCCCCCCCCTCGAGGCCTTCGGTCATCTGCCTGTGTCCTACAGGCAGCTTCTCCCCACCAAGCCCTTCTGAGGGGTCGTAGGCTCGGCCGTCCCACTCGGCCAGATCCGCTTCCCGGTCACCTTCGACACGCCCGCTAACTACCGGACTGAGCTCATAGACTTCGACATCACACCCATCCACCTGCCCTACAACGCCGTCCTTGGCTTCCCAGCCTTGACAAAATTCATGGCGATGACTCACCCGGGCTACAACACCGTCAAGATGCCCGGGAGCAACGGCGTCATCACTATCAAGGGGGACCCCAAGGCCACCCTTCAGGTCCTCGGGCGCGCTTACAAGGTTGCTGCTGCAGCTCATCCAGGTGCAAAAGGGGCTCCGGAGACACCGGAAGCCGCTCCTACCAAGAAGAAGCGGCTCTTCTCTCAGGACCCAGCCGACACGAAGCAAGTGCCCGCTGACGAGGAGGGCTCAGGAGGCACCTTTACCATCGGCACGGGCATGGACCCTGAGCAAGAGGCAGCGCTGGTTAGCTTCCTCAGGGCTAACAAGGATGTGTTCACTTGGAAAGTCGCTGACTTGGTCGGGGTGCCTAGGCACGTCATCGAGCATCACCTCACGGTGTGCCCCAATGCGCGCCCTATCAAGCAAAAAGCACGCAGACAAGCCCCAGAGAAGCAAGCCTTCATCGTTCAGGAGGTTTGGAAGTTAGAGGAAGCAGGCGTCGTACGGGAGGTACGACACCCGGAATGGCTAGCCAACCCCGTCATAGTTCCGAAGAAAGGAGGCAAGGAGCGCATTTGCGTCGACTTCACGAGCCTCAACAAGTTCTGCCCTCGGGATCCATTCCCTCTCCTGCGCATCGACCAGATCGTGGATTCGACGGCTGAGTGCGACCTGCTCTGCTTCCTCAACGCCTTCTCGGGCAACCACCAAATCAAGAGGGCCGTGGAGGATGTGGAGAAAACGGCGTTCTTGACCCCATGCGGGGTCTACTGCTACACCTGCATGCCATTTGGGCTGAGAAATGCGGGCGCCACCTTCCAGCGCCTGATGCACGTCACCCTCGGCCCTCAGCTCAGGAGGAACGCAGAGGCCTACGTCGATGACATCGTGGTCAAGACCACAGAGGCCAGGACTCTCGTCCAGGACCTAGAAGAAACATTCACCAACCTACGCAAGGTGAAGCTGTGCCTCAACCCGGAGAAGTGCGTGTTTGGTGTACCCTCCGGCAAGCTGCTAGGGTTCCTGGTTTCGCACCGGGGCATTGAAGCTAATCCGAAGAAGATCAAGGCCATCGAAAGAATGAAGCCGCCCACAAACCTGAAGGAGATGCAGTAGCTTGCGGGATGTGTAACGTCCCTGGGACGCTTCATCTCCTAGCTTGGTGAACGCGCCCTCCCGTTCTTCAAGCTCATGAAGAAGAAGGGGCCCTTTGAGGGGACTCCTCATCATCGATGCCGCCTTCCGGGATCTCAAGGAATACCTCACCAGCCTGCCAGTTATGGTAGCACCACGCGAGCGACGCCTCTACCTCGCCGTGACGCCTCACTCCGCCGGTGCAGCGCTGGTGGTAGTGCGCGAGGAGAGGCCCCGAAGTGCGAGGCCACCGGGCAATTCAGCATCTTCAGGACCCCTGTCGCCCCATGACGCAGTTCCAGAGGTAGATTCAACCACAGTTACTGGCGGCCCCACCATCCACCAAGAGGCACCCAAGATTCCTGAAGCGCCTGAGGATCCTGCTGCACCGACCCTCGTGGAGCACCCAGTGTACTTCGTAAGCACTGTACTGCGCGACGCGTGCTCGCGCTACCCGATGCCTTAGAAGCTGCTCCTGGCGCTCCTTGTCGCCTCCAGGAAGCTGCGCCACTACTTCCAGGGCCACCCTATCAAGGTTGTCTCTTCATACCCACTCAAGAAAGTACTCCGGGGCCCGAATGTCGTCAGGAGGGTCGCCGAGTGGAATATCGAGCTCCAGGTGTTCCAGTTGGAGTTTAGCACCATGCGAGCGATCAAGGGAGCTGCTCTGGCAGACTCTGTGGCAGAATGGACCGACGCACCAGAGCAGGGGGCTGGCGAGGACCGCTCGCTGGCCCCCGGTGATGAAGCCCCGGACGGATGGGTGGTATACTTTGACGGCGCCTTCTCGTGCCTCGGCGCGGGGGCTGGCGCCGTGCTAGTATCCCCCACTCAGGAAAAGTTGTACTACGCCGTGCAGCTTTGCTTCCAGCAAGGCGATAAGGTCTCCAATAACATCGCAGAGCACGAGGGTATAATTGCTAGGCTCAAGGCCGCCGCTGCACTGGAGGTCAAGCAACTCACCATCAGAGGTGATTCGCAGCTCCTCCTCGGCTTCTCCAACAAGAAATACAAGCCCAAGGACGAGTACATGGAGGCATATGTGGAGGAGGTGCGCAAGATGGAGAAGCAATTCCGAGGGTTGGAGGTGCAGCACATACCAAGAGGCACCAACAAGGAAGCGGATGACATCCCCAAACGAGCCTCTAGGTGGGAGCCTGAGAGGTCGAGCGTCTTCGAGAAGCGACTGCACAAACCGTCAGCAACACCGCCCGTTCCTGAGCCGGCGTCCCCTCAGCAGGGCTACCTGCGGACGGAGCCCCATCCTGTGGACCAGCCTCCGGAGCCGGCCTGCTACTCGCCGCAGAGCCCGAGGAGGGTTGCTGGATCCAAGAGCTCAAGATGTACCTGCAGCATGACACCCTGCCAGACAAGGAGGAAGACGCAGAGCGTGTGGTCCGACAGACCTCGGCTTACTGCATCCAAGATGGTGAACTCTACAAGAGGCGCCCCAACGACGTCTCACTAAAATGCATCTCGAGGAAACAAGAGCGCGAGCTATTGGCTGACATCCACGGTGGGGACTGCGGCCACCACTCATCGTCCTGCACCCTCGTGGGCAAGGCCTTCCGCAGTGGCTTCTACATGCCCACGGCGCTCAGCGACGCCACGAAGCTTGTGCAGGCTTGCGAGGAGTGCCAGTTTCACGCCAAGCAGATCCACCAGCCAGCGCAGGGCCTCCAGACGATTCCGCTCTCCTGGCCCTTCGCGGTCTCGGGATTGGACATCCTGGGTCCATTTCCCCGGGCAGCGAGGGGCTACCGCTTCCTGTACGTCGCCATCGACAAGTTCACCAAGTGGGCAGAGGTGGAACCTGTTCGCGCGATCGCAGCCGGGTCGGCCGTCAAGTTCATCCAGGGCCTCGTGAGGCAATTCGGGGTCCCCAGCCGCATCATCACGGATAACGGTTCGTAGTTCACAAGCAACCTCTTCAGGTCATATTGTGCTAACCTTGGAACACAGATCTGCTACGCCTCGATGGCTCACCCCAGGGGCAACGGTCAGGCCGAACATGCCAACGCGAAAGTCTTGCGCGGCCTCAAGACGTGCACCTTTAAGAAGAAGCTCGAGGCTTGCGGCAGGGGCTGGATCGACGAGCTCCAGTCCATGCTGTGGTCAATCGGAACCACTGCTACCAAACCCATGGGAGAAACTCCTTTCTTTCTCGTCTACGGGGCGGAGGCGGTCCTCCCTCACGAGGTCAAGCATCGCTCCCCACGGGTCTTGGCTTTCAATGAGGAATGACAGGATGCCGCCTGGCGGATGGACCGCCACCGAGCTACCCTCACAGCGGCGCGATATCAGCAGGCGCTGCGGCGGTACCACTGCAGCAGCGTCCGCGCAAGAATACTTGAAGTTGGTGACTTGGTCCTGAGGCGGGTCCTCTCTAGGGAGGGGTTGCACAAGCTCTCACCCATGTGGGAGGGCCCATTCAGAATCGCCCGTGTCTCTAGGCCTGGTGCTGTGCGCCTGAAGACGCAGGATGGGATACCTATCCAGACTTCCTGGAACATTGAGCACCTCAGGAGGTTCTATCCGTAATCAAGGCTCCGTGCCCGTGAAGTTCTCCGCTCGTGACACTCTCACGTAATAATGAGTTGGGGCTGTACACGCCTTGGAGTCTCCTGTGTGTTGCCTACGGGCCCTCAGACGGGGCTCCCACCCATGTCCCAGTGGCAGTCCTTAGCTTCGCGCTGGGAAGAAGACATAGTGTAGGGGTCGGACGCGGCCTTTTTCCTTTTTTGGCTTGGTGTTTGGTTCTCAGCTTTTTCTACTTCCTTGGCTATCAGCCCTTCCTCTACCCCATGCTATGAAGTTCTTGTGTTTCTTCCATTTGGTTGGAAGTCTTTCTTGGGATTTTTCTCGCCGGTTTTAAGTTCATCTTGTTAAGCAGGGACTGTGCCACTCGCTCTCCTTCGCGTGCCTCGGCCGTGGGGGCTGGGACACGGTCGGTCACCGGCTTTCGTCTTCCACGGTCCCCTGACCTCGCCTGGCCAAGCCTGCTCAGGCTCTGGCTCAGGCCTTGGCGCCTTAATCCATGCTCGGCGCTCTCAGCAGCTCTCAGTGGCTCACCCATACTCGAGGGTTGCGCAGGTTCTCAGAACTCAACCGTCTTCATGGCCCGACGGGGGCTCATGACGCTAATGAGTCAAGACCACTTCGCCTCAAGACATCGCAGCACATAAGCTAAGTAATCTCACCCAGACCAAAAACATGATAGCAAGTTCTCGCTTCATACATATGTCATAGTCCATTACACGCCTTCTCGAGGCAACTTAAAATTTTGACACAGGAAGAAAGTGAAGAAAAAAAGAGGCGGAGGCCGCTCCCACTCAGTCGGAGTCTCTCAACTCCTCCCGCTTCACGGAGCCATGGCGGCGCGGTGGCTCGTTGTATCCGCCGCTCCTGGAGGAGTTGTTGCTGCCACAGAGGGGGGACCCACGGTGCCCCCTAGGACCAAGATCATCTCCGGAGGAGGAGCTGCTCCTCCGGACGTCGTCCCCGTCGTCCTCTTCGTCATCAGCTTCAGGACAGCACCCAAGGCGCCTCCCTTCCTCCGAGAAGACCCTGACGAACTGCGTTGAGGCACCATCGTACCTAAAGTGGAGCGTACACCTCCCCTGCAGCCGGCGCACGCGTGCAAACGATTACCAGTCGCGTTCCAAGAACACGTCGCCCGAGGGAGCCACATCAACCTCCACCCAGGATGCACCACTGCAGCAACCGTGGGTTTGCAGCCAGACACCGCCGGGCCCTCCGGCTGGTAGCACGTTGCCGAACGAGCGGGGAAGCCGAAGCCACGAGTCGCCAGGCATCTCCGCCCACACCGCGAACTCCGACGACACGTCGAAGGAGTGTAGCTGCGGGACGCCGCCTCGCGCCTCCTCTCCCACCATGGCTGGGACCACCTTCACCGCGGGAAGAAACACCACGCCTCTCACCGGCGACCGCGACGGGACCCGGAAGGCCGCCCGCTCCATCGAGGAGTCATTGCGGGTGCAGCGGCATGCTTGCGGGGACGCCCGTGGCCCCTCTTCGATGGATGTGAGACCAAATCCTCCGGGGCCTTCCCTTTCTCCGCGGCAGACGGCTTCCTCGATGGTGCCATGGAGATCTCGCAGCAGGAGGGAGAGCGGAGAGCAAACAAGGAGGCAGACGGCGCTGGCTAGAAGATGGCTTGGAGGCTTCCCCCTAGCCCCATTTATAGGGCGGAGGAGCCCAACCGCCAGTCACTACCGTCCCAGCCATAACAGCCCCGTCGTCTGCGCTGGGGAGTTGTCAAGTCGCACGGTTTCCAAGACTGCGTGGGGAGCAGAGTCGCCACGTCCCATCCAACCATCACGCGCCAGCCTGGCCCGCGGCCTTTTTGGGCTCGCGGCGCTTTGTCCTCGACTAAGGCTTCACCTCGAAGCCAAATCCGCGCGCGCCTTGGACCCGGGGGCTACGGTCGGCGTCCTGGGAACCAGGGTACCCAGACATGCCTGTCTGCGGGCCGCAGTGCGCTCCTGCCATGGCCTGGTACCGCCCAGCTGATCGACCAGCTGCTCAAGACCCTCGCGAGGGGGCTAGACCTCGTGAGGAGAACGACGTCAAGACTTCCATACGAGCGGCCTCGGCTAGGTTGCTCCGGAGGGGCGGAGAATCTAAGGCCAAGCCTGCCTCAGGAGGAGGCAGTGACGCAAGTGGTGACGCACCATGCCAGCAGGTGTCAGCGGCGCAGTTGCCGTTTTGGTGCAAGGGAGACAGCACAGGCGCAAGTTCCCGAGGAGCAGGACAAAGGTTTCCCCATTGGTGCAACAAGACCGAAGACCGCAAGGACGACAGGGAGGATGTCACCACCGAGCCCACCACCACATCATCGCCGGATCCCTTTGCAGGCGAAGACTGCTTTTGTCAGGGTAGGAACGTCCTTGTGTTCCCGCTCAAAATGGCCATTGTGGGATCCCTTCCTGCCTAAACATTTCGGGGGAAGAGGACCCTGGCCCCCTCTATAAGTAGCTAGGATCTCCACTATGGAGGGGAGAGGATCAGATCCAGAAACTCCGCCCTCGCACAAAGGAACAAGAACCCTTGCCTCTTGACCCTCCTGAGCTCAGGAACCACTGTACTCATCCATATTCAAGCCCTCCCGAGGCCAATCCACCAAAGCAGGAAGTAGGGTTCTACACCGCAAGGTGGCCCGAACCTGGGTAAACTCTTGTGTGCTTTACTTGTTGTTTGCTTGAATCTCTTCACTGGACGAGGGCGAGACACTAGGTAGACGTGAGTGGGAGAGATCTTCGTTCACGCCCCTGTGTTCGAACTTCTTGGGTTTGCGGAGCCCGTAATCCGACAACATCAATAGAAATTCTATCTACACTCCTAGCCAAATCATCAATTTTAAGCAATTTTTCTTCAATCCTAGCATTAAAATTCTTTTGAGAACTCATAATTTCTTTAACACTATTCTTAATATAATTTCCATAAAAATTGTTGTAGGAATTCTAACCTATAAGGAGGCTGGGTGACCAGCCCACCCGAGCACTCCCTCGATTTCCATCAATTTCGGCCATTGGATGACGGTCAAACTGGTCCTTTTTGTGTTCGTTGACGTTGGATCTTCCGAATTCGTATTGACCTCATGGTAAATTCACAGGGGGCAATGACATGTGGGCTCAGGCTCTTACATGACTAGCCGGGTCATCTATTTTTTTGTGCGCAGACGGCCTCTCTGCGGGAGCCGCGTGCGCGTCGTGCGACTTTCTCGCCTCGGAGCCATTGACGTTGGTTTGCTGTTGCTACTCTGTCTTGGTGGGTGGAGCCATTGCAGGTAGGCTGGTCTTCCCTCTGGTCCCATTCATCTGTCTCATGTTGTGCCTTTATTTTGGTGTCCTGTTTGGATTGGTTCGAGTGAGATCACGTCACGGCTGCGTTTGGAGGTGCACGCACTGTTTGGGTGGGCAGCTGGCTTGCTTTTGGTCACCAACTAGCGCATTGCAGCCCCTGCCGCTAACTGTGGGCACTCTTTGGTATTGGGGCCACTGGTTTGTGGCACATCAGGGTATTCTTGGACGTGGCTGCCCTAATGTCTCATGTGCCTTGTTATTGTGGCCGACGCATGTAGGGGTCCAATGGACGTGCGTGCGCCGCGTGGTGGGCCCGCTCCTACGTGGGTCACTGCTCTCTCTGACGATGGGCTCTAGGCCCACGTAGGACGGGTGTTGAGCTTTATTTTGTGGGTCTCAATGATGCCCGGTAAGGATTGGATGTTCCATCGTAGTGGGCAGAGGCTCCTTTTCTCTTAGGTTTTCCTTCCCTTCTTTTGCCTATGCGCTCGCTCGTCCGCCCATTGTCTGCCTTCCTGCGGCACTGCTGCAACCTCTCCTCATCGGCTCGCTTTGCCCCCTTCGATTGTGCAGCGCTCCTTCATGGTTTGCGATGACCATGCTTTGCTCCACGGATGTCGTTGGTTGAGGTTCCTCCTGCTCTTCTCCTCGTGTTCTTCCCATCCGCTTGCCCGCTTGCTTCTGTTTGCTGATCTCACCCTCTTATGTTTCTTCTCTTCATGCGCAGTTTCATTCACCTTGTTCTTTTGCTCCTCTGACCAGCGGCTGCTTCTTGCTCTTCTCTCATGCGTTTGAATCTCCAGCTCTGGTGTGTGCACTCTGTATTACAGATAAATCAAATCAAAGGTTGTGATTAGGAATTTGAAAGACTCCTAGGTTTGTGCATCTTGCTATAAGCATCTACCTTTGGTTGTATGTAATTAGTAAGTTTGAAAGGCCCCCAGGTTTGTGATGCATGCACAGCATGGATGAATCAATTTTTTAGTTCCTGTGTTTTATTTGTCCCTGGATTATTATTTATCATCTCTAAATTTATTCTCTAAACAAATTCCTCAAAGGTTAACCGTTTCATTAGTTTTTGCTTGCTTGGTCAGTGCATGCTATGCAAACTTGCTGTATTAGACTAGGTGTGCATGCAGGACCTGATAGTAATAAAATGTTCAGTGGAACGTATGTGCCCTGATTTGTATTGTTATTATTTTTGGCAAAGGTTCAGTTCACCTATGTTTTTTAACGTGAGTCTCGGAGGAATGTCTACGCTTATCCGTCCATCAGATTTCATACATGTTAGTTTTCCCTAAAGCCAAAACAATTGGTGCATTGCAAGTTAATTTGTTATCAACTTCTAAAAAAGAAAAATAACTTCATCCTATTTCCTAGAGAACCTTCATGTAGAGCCAGTGCCTCTAAACCACATCTGTCGCCGTGTACATTAGTATAGGAGGCCGAGGGGCAGGCCATTCTGATCAGCCTCAGGGCATTGTCCACTATTTAGAAAGGCCCTAGAATCATTGAAACTGATTGTGTGCTACTGTAATTGTCAAGGAACTGCAGTTAGGTAGATCTAACCGGCCTGACTGCTTTTCAGTCATCTGTGAAATAAAAGACGCACTGACGAACTTTAATTCTTTCTGCACCAATGCTATTCCCAGGGAAAGAAACAAGTTAGCTCATGAGCTAGCAGCTAGAGACAAACACAAGAAGACTTGATGCTCGCGGACATATCGGCGAAGCTACGCTCCCTCACACTAGCTGAATGTAACACTTATGTGTGAAGTTTTGGTAGTCATCAGCATCCCCTTTATCAAGTAGAGCTACTTGCGAGTCTGGATGTTGTGGACAATGTTGGACTTCCACCCTATCATGTACTTACTAGGTATGGAGGCAATGATTCTATTTGGTTCTACTTTGATTCTATTAGGAGTGTATACGATACTCTAAAGCCTCAAGAACCAATAGACTCTGAAACAATCCAAAGACCTTGGGCCGGGGGGGGGCTCAACATGGCTACTTCATGAAATTTTGCAGGGTGTCGTTGTCTAACATATTTGTGAAGAAACATTTAGTTGCATATACTAGCCTAGATGGTTTAAGATAGTATGGGAATTAATCAGGGGTGTGGGTCACTGGATGTCCATATTGAAACAAAGCACTGGAATTGATAATTCCCTGCATTAGCAGTCATAACCATATTTCTAGGTTTCTTTCCTTGATATTCCCATGTTTACTGGAGGCCTAGACTTACACAATAGTCGAATCAAGAAATTAGTAGGCCAGTCAAATGGATGATGGGACCAAAGATTGGGGACAAAATAAATCTAACCAAAAGACCAACCATGAGGGCTCCATGCATACAGCAAATGAGTAGTTGACAAAATGAGGTGAGGTGACAGATAAATGAGAACCAATGGAGAATAATGCATAAAAAGGGAACTTTGGAACAATGAAAGAATGATGGAGAAGAAATATCTCAGAATCTCAGAAGACATTTAAAATTGTTATACGCAAAAGAGTTCATTTCATAACAGTTGTCAAGCATTTGCTACTATCATTAATCGAGTAAAAAATATACCTCCAGGATGGGATAAAACCAGGACAACATCCATGTTGATTCTTCCCCTATTCGTTATTTTCTTATACCACGCTTTTTCTAAAAATTGTAGAATTTGAGTGAATAACTTCTAGTATAATATAAGTATTTAAAAGCTATATGTTTGGAAGAACTAAGACACAAGTAAAATAGCGACATGTTACCTTACATATTTCAAATTTCATAGAAAAAACACCTTTTGAAGACATTTAAGTTTCATGAGCACATAGGCAATGCATATTATTCACTGCGACCATATCATCAACAGATAATCCAGATATATAGCTGGGAAAAACACTTACTGAATTAGTTATGAAAGAACAAACTAACAACTGACTGATTGAGAAATTGAAGCTACAAGCCTATGATGCAGAAACTCTTGGAAACTGTCTACTATACATAATTGCCAGTTCTTATATTCAAATGTCATATCTGAATGCAGTATGCTTAAAAAGTTGCATATGCTACCTGATTAGTTAGTGTAGGCATGAGAGGCATGCACTTATTGTTCCATTTTAGCTCTTGAGAACCACATGAGACTGAAGATTGTATCTTGTTAACTCTTGGATCCACTCACAACCGGAAGGAGCAACAATCTAGAGCAGAATAATACTCGGTCAAATCAGATTATCTAACAAAGCCCTATAATAGAACAAATTATGCAGAGTCTTCTAAGGGAATATTCATAGTGATTCCTCGGTGAGGCGATGCACCTGGTGACAGAGAAAATTTACGTGGAGGAGCAGGCGGCGGGTCAGAGAGAGAGACTTACCTGCACCCGAACAATCTCGCGGGAGAGGGTGGAGAGACTCGTGGCAGTGACGGCGAGGGCATCAGGAGGAGGAAGGGGGCCGGCGTCGCCAGTGAGCACGCCGAGCTTGACCGCCTCCTTGAGCACTTCGGCGACCGGATTCGAAGAAGGAGCAGGGCAGAGGAGGGGCATGCGAGTCCCGCGCCTCTGCGTCTGCCTCCGACGGCAACTAGAGTTGGCGTGAGCATGCCGAGCTCAAGGGCCTCCTCAGCCACTTCCGGGGCCGGATTCAACCTGAAGGGGAGGTAGATCAGTGGTTGTGAAGCTCGCGCTGGCTTTGGTGACAAAGGGGAGGGCCGGCCTGGCCTGGGACCGCCGGCTATGGAGGGTGGGAGCTGGCGATGGGAGAGAATGGGGAATGGGGAAGATGTGAGGGGGCGCCGGGGACTGAGTAGAATGACTGACGTTTCGGAGCTCTCCACAAGCTGCTTCCTTTAGTGACCAGAGTGTGAGTGAGTGGGGTCCGATTCTTTTTTCTACTAAAATTGGTTTAGGTGTTGGGAATGAATTCTACCTGGATGGCTAGACCCAAACTAATTGGTTTAGGTGTGGCGATGCACCTGGCTAGACCCAAACTAGCAAAAGAGCTCGTGCGTTGCAACGGGAGAGAAAACATTACACACGCTCTTAACCCAACAACCATCACTCAAGACCACAATAGGTCCATCTCCTTTATTTTTGTGAGGCATCATATTTGTGTTGGCGCTTATCCTGCTTCTCACACTCGCCGGCGATGGCCTCAGTGTTCACACAAAACAAAGCAAAACACATGTTTGAATATGGTTAATCGTAAGGTCTCTCTCTCTCTCTCTCTCTCTCTCTCTCTCTCTCTCTCTCTCTCTCTCTCACTTTCTCTCACTCTCGCAATGAGAAATCTGTTGTTTTCTCCTGCGATATTTTTCAGAGGTATGCATGTGTAATTATCAATTTTTATTTTCCCTATATGGTTATAGTGGGGTGTTTATTTGCAATCCGGATCGCCGCCGGTACGAAAGAAAAACGGATCTTGTGCTATAAATTATAAGTTTGCTTCCAATACAATATTTTAAAAATAGATAACAGGTAAAATTAACATCATATTTAGATTCTACACATTTTTGTAATAAAATTTCATATACAATATGTTAAAATTGAAGTTACGGTTTAAAAGATACGTATAATTTATAAAATCATTTGTTTGACTTAAATATATTCCAAAATAAAATTTAAAAATACTTAACTTTAAAATATATTTAACAGGTAAAATTTACATCATATTTAGATTCTACACATTTTTGTAATAAAATTTCATATACAATATGTTAAAATCGATGTTACGGTTTAAAAGATACGTATAATTAAGAAAATCACATTTTTGACTTAAATATATTCCAAAATAATATTTAAAAATACATAACAGGTAAAAATAATCTCATATTCATATTCTATATATTTTTCTAATCAAATTTCGTATATAGCATGTTCAAATCGGAGTTACGGTTTAAAAGGTATGAATGATTTTATAAAATATTTATTTGACTAAAATATGATCAATGGATGAATTACCTAAAACATCAGGGGGTTTTCGAAAAATGTAAAATAATGGTTCGGGAATGACTTAAATCCGGACAGCATGTTGATTTCAAGAAAACACAAGGACTTTTGTGTAAAATAGGAAAAAAAAGATTCGGTTGAACTTAAAACAGGACTACGGGTTGAATTCTCTGAAGTAGAGGGACTTTTCTGAAAACTACCATGACGGACGAGAAGAAACCAAATTTTCTTTATTATTAGGTAAAGATATATATATATATATATATATATATATATATATATATATATATATACAGCCGGTCTATTCTCATAACATTATGAGAATAATATTCTCATAACACTTCCGAACTGCTTTGTGTTACTGCATTGGAAAGCTATGCGCACTGCTTTCCTCTACTGTTCTGAACCGCGGAGAGGGGCAGTAGCAAACTACGTCACGGAGCAGCGTTTCTGGCTAGTTTGATCGATTTCTATTGTTTTATTTGTGTATGCGCTGATTTATTATGTGATTAAACACGCAATTCTACGAGAAAACGACGAAAATCGATGGATTTGGCGGATCGGTCTCTGTTCTTCCGCACGGGCAGGAGCTTCGCATCGTGCTGGCGGGGTTCATATCCGATTTATAGTCGTGATCCTAGTGTGTTACTAAGTTCGCGTTCATGTTTGTGTTATTCCGCGACAGATTAATTTGCTAATAGCATTGAAATTTTTGGATAATTGTTCGAGTTTCTCTTTGTTCTAGCGCAAAAACGACAAGGTATCTGTCCTCCCGCTTCCGGATCGAAATTGTTGTGTTTTTGTATGTAATTTTTCTGTTGATTTCGGCAATTACGTGCTGCCTTACACCAATCTGTATGAATTGCAGCGGATTAAGTTGTTAATTTTGAAGAATTTAACTTTTGTGGATGCTTTTTGTGTTCGAGCGGGCGCCACGGGGTTGGTCGTTACTCAAGATGTTTTTTGAGTTTTTGTGCATTATGTAGTTTTTAGAATTGCATTACAGTCTGTGTTTTTCGTCTGCGAATCATGGAAGGGGGGGGACTAGTTTAATTAGTTTTTTGCTTGGGTCAAGCGCGGTGAACTGCAGTAATATGCAATGCGAGCTGCACCTTGTCATGTTACCGCACTGCTTTATTTGTCGTTTTACTTTTTTTTTGGGTGGTCTCTGTACATATATATATGGCTGGGTCAATTGGCTCCCCTCCCACCTTATCCCTGGCGGCTCCCCTCCTACCTTATCCATGGCGGCGAACATTGCCTCCTCTTTTTGCCACCCCACCTTGATCTATCTTCTTCCCAACCAGACCCTACGTCTGGCAATGGATTGCGCGTGCGGCTGCCTGGCAAGGATGGAGCCCAAGCTGGAGACCTGCGTTTTTTCTGAAGGGTTGGTTCTGAACCAGAGGCAGCGGCGCAGCGCGCTCTGTTCCTTGCTTTATTCTTCAGGAATTGGATTTCGGGCTCCATTCGTCCATCAGATGACTGACGATGATGTCAATGATTCTTGGGTATGTATTTCTCGCATAGTCTTTTCATGTGTTGTGTGTAGTTAACACTATTTGAATATTTGTAGTAGTATTATTTTCTGAAGAAACATTTTTCACTAAGTATAAGTGAATTGCTTTCACATAGAGTTTTATTATGAATATTGTAGGAGCAGCAGCAATTTGGTCTAGTCAATATTTATTATATGATGACATCAATATTTATTATGAAGATTGTAGCAGCAATTTAGTTTCTGAAGATTGTAACCTTATTCTTATTTGTTCTTATTTTTTGTTCTTGTTGATTTGCTTGCAGAAATTCCCTTCTGGTCTAGTCAAGGTAACAAAAAGTTGTGTTAATTTGGTCTTGATTAGCAAGAATGGATATCATGATGTTGATGTTATGTATTCTGTTGGCTCTGATGATTGTTTGGTTCTCAAAGATGGCTGGAAGGAATTGGTGGAGGAAGCTGGTCTTCAGGCTAGGGATGTTGTCATGGCTATGTTTTATAGGCATGCAAAGTGTTTGGAAATCAAGTTAAATTTGCTTTAGATCGGTCTTGCTTGAGCAGCAGCAGCATGAGACAATTTGTTGTAATAATTTGACATTTTTGTGTGGCTTCTTGTTTATTTTCTAGAAGAAATCTGAGTATAAGTGAACTGCTTTTCACAGATAGTTTTTTATGTGCATCCTATTAGCAGCAGCAGTTGAAGCAATATACAGACTAGAAACACCCACTGATTTTTTTCTGTAACCCACATATGGAACTATAGTGCTTAATAAAAGAGGACTGCATCAACCATTATAGTAGTAGCTGTTTTGTGAAGAAAACTCTCTATGAACTCCTTTCATAGAGAGTTTTTTATGTGTATCCTAGCAGCAGCAGCAGTTGAAGCAATATACAGACTGAAAACAGCCACTGAGAACTAAAAATTGTTGATAGATACAAACCAAGGTTCTGTGCTCATAATAAACAAAGTACATCATCAAGCAAACTAAAGCAACATAAGCAAACATTGTGCCAAAGCAAATTACAACGAAAGTAAACTAATCGACATAAGCAGAAGGAAACAAATTGAGCAATTGTGACAGGAATCCTTGGCTATCAGCATCTGGCCTGCTTCATCAGTTCCACCCGTGGCAGGTGGAGGTGGAAGGTGATCCCCCCCTGCTCGCCACCCTCCAGGATGACCTGGGGCGCTTCCTTGTCTTCTCTTTTATAGAGTGGGTGAGGCCATTCTACACTGTGGTGATGCGGTTCCATATCTCAAACGCAGTGTAGGGGTCCTTGGCAGCATACTCAACGTGCCTCCTGCTGAGAATCCAATTCCACTGGCAGTGGTCTTGGTCTGTCATCTTTTTCTTCATGTCTGCGTATTCGTCGTCGATGATGGCAGCAGATACATCGCCAAGTGAGTCCAGTCTTCGTTGCTTCAGGCACCCTCCAGTTCTCCTGAATGTCGACGAAGTTGGGGATGTTGAGGTTGCAGCGTGAAAGCTTCTCCTTGTCTTGGTCGATGCAGAAACCAGCGAACTCATACCTAAGTGAAGTGAACCACAAGTTATTCTTTTGGGAACTGCATAGAGACGACATATAGAACTGCATACAGGTGACAAGGAGAGACCCATCGGCCTGCAACTATATTTTACTCAGCAGAAAGAATGGCTTACCTTGGGTCGCCGAGGAACTTGTCGAAGGCGATGCATCTCTTGCCCATTGTAGCGCATACTTGGAAAAGCAGCACTGGGTAATATTTGCCGATGGAGAGTTGAATCACGGCGGCATACCTCTTGTCAGGTGTGTACTCGAGGTCGATGCCGACGATCTTATCGCGGCGCCCCCGGAGAACTTCCTTGTACTCGTCGACGTACGTCGCCACAGCGTCCACGTCGTTGGTGTAGACCACCTTGAGCTTGGTCTTTTTGTGCGCCTGGACATCGTCGTAGACCTTGGTGAACGGCATGGCTGGAAAGAGGAGGAACAGGAGGAGGAAGCGCATTGTTGTGTGTTTCTGCGAATGCTCAGGGTGATGGAGCGCGGAATTTAAAGGGGAGCGGCAGCAACTTCTGCCGAGCGCACGATCTCGTCCTCCAACCGGCATGGCGATCGTGTTTGTGTTCGTGATGATCGTGGCCTTCTCGCGTTTTCCAACCGGCCGGATAGAGGAGCGGGCGCGCGGCGCTTCGGGCGATCGTGGGCGCGTATATTTCGGGCAGGCAAACCGCTTCGTTTTTTGTAACCGAACTGCATCGTGTTATAACCGAGCCGTTTTTTATTTTTGTGTATGACATGTGGGCCTGTGGGCCTTTTATTCATTAAGCATCTCTTTTCTTCTATGTTTCTTGCAGTCCCCTTCTCATTCCTCTCCCTCGCACAAAAATCCCCTCCTCTCGTGCTCTCGTGTTGGAGAGCGACGATGCCCGCAGCCGCCGCCATCCGTAGGGGCGCTCTCGTGATGGAGAGCGACGCCGCCCGCAGCCGCCGCCGTCCGTAGGGGCGCCTCCTCCGCCGTCGCCGTCCGCAGCCGCCTCCTTCGGCCGTCACATCATCTCACGGTGAGCCCCAAATCGCCATGGTCCGTTCCAGATCTGGTGCTAGGGTCATTTTTGGAGCCAGCATCCTTTTCCTAACTTCGTTGTGTATGCTTGAATTGCAACGCCCTATGGATTGAACGTTTTTCTCTGCCTGGTTTTGGGTTGCTGTCTAGGGTTTAATTATTATCCCTTTCTGATTGCAGATACAACATGGCTTCTTCCTCCCCAATTGGTGCCTCACCAGTCAGCATGGCTCCCCCATCTGGTAATACATCAAAGTGCACTACATTTTTTATATCCGGTCAATTGCTTGTTGAATGAAATAGTGCACTGCATCGTAGATTCCCTTACCAAGGCCCATTTTCAGACATGTGGCAAATTGATATGAACTGCCTCAAGTTAATTGTTTTTATTTTTTTTGGAATGACATTAAGTTTCATTGTTATGTTTAATTGTTAAACATAAACTGCTAAGAGAGCACTGCATTTGTACATTGCTTTGTTTTCTTTTTGTCTATCCACAATGCGGTTGCCAAATTGATATGAGCTGCATTAAGTTTTAGTTTTTCCCTCTCACAGAACTGCATGAATTTGTTTTGTTTTGTATATCTAAGAGCACTTCATTTTATATGTGGTCAATTGCTTACTGAACGAATTAGTGCACTGCATCATATATCCCTTTACCAAGGTCCATTTCAAACACGCGGCAAAATTGATATTCAAGTGACATGAACTGCATTAAGTTTTCTGTTATGTTTTTAATTGTTAAACATAAACTACTGAAGAGAGCACTGCATTTCTAGATTGTGTTGCCAAGTTGATATGAGCTGCATTAAGTTTATGTCTCCCTCTCACACACATATTTTCTTATGTTTTTCTTACCTACACTTTTTATGTCCTGGTGGGTCCGGGGGTGGTGGTGTTAACTATTTGATTACACGTTATTTCACAGCCGATGTTGTCGGTGGCGGGACATCTGATCAGGGCAGCATTCTACCTGAATTGAGTGAAACCCAGTCGCAATCTGTTGATGGCACAGAACCAGTTACACAGGATTGGATGGTCCTTGATCAGATTGCAGCTGATGTTGAGAGGAAAAGGCAGAAAGCGATTGCGCTTGGTAAGACTTTCGAGAAGGCTCATTAGGTGAAGCAAGTAAAGTTTAATTAGGGTAAGGAGATAGGAAGGAGGATTGCAGATTCAAAGAAGTCTGCTAAGTTTGCCCCCGCAAAGAATCCTGTGAAGAGAAAACTCAACACTATTGCAGAGCAAGGTTTAAGTTCTCCACGGCGGAGCCTGTGTGTTGATTACTCAAAGAGGCCTAATTATGCTGAGGTTGATGTGGATGGGTTTCAAGGAAAGCGGAGACGCGCGGACGATTACTCGGGTGTTGATTCTGAGCATCCATCTAAGCTGGCGCGGGAAAATGCAGCTGGAGAAGCGCTGGACAGTGATTCTGATGAGGAGGATGTTGATGTTAGTAAGGTATACGCTGTTTTTTTATTTTTACTGTTTTTTAAGTTGTTTCGCATGAGTTGCTGATGTGAACTGCATTTTTTATTCTTTTTTTGTAGATTGCTAAGAGTACCAAGAGCAAGAGGTCTGAAGATGATGTTGCGCATGAATGGCGTTTTAACAAGACTGTTTGGCTGTCCATTCCAAACGTATGCAAAGCTGTTGCCTTGTTGGATGAGCCGCACAGAACTTTGGTGCGGCAAGCAGGTTTTGGCATTGTTTTCGACCTGAAAGTACAGAAGAATGTTTCTCGTGTTCCCATGTGCAAGCTGATGGGAAAGATCGACCCTGATACGATGAGATTGGACTGCGGGTCAAACAAGGTTCTGGAAATCAATCGTAAGGCTGTCCATCACATTTTTGATTTCCCTATGGGTTCTCACACTGCTCCCAGGCCTGCTGTCAGCGGCCATGATGATTCGCTGGATAATCTGAAGGATGAACTTGGTTTCAACCGTTCTCGTAGCATAGATGTGAAGGACCTGATTATTTTACTTCACACGCTGGCTGCGGACCGTGCGAAGGTTAATAAGACTGTGAAGGTTTTTTTTCTCATTGTTTTCGAGAGCTTGCTTTGTCCCGGCCGTGCAACTCGGTTGTCCAGGGTAGCTGCTATGGTTGAAAACTTGGATTTTGCATCTATGGCTAGCATGGACTTTTGTCAGCTTGTTGTCGATGAGCTGCAGGCCGCTGTGTACAAGTGGAATTCTGAAGGGAGCAAGCAGAACTGCGCTGAGGGTTGCACCATCATGCCCCTGTTCATGTACCTCAATTTGTTGAATCTTCGGACTGTATCGGTTATGCATACACGCACGCCACGTGCTGCAATACTGTCCCATGAGCAGTTGAAGAAGATTCACAACACCGACATTATTGTCAAGGGAAAGATACACCTGGATACTTACAAGTTTGGCAAGCTGCCGGTCAGTGCATAGCCAGCCTTTGTGTTTGTATTATTCCTTGTTTTCGCCATGCTAAATGTGAACCTCTTTTGTACTTTATTTGTGAACTGCATCTCTTTTTGTTAATTTGTTCAGTGGAAGGCGGAAGGGGACATTGTGTACAAGCGGACTGCAGTTGCCGAAGTGCATGAAATGTTTTGTGAGCCTCTTGCTAGGGCGGCTCCAATTCGACGGGTTCATGGTTTTGCTAGGGCGGCTGCTCGACGTTTTTCTGGCAAGGCTTCTGCTGATGGCAATAAATTTGTTCAGGTCGATGAGCTTCTCGATAGGTTCATCAATTTAACTTCTAATTTCCCAACATCCGGTTCTAGGATGAGGAATATTGCTGGATTGTTTCCTGAAGGCAAAGGCCCTTCTGAAGCAGAAATCGAGGCCGCTCATAACTTTGACCGTGGGCAGCTTGAATTCCTTAAGAAGACAGTTACGAATATCAGGTCTTCATTCGTTCAGTTTAAGCAGTCTCAGGATGACAAGTGTGCTAGGTATGAGCAGGAAGCTGAGGCAATTGTGAAGGAAATGAACAGGCGTGAAGATGTTGTCCGGCCTTCTTTGCCTGACCGCGCAGCTGTGGATGTACGTCTTTTTTTTCATATGTGAACAGTTTTTTTACCCATTTTTGTTATTGATTTTTTCTGTGTGTTGTGGCATTGACTATTTGTTTTCGCATCCTTTTGCTCTTTTCGCAGTGTGGAGGAGAATCTTCTAATGCTAACGCTTGCCGTGATGATGACCACGACGACCACTACGGTGTTGATTCTGATTATTTGTTTGATAGGCCATCGTCCCCTGTTGACGAAGCTGCCAAAGACAATCCTCTTGACGAAGGCGTCGTCGACAAGGTTTGGTTTCTTCCTATTTTTTTACAGGGGACTTCATTGTTTAATTTTTTGTAGTGGCCGAAACAAACAATCATATTTGCACCAGCAGTGGCAGCGAACTGCAGTTTTAATTTTTTTGTAGTGTGCACCAGTAGTGGTAGTGCACTGCAGTTGTTGTTTAGAGAAGAAGCATCATTTTTAGCAGTGAACTGCATGATCTGGTGTTGGCTTTTGTTGTAGAACTGCATTTTGGATAATAGTTTGATTTATGTTTTTGTTTTTTAGGACAGCGAATCAAACATCAAAATACATGGGAAGGAGGCAGAGGGTGACGCTGACAAGGACGACGAGGCTGACAAGTCTAAAGAGATGGAAGGCGACGCTTCTCTAGTGAGTATAGAGAATTTGCATTTTGTGTTTTATTTTTATTTTTCATGCGAGGTTCATGGTCCGTTTTCTTAGTGAACTGCATTCTCTCTTTGTGTAATGTGTTTTATTTTTAACTCATCAGAACTGCGGATTAAATGTTGAAATCCAAGCAGAACGCACCATGGAGGATGATACTGTAGAAGGGAGAGAAGGAGAGGAGCCTAATGCGGAGGTTGATAAGGCAGAAGGTAGAGAAGGAGGGGAGTGTTCTGTTGAGGTTGATAAGGCACAAGAGAGAGAAGGAAGGGAGGATATTGTGGATGGTGATAAGCATGAAGAGAGAGAAGGAGCTCCTCGTGTTACAGTTGAAATGGCAGAAGAGAGAGAAGGATCTCCTAGAGTTGGATTTGATGCTGCGGGGACATCCGCTGGCATTGATGGTGTTGTTGGGCCTACTATTTTGTTGCTTGGCGATGAGGTGCCTGAGAAATTTAGTGTCGTCCCTCGCGCCCCCGAGCAAACTGATGGCAATCTGGCTTTCCCAGTCGAGACAACCAAACTCCCAGCTGAGACAGTTTCGATTGGTTCTGTAGAGGAACATCTAAGACTCTCTCAGGACATGAGCAATCAAGCATCGCTTGACGATGATATTACCGGGTTGGATCACTAGACGCTCAGTGAAGATGGATCTGAGCAGCCGCAGGAAGTGTATTCTGAAACTGAAGGTAAGCGAACTGCATTATTTTTGTTCTATCCCGGGGCGATTGGACCGTGTTGGTTCCCACTCTGTATGCAGATGAGGAATTGCCTATTGTTACTCCTTCGAGCATTGATCCAGCTCTTATGAGAAGATACAATGAGTTATATGACGCTGTTACGAGGGCTAGGACGGATAATAAGAAGAAGTATGGCATTTTTTGTCTTACACCCCGGTTATTTAATATGTTATTTTTTCAGGGACACCCATCTTATCACTTTTTGCTGGGCTTTTTTCTTCTTGTCTGAAGGCATCTAGTTGCATTCAAGGGCGAGTTTGGTGATATTACTATCAGTCAGGTTGGCGAGTCTTTTTGGTCGTATGGAACGCTAAGCACGCGCCTCGCAAATATTGGCGTCTCTATGTTAGCTGAGAGGTTCAAAGGATCTCAAACGATGATTGTCCCGTACAACCTATGTGTAAGCATTTTCATTAATTTATATTTATCCCTTATCCAATTTTTATTGTGCTATAAGCATTTTACTCTTTGGTTTTGTCTTTTTGGCAGAATTCCATTTGGAACAGCGGTGCCACAAATAGGGCTTTGAAAAAGATGTTTTCTTCAAGCGCAGAGGAACGTGTGGACAAGAAAAACTTGGTAACGCGTTTTGACCATTTTCGTCATCTTGAAAATAACTTTTCTGTTTTTCTATTTTCTCATCTGGTTTGTTTTATTCTTTTTTAATTCAGATTATGTTTGCAACATTTGATCCTCCTCCCGCAATAATGAAGGACGTGATAGGCCACTACTGCTTGGTCACTTTGAACCTGCGAGAGAAGCGTTTTGAGTTTCTCGACTCACTGAACGACGCCGACAGCGCTCCTGCAAATCTTGTCTTCAGGAAAATGGTCAGGAACATCAAAAAAGTTTGGAAAGATGGCAGTGCAAGCTGCGATGAGCCGTTGAACCCTCCCACCCTTGACGGCTTCGTGTTGACTCATGTTAATGTCCCGCAACAGGGAAACGGGTTTGTACTTGTTCTCCTTTCTTTTTCCTCCTTCAGTTTTTTTGTGTAAGTGAGCTGCATTGTTTTTACTTAATTAGAAGCACCTTTCCCTTGAGCGAACTACATTACTAATGTGTTATTAGTTGTTCTCCCTCGGTTTTGTGTGTAGGGAGCTGCATTGTTTTACTAACATCAGTAGCACTTCATTATTGAGTGAACTGCATTAGTAATGGGTTTATCTTGGTTTTCTTGCAGGCATGATTGTGGATTTTACATGTTCCAATTCATGCAGACCCGGGATGGTGAAACGATTGCCAAGTTTGGGAAGGAGCACATTGGCTACATCAGGAAGGCGATGCTCTATAGTTGGCTGACCTCGTCGCATTGCTGTCTGGACCTGACATCACTTTTAATTTTTAAAGAAGGTTATTACACTTTTTCAGTCACACACCCTTTTATTAAGTGAACTTCAGGGATACAGAAAGGGGAGGTCCACTACTTTTGTTAAGCTTTTAGTAGAACCCCATTTGCATGTTAAAATGACTTTCGTTAGTGAACTTGATGATTCTTTTCATTTTGCTCATTATCCATTTTTTGTGCAGGCTTTGACGAAGGCGCACACCAAGGTGGTATTTCTTTGTTTGAAACTCAGGTTCACACTCCAACGATTCAGAATTTGGTCCTTGATGAACCCCCCGTTAAGCTTGGAAAAGAACCGGTGTGTAAGAGGTTGAGGAGTGGCGCCGGCCCTTCGAATGAAAAAGCTCTTGAGAAATCTCCTGTCAAGGTCAAGCGTGGGAAGAAATCTCCTGTCAAGGTCAAGTGTGGAAAAGCGTGTCAAGACCAAGAGCACAGCTGTGGAACACCCAACCGACAGCGAGGCACTAGTTCTATCAAATAAGAGGCCTGTGTAGAAGCCATCAAAGTTTAGATCTCCGGTACAGAAGTTGAAGCCTGCGAGTTTCAGCTATCTTGCGGAGATGAGGAAAGTCTTGCAACTCATCACGAGCACACCATTCACGCAGAAATACAGCGAGTCAGTTCTTTTTTTGTTAGTTTTTTCGCTTTTGATTTTTAATGTGTGTAATGTTTGTGTGTGTTTCCTTTGTGTTCCTAATCCCCCCACCCTCGCCGTTTGTTTTGTGCAGGTGCGCGCTTTTCATGCACAGGAACCCTGTCGAAGTCTACACTGTGAATGTGGATTACATGTTCTTAACTTTCACCAGAGCTGGTTTCAAGGACTCGGAATTGATGGATCATATCATCAGGTACTGGAAGAATGACGAGCATATGAATGTGGTTTATCGATCTGGCGAATGCGTTCTTCTGTCCCCTTTGTTTATCACGGTATTTCTCTTTTTCCCTTTTTTCTTTTTTCTGTTGGAGTGAACTGCAGTTAATAGTGTCTAATAATTTGTTTTAGCAATGTACTGAACTGCATACATTATTGTGTTTAACCCATGTATCTTAAATGAAACAAATTGGGAGAAGTGTGAACTGCATACTGTTAGAGAAGTGTGATCTGTTTTTTCATTAAGCACCAGAGTGAACTTTGAGGGGGAATTGCATTAATGTTCTTTTGTGAATTACCCACTCGCAGTATGTGCTTCAAATGAATGATCACGCGGATAGAGATAAAGATGTAAACGTTGTGTTGCCTTTTGTCCACGGCAAGTTTAACATTGACGATGCAGCAAAGAAGTTCAAAGTTTTTGTTCGTGATGACGAGAACCTTCTAGATTGCAAATTAGTAAGTTATCAGATTTGCTGGTTCAGCCTTATGTACTTATTTTCTCTCCCATTTTTTCCAGTAATCCTTTTTCACTCATCAAACCCATAACAATTTTGATGAAACAAAATCAGATTCTGTTACCACGGTTGAAAGACCAGCATTACTCGCTATACACGATGAATAGGCACCGCGAGACACTTGATATTCATGACACTAGGAGGTACAGCGGACCGTTTGATCAAACAACGAGGTGGCATAAGTCCGAATACCACACCGACCGCACTGAAATGGTAATTTTTTTTCCTTTTTCACCTTCTTCTTCTTTTCATCCGTGCGCATGTCGAACAACAGTTTTGTGATGTGTATTTCTATTTTTATTTTTTTCACCAGATGATCAGGATGACTGCATTGTTGAAGAAGGTTTATGGAGAAAAGGAGTACAAGAGAAAGGAGTTGGTAGACTGGGTCGATGTTTCAAAGAAAGCTAGCTTTTTGGGCGCCCCTGAGCAGGGCTCCAACGAGTGCGACTTCTTTGTTCTGAAGATGGCTCAGTTTTACGACGGGAAAAGCTTTGTTGTGAAATTCGCAAAGCGTAATGTAAGTATCTTTTTTAACCCAATAATAATCCCTCATTCTTTGATTTTTTTTTGTTAGTTCTTTTTTGTAGATGATCTTGTATTTTGTTTATTTTTTTGCTTCATCGCGGGAAGCTGCTGTTGAGGAATGGAAGGCTGAGTTCTTGTTCCAGATCATGTTCCACCCTGAGAACATGGTCGTAGTCACCGAGTTCCCGGAGGATCTAAGAAATCTCTGCATTTCTCTTGGCTTTTCTCCAAAACTGGATTCGCAGGAGCAGGATGAGGCATAGAATGATAGCAGATCTTTTTATGTGTGTTGATGTCTTTTTTGTGTGTGCTCCAAAACTTTCTGTAAACAGTATGTATGGTCGCTGTGTGTAGTTCTCGATCTGCAAAACTTTTTCACACCATGCTGTGTGCCTTTGTATATTCCAGTCTAGTTAGTTTTGTGTTTTTCTTTTGTGGCAGACAGTGACAATGTCAAATATGTACATAATGGAGCTTTCAGCCAATTCCTCCTTGTGAATTGTAACATGTTCGTAGCGCACTGCATTCACTCATATGAGCAGCAGCCAAGTTTTTTTAAATATACGTATCCGCACTGCATCTCACCTTATCACATGGGACAGCAAAGAGGAATTCAACGTGTTTGTCGTCGAGGTTCAAAATTTTGGAAAAATGTATTAGAAGACAGAAAATCAACCGTGTCTGCTAAGCGAGAGCTCAATTTTTACATTTTTTTTGCACTAAGCGCACTGCACTGTATACTCGAAGCGGACTGCATTGTAAGCTTTAAACGCACCACACACGCACTGCACTGTACGTGAAGCCTAGTCTCACTCTATAGATTTTTCTTCTAACTGCATTCTATATTGTTTTTGTCATCTCAGATTCTATACGACGAAGAGAACTGCATTCTCAAAATGACATTCTGATCTCAGGTTTTTCATATAGAAGAGAACTGCATTCTGAGAATGACTTTCTCATCTTATTTTCTTTCATATAGAAGAGAACTACATTTTATCAAGCACACCCCCGCAGCACATTGATCACAAAGTATATCTGTTTTATGTTATATCTATTCATTTTGAACTTCAATATTACATGTTGAATTCTTTTTTTGTAGTCCACTGAACACAAGCTATATCTCATATACGATACGATATATAAAAGGATGAAGTTAATATATTTAAAAGGTAAAACTGTATATGTGTTGAGCTATGTCCTCTTCCTGCTGCTTCTTCTCAAATTGTGCACTACATTTGTTTCAATGGTTTTTGCTGCTTCTGTTTTGCTCTTGTTATTCGCATTACCCCTCGTAACGTGACTGTGTGACTGTGATGCTTGCCTACGCGCTGGATTCTGCATTCTGCCTCTCCCCCTCGTTTTTGTTGATGGTTCTTCGATGTCTTCATCTTCTTCTTCTTCTTCCTCATCTTCCTCTTCTGCGTCCTCATCTTCCTCTTCAGTTACATCAGCTTCGCTCTCTTCCTCGTTCTCTACTCTCTCAGCATCTTCTTCGTCATCTTCTTCATCTTTTTCTTCTGTTCTATTTGGACAAGTTCTCGCGTTATGCTTCTCTCTCTTGTTGCAGACACTACATAGTCTTCTCTTTGTCATATCATCTTGTTGGTCAGCTTGGTGATCTGTGGCGGCATTTTCAGCCTGGATTTTTTTCAGCCTCTCCTTACATGTTCTTGAGTTGTGTCCCGCAATCTTATTGCATGATTTGCACATCCTTACCCCCAGTGGTCTTCCTTCGTTGTCCAGTTCTGGCTCAGGCCTGCTAATTTTTTCAGGACTTTTTTCTTTTGCTGTAGCTTTTTTATTGGCTGATTTGCTCTCTTTCTTTCTCCCTTTTGTGTTTGAAACAGATGGGGGAAGAATTGTGTCATCCATATTATGAGCTGCACCATCAGCGGCATGTTCGCGCTCCTCTCCTTGTTCTTCACTCCGCGCATCCCTGATGTTCTCTGCTTGTTCTTCTTCTTCTTCTTCGTTTAGTATGTCGACTTCTTGTATGAGTGCTCTCATCCCAGCTAAAGCTCTGTTGTACCCTCTATCCGATTTGACACCCCTGTTTGCCAGGTCCATCGTTGTTTCTGCAAGTAGTCTCCTACGGCAGAACATCGAACTCCCATCTGGAGCAGTTTGCTCATAGTCTCTGCGGTCAAAAGTTGCATTTTGGTGTGTGTTCCGTGTGTATCTCTTCAATATCTACTCTTCAGGTATCTTGTCCACCCGCAGTTGATCTAACATGCAAATGATGTGCACGCAGAACAGGCCTGCAGCAAAAGAATTTTTTCGGTTGTTCGTGTCAGCAAACTTCACATAAATATGCAACATTTCAATTTTTTTTTGTGAACTGGATTATAAATACGTCCTATTTTTTCTCTTCTAGTGAACTTCACTAAGGTTATTTTTGTTTTCATCTATTTTTGCTACCAGCAATAAGTGAACTTCATTATGTGTTTTGTCTGCTTATTTTTTGTTTTTTGTCTCACTGACCTGTGTGTGTCCACAGCTTGCATTCGCATTCGTAGATACCGTTTGTCACATCAGCAACTACCTGGAACTCGTGTCTTGCCCAATCAAAATCATCAGACCGGTTGTAGTGGCGCACCAAATATTTCGTCGGGTTGTCAGGGGACTGCTCTCATCTGAATGCAGTGTTGCGGTAGTGCGTTTGCTTGAAGTCAGCAAAGACCGCCCTGGTGTAAATCTTGGAGAGCTGAACCTCGAAACCAAACTGAGTAGTAGTCTTTATTTCCGTCTGTGAAACAAAGAAAACCAGTTAAGTAGTTGTTTTTCACAGCAAAAATCAAGAAAGAGAGTAGTGTTTTATTAATTGCTCATCCAGCTTAAAAAATTTGCTCTCGTTATATACCTCGTTAGCTATGGTCTCCGCGTGCTCGACACCCTTCCTTATCTGGATGCACCTGTCCACCTGCGATGCAAAGATCTGTAGGTCGTGTCTTTCCTTGACAAAGTGCCTCTTCAAGATCCGGTTCATGCTTTCACTTCTCTGTGTCGACGTCATCCGTGCACATAACACCTCCTTGTAGTAAGCTGATATCCATTCTTTTTGGTCTGTCCAGAGCGCCTTCATAATTTCATCATTTTGCAGGTTATACTTCTCCATGAGCTCATGCCAAGCGCGTTCAAACTCCGATGGCATTAGCGCGTTCAAACTCTGATGGCATTAGCAGGTTATACTTCTCCATGAGCTCATGCCAAGCTCATCTTTGAATATCTCATACGCTTTGTACAGCAAGGACAGGTGATCCTTGTAATTTTTTTCAGTATATGCCAACGGCATAACTTGTGCAGCGTGCCTATTAGCGTACTTTTTATCGCGGAATCCATGGAGGGGCATCGATCTGCATGTTTTTGAAAAAACCAAGCAGTGAGTTATTGAGAGAACTGCATATCTTTTTCTGCTTTTGCTGATTTTTTCGTTGGATGGAATGTCAGGCCCAAGATGCGATTATATCCCGATCACGTGACACTTACATGATTGGGGCACAACCGCATTTCGGGCGCTTAGCAAGATGGATATCATTACATCGTACCATTACATTCATACATAGGGGATACAACAATACATACAAGTCATAAGAATACAACAACATGAATACAAGTATCCAACTACGGATACAAACAAGAAAAACACAAGACATCCATCTGCTATCCCAGGCTGCCGAACCGAAACCTAACCCAAGATTGAAGAAGAACAACTTCAACACAACGATCAACGCTCTCACGTCAAGACATCGGAAACCTGCACCTGCAACTGTTGTTGTAGTATCTGTGAGCCACGAGGACTCAGCAATCCCATAACCATGGGTAACAAGACTATCAAAGCTTAATAGGTAGGAAGAGGTAAAGTGGTGAGGTTGCAGCAGCGGCTAAGCAATAGTTTGGTGGCTAACTTACGAGTACAAGAATAAGATGAGCATCTACGCAAACGGTCGCAAATAGTAGTGATCGCTAAAGATACTGAACTACATACGAGTCAAACATAACCCCACCGTGTTCTCTTCTCAAAGTGAAAAGAGACAGTCACGGTTACTCACACAGTTGTGTGTTTTACTTCGGATCCTCTGTCAAGTTTTCTACAACCGGACATTAACAAATTCCAATCTGCCACATAACCGTGGGCACGGCTTTCGAAAGATCATAACCCTGCAGGGGTGTCCCAACTTAGCCCATCACAAGCTCTCACGATTAGCTGAAGTGATAAATATAATATCATCACCCCTTATCTTAGGGAAATCCGATCAGGCTCGGCATCCCGGTGCACAAGACATTTCGACAATGGTAAAACAAGTCCAGCAAGACCTCCCGGCGTGCCGACACCCTGATAGTAGCCGCGCGTATCTCGTCTCAGGCCACGACCGGATGGGCGATTCTACAGGTTATACCAGATACCTCAAGTTTCCCAGTGGCGGCCCCGCAGAACCCCCGTTTGGGACCAACACCATCAGCACTGGCCCCCCCTGCTATGTAGAAAGAATCCTCGGGTAGCGCTAACTCCCTATGCAATTTAATTAATTAATTAAGTAGTTATTATGAGCAAATTAAAACCAATGTTGGGCCTTGCTGGAGGAGTTTTATTCAAAGACGAACTGTCAAGGGGTCCCCATATACCCATCGTGTAAGGAACGCAAAATCAAGGAACATAATGCCGGTTTATCGGCGCCTAAGGTGGCATGAGTGGAACAAAACACCGAGCAAAAGGCCAAGCCTTCCACCCATGCCCAGTATATAGGTGTGTTATTATATATATAACATATTGTGATATTCCAACAACAAGTTCCCTCCTGGAACGATCTTCATCTTCACCTGCAACTAACAACGCTATAAGAGGGGCTGAGCAAGCGGGTAACATAGCCAAACAATGGTTTTTGCTAGGAAGGTTTCAAAGGTTAGAGGTTTCATGGCAACAAGGAGAGGCTGACAATAATGATGGGTAGCGCGACATGTAATGATAGCATCGAGACACTAAGCATGGAAATGATAGTAAAGGTATCCAAGGGTATGGTCATCTTGCCTGAGATCCCGCAAGGAAGAAGAACAGATCCGTGAAGAAGACGAAGAAGAAGCCTTGAAGAAGAACCACGGGAAGACGAACGAATCCTCACGAATGCAACGGAACAAGCACTAATGAGAAGAAGCAAGCAAAGCGGTAAACAAACCACTCAAGAACATGACAATATGCACTACCAAGTACGATGCAAAACACGTCTACTTATGATGCACAGAAAGTCTACACAGGAAGAAAAACATGGGAAGGTAGGAAGCACAGCAAAACAACACAAGTTTAAATATGATGCATTACATGGCAAGGTATGATGCATGACAATTATATACAGGAAGCAATACATGGCAATGTATGATGCATGACAAGTCTATACAGGAAGCATAGCAAGTCTATGAAGCATAACATGGCAAGGTAGGAAGCACAGAAACAACACAAGTTTATATGATGCAATACATGGCAAGGTATGATGCATGAAAAATCTATACAGGAAGCACAACAAGTCTATACAGGAAGCACAACAAGTCTATACAGGAAGCATAACATGGCAAGGTAGGAAGCATAGAAACAACACAAGTTTATATGATGCAATACATGGCAAGGTATGATGCATGACAAATCTATACAGGAAGCACAACAAGTCTATACAGGAAGCACAGCAAGTCTATACAGGAAGCATAACATGGTAATAAAAATCTGACAGCAATATTTTATAGCAACTTGGGAGCAAGAATTAAATAAGCTACAGCAGGTCAAATTAGCAAGTGAAGGCATGAATGGATAGACAACAAAATATACAACAAGGAATGATCAATAGTCACCCCAAAACTATCATGGATTTGCCTAGAACAACAAGCAAACATGGCATCCGGACATTACAGATTCCAGACTTAGTGAAATTTCACTAAGTGTTAAAACAACAGTATTATCATGGCATGTTTGTGAGCAAGTTTAAGTCGCCTCAAAGCATAACATGGCAAGTGGTTGGCACCACAGCAAAGTACACATGATGGGGAGTCCAAAACATATAAGCATGCAACAAGGGGACAACCACATCAATAGCAACGAGCTCCTCAACTAGGCATCTCGTAACAAGTTTAACAACATAACAGCCACAAGCACTTTTGCAAAGGAGATAAACATGGCAAGATGAAATCTATCATGCAAGCTAAGGCAACCAACATGTAGAGCATCTCATGATGAACATGTGGACATATCATTTGCATCATTTGGATAAACATGCACCAAGTTATCATATCACAAACATGGCAACAAAATAACAAGTAGCAGCAGTTTATAACAAGTAGCACCCTTGCAACAGATACTTAAGCATCAAGATGAACTCAAACATGCATGGCACAATGGAACAAAGTGTAGAGCACATCTCCACGATCATTTTGACATATCATTCACTCAAAACGGATAAGCACACAAAAAGTTATCATCATGCAAAGATGCAACATTAATGCTGACAGAAATAAGACTTGGTCGTATTCGCGGATCTTGCTCACCTAGTGGGCTTCGGCCCAACACCGTGGAGGACGGGGCGAGGAGGCAGAGGCAGGACTGGGCCGGCGCTGGAGGAAGAGGCCCGCGAGGCGCGCTGGGCTGGTGGCTTGCGGCCCGTGGAGCTGGCGGGGACCGGGCCGAGGCAGGCAGAAGGGGCGCCGGCCCACCTGGCGGCTGGAGGCGGCTGAGGGAGGTCCGGCTGGGCCTCCTGGTCGCGCGGGGATCGGGCCACGGCTGGGCCGCGGGAGGAGCTGGAGAGGCCGGGCCCGGCTGGAGAGGCCGGGCCCGGCTGGAGCTGCTGGACCTCGGGAAGACTGGGCCACGGGGCAGATGGGCCCATGCGAACGACGAACGAGGCGTCTCCCTCCTCGGGCGCTCGAACGAGCGGAGGCAGGAGCCCTGAACGGCGGCGGTGGATCCCGCCGGCGGACGAACGGTGCGGCGACGGATCCCCGACGTGACGTCAGATCCGGAGGAAGGGAGGCGGGGCAGTGCGAATCCGAGGGTGGCCGGCCCAGATCCGACCGGGGGTGGCACGGCAGCGAGCTCGCCGGAGGGCGCGGCGACGGGGCGGCGCCAGAGGCGGAGCGCCGGCGACGGAGGCGAACGGCGGCGGGCCTGGATGCGCGGGGAAGAGGCGCAGCGCTCGGGCGGGCGCCTCGGCGAGCGGGCCCGATGGGGAAGGCGCTGGGAGGAGGGAGGTGGCGACGGAAGCATAGCGCGGCGGCGGTGGAAGCGCGGCGTGGCGGGGGTGGAAGCACGGCGCGGCGACCGTGGAAGCACGGCGCGGCGACCGTGGAAGCACGGCACAGCAACGGTGGAAGCACGGTGCAGCAACGATGGAAACACTAGGGTTTTGGATGCAAAATTTGGAGGGGGGGCGTTTATATAGGGAAGAACCTAGGGTTTGGGGGTTTGGAGGGGTTTTAGAGCCCTCCGATCGCGATCCGACGGATCCGATCGCGAGGGGAGGTAGGATGGGCCTAGGGGAGGTTAGTGGGCTGTGTAGAAGTAGTTGGGCTGAGGTGAGAGGAGAGGGAGAGAGGCCCGCGGGGGTTTTCGGAGACCGAAAACGTCCGACGTTTTAACCGGCGACTAGTGCCGCTATATATATCCGTTGGGCTATCAAACGGACTCCGAATGCGATGAAATTTGGCAGGCGCCCTCTCTACACTATAATAAGACCACATGAAAAGTTTCATCCCATTCCGAGAACATTTTTTGGCCACTTATAAAATAAATATTCGAAGGCACCGCGGGCGCGTGCAAGTGTGTCTGGGCTCAAAACAGGCAATGGAAAGGACGAGGGGACTCGGGCGGATGCAAGTTTTGAAAACATGCTGGTGCAAGCACACGATGACATGGCAAGATGCAACATGCAAGCAGAAGACGAGGCACTGACAACGAATAACTGACTGACACCTGGCGCACCGGTCTCGGGGTGTCACATGGAAGAAATGGACTACAAAACTTGGCAGTGAACTATAGTGTTATTTAAACCCATTCTTTTTTAGCATACCTGTAAGTATGCAGATTGGCCGCTTGTTGTTCATGCAACGCAAGAACGTCCGGAACACCCACTCGAAAGTCGGTATTGTTTCATCTCTGATGAGAGCCACATCAAATATTGTACTTTGGAGGTGGTGGTTGACTCCAACGAAGATGGCCAGAGGCATGTGGAACTTGTTGGTCTTGTAGGTCGTGTCAAATGTGACACAATCTCCAAAATCTTCGTACGATCCCCGGCAGCTCGCGTTCGCCCAGAATATGTTTCGCACATGGTTATCGACATCTTTGTCATAATCATAGAAGAACTCCGGGTTTATTTGCTGCATTTTCTCCAAGAAAGCCAGGAGTTTCTTCACATCGTCTTCTGTTTCCTCCCTCGCAAATTGGTGCTTCCAGCAGTTTGAAATAATAATATACTTGCAGCATTAGAGACATACAGAAATGCACAAGCGAACTGCATGAAATAGACGAGATATCGTTTTTGTTTAGTGAACGTACTTGTTCACCCAGTCACGGCTAGTGCGCCCCATAAAGTTCAGCCCTCCTGACATTCTTGACAGGGTTGACATCATCTGCGTGTGCGTCAGGTTGTCGCTCTGCATGTCCTTCACTAGTTTATCAAGTAACGGATCATCCGTCTTATGCGAGTGCATGTGCAGAAGCATAGCCGGGCTCTCAATCATCTTGTGGTTGTGATTGATCTCAATCTCTGCTATCACAATCACATCCTTGATTTTTTTTCAATCTCATTCTCGCCTTGCAGCCAGTCCTCTTTGATGTTTTTTCTCGCTTTCTGTCGTAATCTGTGACAGTTTCCTTGCTTCTGCCGTCCTTTGAGCACACTATGTATATGTTTGTTCTGTATCCGCCGTTTTGGCGTGTGCCGAAGCCTGCATGCCTCGCATACGTGTTGTAGAAGTCTCACGCCGCAGCGTATGATGTGAATTGCATACCTTTCACAGGCACAAGTTCTTGGAGCATGTTCTCATTCTGCACACACAATATGGAGTGTTTTTTTATGTTAATGAGAATGCACAAGTTGAAAGAATGCGTAAGTGAACTGCACTAGTTAGGCAAGGAAGCTTACATGTGTGTACTGTTTTTTCTCTAACGGTGTTTGCAGCTCACCGATGTTTATTGGGCATGGAGGAGTGACAACAGATCTGTGTAATTTAGGATCGCGAGGAGGCAGAAGTGTTGAGAACTTTACTTTTTTGGTTGCTTGTGGCTCTCCTTGATTTTGCTTCCGATTCTTTTGTTGCGCAGTAGGCGGCCTGGGTGGAATTCCACTATCTCTTCGTCGACGAATCGTTTGCTCATGAACTTGCCGAACTTGCTGGGTTTCAACATTGGCTTGTGGAGGTGCTATATCATCCGTTCTGATCTGTTGGCCAAATGTTTCAAAGACACGCGTGTACCTTGGCTGCATAACTGTTATGATTTGCTCTTCATCATCATCCTCCTCATCATCTTTCTGCGCATGCTCCCCCATGAAGACCAGATCGTCGTTGTCCTCCTCATCTTGCGCACTTTTTGCTTCACTGCCTTCTCCATCTCGAGTGATGTTTGGTTCACTGTTTTCATCTTTATCCTCTACATCTTCCTCCACCGAGTACGCAGTTCTGTTTGTTGTGTTAAAGAAACCCCTAGGTATTTCAGGTGTTATCCATCCAGCCATCTCCCACTCTTCTCTTCCAATGCAGTTCAGGTGCTTTGTGTTGTGAATCAATCGAGGTATCTTCTGATTTGGAGGCATAGTAATTTCCTGTACAGTATTAAGCCAAAGCGTTATGCAGGCTAACAGTAAAATGAACTGCATCTTCGTACTATATATCATTATATATGCAACTGGAGAAATTGCACTTCAATTTTTCATTCTATAGCAGGGGCACTGGGAGTTAACATGAAGAAACAATGCACTTAAGTTTTAAGCCACAGCGCTCTACATATGTAAGCCATGGTGGACTGCATTGTTCAGCCATAGCGCATTGAGTTAACATGAAGAAACAATGCACTTCAGTTTTAAGCCACAGCGCTCTACATATGTAAGCCATGGTGGACTGCATTGTTCAGCTATAGCGCATTTTCATTTTTTCGAAGTATCTTTCTGTTTTTTACTGGGAGATACATGGCACTGCAATTGACGCAAGAGGGCACTGCATGGTGATAAAAAGGGCACTGCAACTGGAGGTGGGGGGGTTGGGTATGTGATTTTCTTACATTATCTGCAAGCGTGACTTTCCTGCTGAGAGCAGTTCTCTCCTTCTGCAGATGCAGCTCAGCCTGCTGTTGGCGTGCATTCCACCTCCGCTGCAGGAACTCATGGGCTTTTTCAACTTTGGCCATTGTCGCGGGAGAAGGCTGGATAGGCACCATTGCAGTTCGCATCCACGACGACTACGAGGTTGCTGGAGAAGGCCTCCTTGCAGTTCTCTTCCCCCTGCCATGCATAACCGAGGCTGGATGCTTCAGCTGGGTCAACGGCGGCGGATCTCCCAGGGCATAGGCTCGGATCTGTGGCAGGGGTGCAGCTAACGGGGCGCTCAATCGAGGCGGCGGCGCACCTAGATCAATTCGGTGGTGTTGGGGCGAAGGTGAGGGGCGCGTCGCTTCCTAACCGCCGCCGCGGAAGAAGCCTCGCCGAGGGAGTGCATCGGCGGCGCTTCGCGCAAGAAGATCGGTAGAAGGGGCACCACCGTTCACTCCGCGCACGCTCTGCGCAAGAAGGCGGGGAGGGGAGGGGAGTGGCGCGCCGCGCAAGGAGGCTGGGAGGGGAGGGGGTCGCCGCCGGCCGCAGGGCGCTGCCGCGCAAGGAGGCTGGGAG
>LR738710.1:520648118-520681728 GCA_902687465.1 Secale cereale
GCAGGGCACTGCCGCGCAAGGAGGCGGGGAGGGGAGGGGGACGGCGCCGGCCGCAGTGGCGCTGCCGCGCAAGGAGGCGGGGATGGAAGGGGGTGTTATGAGAATAAGCTTTTTTGTTAGGAGAATAAGGTCTTAAGGGGTGTTATGAGAATAGACCCACCCTATATATATATATATATATATATATATATATATATATATATATATATATATATATATATATATATATATATATATATATATATATATACATTTTTTATCTTCTATATAAAAAGAATCCATTTTCCACAACATCCATATCATTATATACAACATTCCATTGTGTTTCACATTAGAGGGGATTAAAGCAACTCCAATTAGGCGATCCATTTCAGCCGCTCACGTCCGTTTGGGTCGCCGTGGACAAAAACAGTGGCCCAACGTGCTGACTGATTCCTAAAAACCGCCTTCTTCGCGTCCGCACAGACCCATTCCCGGCCCAAAATAGCGCCTAAAATACATCAGCGCGGATGCGAAGCGGACGTGACACGCGTCCCCTCGGTGTCCACCGTGGTCCCATTTGGCGGTCGCCCAACTACTGACCACAATAATATTTATGGCAACCACCGACACCGGGCACGCGTTAGCCAGTGGAAGCATCATTTTTTAATCGACGCGTGCCGGGGGGCTCATCCACTTCCGCCCACCTCTCTGCCTCCCCCCCCACTAGCCCCCTCGTGCTTCATCGCCGAGACAATCGAAACCCTAGGCATGGGGTTCTTCGACAGTGGCTTCGAGAAAGGTAAGGGTAGCGCCTCCTCCTCCGCCAAGGAGCGCACCGACGACGAGCAGCGCATGCAGAGGAAGCGGGAGGAGGAGGAGAAGCATGCCCACGTCGCTGCATTGCCTCCGCCGCAGCATATGCTGGGGGAGGTAGCCCTGGCGGCCTATCAAGCCGCCTTCGGCTAGGTTGGGCCGCCTCCCGTCTTCATCGACCTCACCGGCGGCAAGGGCGATGTCAAGGGCAAGGCGGACATCTAGGGCTGCGTGTTGGTGTTGACTTATTTTAGTTTTATTAATGTTTGATTATGGTTTTAGTGGACTTTAGCCGGCGGTTGACTGACCAGTTATCTTAAATTAAGTTTGTATTAGGGTTATATGTGCCACGTATGTATAATTATTTTGTACGCTCGCAAATTTGGGTTGGCCTCCCGTTGGGCGCTCCAGCCGACCCAAATGAAAAAGTGAAAGCGCCTGTCCGCCTGGCCGACCCAAATGTGAAAAGCGGACAAATCACACGTCCGTTTGGGTCGGCCGGTCGGAGTTGCTTTTAAACCATGGAATTTATTTTCATCGTGAACATGGTTTTAGCATGCCTCTGTGCCATTTAGCACAACGGGTCCACTAGTTACCATAATTATTAGAGGAATTACTAGGAAAAGGCCTAGGATTAAAATTTCCTCTATAAGCATTGTTACCAAAATTGTTCCTACCAGCAAAATTCACATCCATAAATTCATTATTACTCTCAATCAAGGTGGGCAAGGGCATATCATTAGGATTAGTATTAGTACCCTTCCTAGAAAATAATTTCATAAGTTCATCCATATTTCCACTCAAAACATTAATCTCTTCAATAGCATGCACTTTTTTACTAGTGGAAGATCTTTCGGCATAACATTGAGAATAGTTAGCCATTATATTATCTAGGAGTTTAGTAGCTTCTCCTAAAGTGATTTTCATAAAAGTACCTCCAGCGGCTGAATCTAAAAGATTTCTAGTAGCAAAGGTCAATCCGGCATAGAAATTTTGTATAATCATCCATAAATTCAAACCATGTGTAGGACAATTTCGTATCATAAGTTTCATCCTCTCCCAAGATTGTGCAACATGCTCATGATCAAGTTGTTTAAAATTCATAATATCGTTCCTAAGGGAGATGATCTTAGCGGGAGGAAAATACTTGACAATAAAAGAATTTTTGCAGTTATTCCATGAATCAATACTATTTTAAGGCAAAGATGAAAACCAAGTTTTAGCCCGATCTCGTAGTGAGAACGGGAATAGCTTTAATTTTGCAAGATCATTATCCAAATCTCTTTTGTTTTGCATATCACACAAATCAACAAAGTTATTCAGATGGGAAGCGGGGTCTTCACTATGAAGGTCATAGAATTGATCTTTCATGACTAGATTCAATAATGCAGCATTGATTTCATAAGATTCCGCAATGGTAGTGGGAGCAAGCGGGGTGCTAATAAAATCATTATTATTGGTGTTGGAAAATTAACATAATTTGGTATTTTCTTCAGCCACCATGACAAAGCAAGCAATCCAACACACAAGCACACAAAAAGCAAGCGGACAAGACGAACGAAAGAAGGGAGAAGAAATGGCAAATCTTTTCAAGGATCGTTTTAGAAGTGGGTGAGAGGAAAACATGAGGCGAATGACAAATAATGTAAATGCAAGAGATGAGAGTTTAATGCATGGTACTTAGTAGGTCTTGACTTGGCATAGATCTCAACGGCTCCAGAGATTGGCGAGTTGAAAGAAGAAAAATCTTGACTTGACTTGGTGTAGATCTCCCCGGCAACGGCGCCAGAAATTCTTCCTGCTACCTCTTGAGCTTGCGTTGGTTTTTCCCTTGAACAGGAAAGGGTGATGCAGTAAAGTAGAGTAAGTATTTCCCCGAGTTTGAGAACCAAGGTATCAACCCAGTAGGAGATTACACACAAATCGCCAAATACCTGCACAAACAAACAAACAACTTGCACCCAACGCTATAAAGGGGTTGTCAATCCCTTCACTGTTATTTGCAAAAGTGAGATCTGATAGAGATAGATGAACTAGTAAAGTAAATATTTTGGAGTTTTTGTTTTGTAGATTGAAAAGTAAAAGACTGCAAAATAGTAGACCTAAAACTTATAAGATGGAAAATAGACCCACGGGCCATAGGTTTCACTGGAGGCTTCTCTCATGATAGCAAATATTACGGTGGGTGAACAAATTACTGTCAAGAAATTTATAGAAGAGCGAATAGTTATAACGACATCTATGGCAATGATCATGAATATAGGCATCACGTCCGTGACAAGTAGACCGAAACAATTCTGCATCTACTACTATTAAGTTCATAAGAATAGAGTAACGCCTTAAGCAAGATGACATGATGTAGCGGAATTAACTCAAGAAATATGATAAAAACCCCATCTTGTTATCCTCGATGAAAAGAATACAATACGTGTCATGTCCCTTTCTGTCACTGGGATTGAGCACCGCAAGATTGAACCCAAAGAAAAGCACTTCTCCCATTGCAAGAAAAACCAATATAGTTGGCCATACCAAACCGATAGTTCGAAGAGAATTACTAAGATATTAAATCATGCATATAAGAATTTAGAAGAAACTCAAATATTATTCATAGATAATCCGATCATAAACCCACAATTCATCGGATCTTGACAAACACACCGCTAAAGAAGATTTCATCAGATAGATCTCCAAGAACAATGAGGAGAACATGGTATTCTGGATCAAAGAGAGAGAAGAAGCCATCTAGCTACTAGCTATGGACCCGTAGGTCTGTGGTAAACTACTCACACTTCATCAGAAGGGCAATGGTGTTGATGTAGATGCCATCTATGGTTGATTACCCCTCCGGCAGAGTACCGGAAAAGGCCTCCAGATGGGATCTCGCGAGAACAGAAGGTTACGGTGGTGGAAAAGTGGTTTTGGGGCCCACAAGGTAGGGGCGCGCCCTACGCGCGCCCTCCACCCTTGTGGACGCCTCGAGGCTCCCCTAGTGTGTACTCCAAGTCCATTTGGTGTCGTCCAGTCCAAGAAAAATCCCCGTAAAGTTTCGTTCCGTTTGGACTCCATTTGATATTCCTTTTCAGCGAAACTCAAAAATAAGGAAAAAAACAGAAACTGGCACTAGGCTCTGGGTTAATAGGTTAGTCCCAAAAATCATATAAAATATTATATAAATGCGTATAAAACATCCTAGATAGATAATATAATAGCATGGAAAAATAAAAATATTATAGATACATTGGAGACGTATCATTCGCTTAAAAAATGCCCTTCTCTGTCGTTTCCGTCCACTCAAAGATGTTTGGCTGGTATATGGCCGTTTATTTGACATTTTTACCCTTGCGTCCTTAGGCGTGGGTCTAAATCGAATAGGAAACAAAAAATAGGAAAGGCTATTGTAGCGATTGGGCCATGATGTAGTGGCAAGTAGGCCTGGTCCAGCCCAGCCCAAGCCAGCTGAGGTAACTTCAACTTCCTGCCAGTAGCACGGAGGCGAGTGGACAACGCAGACCATCCACCGGGGTCCATGACAGTGTCCCATACTAGGCGGTACTGACCTAGCCGGACCATGTTCCTCAAAATAGGCTGGTGGGCTCTCATTCTTGTCAAGACAGACTCCGGAAGCTGCACACTGGGGGTGTGATCGAGAATGCATCTGCCAAAGACTTGCCGTATACTCCAAGACATGTCAAGCCACCTCCGCACCTAGATACCGACCTTGTAACCCTAGATACCCTACCTGGCATGTATATAAGCTAAAGGCTTTAGCCCGTAGAGGGGACTTCAACACAGTCGTATTCACCCAGCCCTAGAGTTAGAACACATCTCATGATCTCGAGGTAGATCAAATATGTACTTGATACTTCTTCATTAATATAAACAAGAGCATGACGTAGGGTTTTACCTCCATCAAGAGGGGCCGAACCTGGGTAAAACATCATATTTTTGTTCATGTTACCATATGTCCAAGATCCACAGATCGGAACCCCCTGCCCCGAGGTCTGCCAGTTTTCACACTAATAGTCCACCTCCTCCTTTCCGTTGGACCCCACCCCACGAGATAAGATCACCGCACCCACGGAATCATTTGCCTATCTATGGATGCTCTCCCTTCCCTCAATCGCGTAACAAAGTCACCTGAGAGCATGTGTTCGCCACCCATCGCCATTAGCGCAGCAAACGACCAAAAATGTCCAACCATTTGTATCTCCGACGTCCTCCACTATGATCTCTACTACTCCATCGAAGAAATCAAGCTAGGGTGGCCAATGCCAAGCAAGTCGACCTCACCTTCATTGCCTTCGGTCGAAGACGGTCGGCGTGGATTCGTTGACATATAAGTTACCCTGCCTCACCAAAGTGCATCTCCGACCCTATTGTGATACCCTCCTCCTCTCCCCTCTCCTTTCATGTTAGTTTTCACACCATAGCTCCATCCTCGCCGAGTCTGTGGTAGCGTCTTTGCTGGCCTCGTTCCTACCTGCGACTTTGGCCACCCTACACCCTCCTGCTAGCAGCCCTAGAAGCGAGGGAGGCAGCTGATACGTCTCCAACATTCCGTTAATTTTTTTTCTTATTCCATGCTATTACATTATCATTCTTGGATGTTTTACAATCATTTTACAGTCATTTTATATCATTTTTTGGGACTAACCTATTGACATAGTGCCAAGTGCCAGTTGTTGTTTTCTGCTTGTTTTTTACATCGTAGGAAATCAATATCAAACGGAGTACAAATGGAGCCAAACTTTGTGTGGATTTTTTTTGGACCAGAAGACATCAGATGGGCCAAAGAAGCACCTCCGGGAACCCCGAGGGGGGCACAACCCACCAGGGCGCGTTTGGCCCCCCAGGCGCGCCCAGGTGGGTTGTGCCCACCTCGGTGGCCCCCCGCCCTGCCTCTTCACTCTATAAATACCCCCTACCTCCGGAAACCCTGGAAGAGTCGACGAAATTTTGTTCCAGCAGCCACAAGTTCCAGAACCATGAGATCCAATATGTAGCCCTTTTTTGGCACTCCGTCTGAGGGTAACACGATCACGGAGGGGTTCATCATCCTCATTGGTGCCTCTCCGATGATGCATGAGTAGTTTACCACAGACCTACGGGTCCGTAGGCAGTAGCTAGATGGCTTCTTCTCTCTTTGTATCTCAATACAACGGCCTCTCGGAGATCTATTTGATGTAATGAATTTTTGCGATGTGTTTGTTGGAATCTGATGAATTGTGAGTTTATGATCAGATTTTCCTTGATTTTATGTCCAATCTTGATTAATATAGCCTTGCATTTCTTCTCCGATATTTGGGTTTTGTTTGGCCAACTTTATCTATTTATCTTCCAATGTGAAGAGGTGCTTTGTAATGGGTCTACTAATCTTGGATGTGATGCCTATATACATGATAATTCTCTTGGATATCGTCGTAATTATTTGCTTTTCTATCAATTGCCAGTAATTTGTCTACACACCGCATGCTATTTTCTCGAGGGGAGCCACTAGTGAAACCTACGGCCCCGGGTCTATTTTCCTATCATATACTTTCAGATCCATATTGCTGTTTGCCTTTTCTTTTATTTGCATCTTTTATTTTCAGATCTATATTATCAAAAACCTAAAAATACCTTTCTGCGTTTTATTTGCATCTATAAATCTACTACAATATTACCCTATCCATACGTCACTATTATGGCATCGCTACCCCAAAGGAATTGACAACCCCTTTAACGCGTCGAGTTGCAAGTGATTGTTATTTGTGGACATGTACCATTTAGTAGTGTTGCGCGATTCTCCTACTGGTTCGATAACCTTGGTGTCATCACTGCGGTAAATACTTTACCGTTGTTGTGATGCATCCTCCCTTATTCCTTGGGAAAACACCGACACATCTAAGCGACATCAAAGGAACTTTCTAGCACCGTTGCCGGGGAGACATCACTAGCATCTATCAGGTTCCTAATCACAAATCTCATCTCCTTGCAATTTATATTATTTGCCATTTGCCTCTCATTTTCATCTCACCCACTTCACAAAAAAAATTGCTGTTTATATTCGCCCTCTTTTTTGTTCGCCGTTTTCCTACCATATATATTCGTGTTCCTTCCTTCTAGTCATAATGGCTAGTCCTCCCCTCATCATTTGCACCCCCGAGACCGAAGTTCTCAATTTTAAGCAAAGAGGAGGAGAAGGCCTAAAGGATGCTTGATACTGGATTTACAATGCCAACAACCGATCTATTCACAAGAAATCCACTATTGTTCTTCTTCGAAGTTTTTATGTGGGAATCACTACTTGGTTAGATAGTTTTTGATACCATTATCGGAGGAAATTTCTTAAGTTGTCCTCCTCTTGATGCTTTGAATGCTATGGGAAGTTTAGTGGGATCTCCGCCTATTACCATCAATGGAAAATTTTGACTCTTGAGTATGTTATGCAAAGATAAGATGTTATAGAAAAGGAAATGGTCACTACAAAACATATTGAAAATTTGGATAAAAAGATGCATGATCTTGCTAATAAGTTTGGGTCGAAAGCGGGTGATATTTTTAAATTGCTAAAAGAGAAGGAACCCATAGTCAATGAAAGAACTGAAGAAAGTCCTTCTCCGATTGATAAATTGGAAGAAATTTTTAGCAACTTGAGCACCGCCTTTTCTTCCATTAATACAATTGGGAAAACACCCATGAAAAGACGCAAGAATGGGGCGGCTACTTCTATTAGCGAAAAAGGGGATCTTAAAATGATTAGTATTCATCCCAATTTTATTGAAGTAATAAAAAGTCCCCTTTAAAAAAAGAAAATTCCTTGATCTTGTCCCTAGAAGTATCATTGTTGAAGAAATATATGTCAAATCTTTTAAAAAAATGTTAGTGAGGAACTAGAAAACAAGGATGACAACACTTGAGATCTTTGAATTATGCCTAGCTAAGGGCGTAAAACGATAGCGCTCGTTGGGAGGCAACCCAACTTGTAACTTTTTGCTTTTTGGTTTTCTTGTTGTTTTCAATAACATTCCCAATAATACCTCTGGTTTGATGTGTTTTTGTGTTTTGAATAAATGTTTGTGCCAAGCAAACCCTTTGAGATGATTGGGTTGGTGGTTGATTTGATCGCATTGAAAAATTCAGAAACTTTTGCGTCCAGAGATAGAATTTCTGACGATTACTAGAGCCTGATAAACTCTCAAATTTTTTTGGAGTTATCAATATACAAATTTTCCATGTTATACTAATTATTTAGAATTTTTAGAGTTGTAGAAGTATGGTCAAAATTCGCATATTTACAGACTATTCTGTTTTTGACAGATTCTGTTTTTGTTGTGTTATGTGCTTGTTTTGATGATTCTATGGTTTCCTTTGATGTGTTTTTGCCATAAAAAAGTTAGAATATAGTAGATATAATACAATTACAAAATAAGAATTGGTTTGCTACAGTACTTAGAGTAAATATTGGTTTTGTTACACTAACGGATCTCACGAAGTTTAGTTTAGTTTTGTGTGATTGAAGTTTTCATTTTTTGGGTGAGATCACGATGGATGAATGAATAAGGAGTAGCAAAAGGCTAAGCTTGGGGATGCCCAAGGCACCCCAGGATAATATTCAAGGAGTATCAAGCAACTAAGCTTGGGGATGCCCCCGAGTGGCATCCCCTCTTTCTTCTAACAACCATCGGTATTTTACTTGAAACTATATTTTTATTCGTCACATATTATGAGTATTGCTTGGAGTGTCTTGCATGATATGAGTCATTGCTTTTTTATTTTTTATTTTCAATAAGTATCCTTGTTGTACACACCTATTTGGGAGAGCCAAATAATGCTATGCTTGCTCCTATGCTTCACTTAAATTTTTTTAGAGCCTTGGAATTGCTCTAGTGCTTCACTTATATCTTTTTTAGCACGGTGTGCTTTGTTATTTTTGAAAAAAATCTCTCTTGCTTCACTTAGTTTAATTTGAGAGAAATAAATATTATGCTCATGTTCTTCACTTATATTTGTTTGAGCTTACCAAAAGCAACATATAAAACTAGTCCCAAAGTGATAGATATCCAAGAAGGATATAATAAAAACTTTCATGAAGATCAGTGGACAAAATAAACTTGATTCTTTGTAATAGTTTTGAGATATGATGATAGTGATATGTGAGCCATGTTAATGAGTAATTATGTTTTAGTAAGAATATTGATGTTAAGGTTTGTGATTCCCTATGCAAGAACGAAAGTCAATAGTCATGCAATGAAATTACATCCTACTTGTGTTGCATTGTTTGGTGTTAGTTATGTTTAATGTTCTTTTATGATGGTTTTCATTCCTTGGTTGGTTTCTTCTCAACCTCTTGCTAGCCTCCACCTTGTACTAAGTAGAAATACTACTTGTGCATCCAAATCCTAAAACCCAAGTTATGCCAAATGAGTCCACCATACCTACCTATATGCGGTATTTCCATGCCGTTCTAAGCAAATTTGTATATGCCAACTCTAATTTCAAAATAAATTTCTCTTTTGTCTGCCCATACCACTCATGAAGCGGCGAGGGGTGGCTAATATTTTTCATGCTAGATGTGTTCTTCTCAAGATGAGTGTTTATTCACTTTGTCATTGCACGAGAGTATGGTAGTAATTGGGATTCCCAGTACCGAAATGAAAACGAAAATTTACTTTATGTTGTCAAATAATAAATTCCTTGGAAAGTATCGGTATGGAGGACAACCATGGATACCGCTAGCCATGGCTTGTGAAAGTTTGGTGGAAAAAGGAATAAACTTTATTTTATGTTTAGGAACCGCCTATGATATATCTAGCATGGAAAGTGTTGGGAACTCTAAGTCGTTCTCGTTGATAGGAAAAGCATGCCACCCAAAATAATTTTATCTCTCAATTTAAAGTTTGAGCTGTGGCACCTCTACAAATCCCTGCTTTCCTCTGAGAAGGGCCTATCTTTGACTTTATGGAATTTTTATTTTTATTTTGAGTCTCCATCTTCTCTTATAAAGCACCAACTACGGAACACTATTATCGCACTTGAGCATTGGATGTAGCTAATATTTGGATGTGTTGCATGAATGGATCAATGATTGAGCATGATGGGCCAAGGATAACTTGTTTTAGTATTGATATTTTGAAAATACATTGTTGTTTGTTGATATGCTTGAGTATTAAAGTCCTCATGTCAAAACTAGACTATTGCTTTGAACCATATAAAAGTACAATTGTCCATGCTATAAGAAAGAATATGTGATGAACATGATAGACAACATTCCACGTCAAAAATTATGTTTTTATCATTTACCTACTCGAGGATGAGCAGGAAATAAGCTTGGGGATGTTGATACGTCTCCAACGTATCTATAATTTTTTATTGTTCCATGTTGGTATATTATCATTCTAGGATGTGTTACAATCATTTTACAGTCATTTTATATCTTCTTTTGGGACTAACCTATTGACATAGTGCCAAGTGCTAGTTGTTGTTTTCTACTTGTTTTCTACATCGCAGAAAATCAATATCAAATGGAGTCCAAATGAAGTGAAACTGTTTGTGGATTTTTTTGGACCAGAAGATGTCAGATAAGCGAGAGAAGCGCATGTGGTGCCCCGAGGGGGGCACAACCCACCAGGGCGCGTCTGGGACACCAGGCGCACCCAGGTGGGTTGTGCCCAACTCGGTGGCCTCCTACACCACATCTCCACTCTATAAATACCTCCTACCTCCAGAAACCCTAGAGGAGTCGACGGAAATTTGTTCCAGCCGCCGCAAGGTCCAGAACCACGAGATCCAATCTATAGCCCATTTCCGGCACTCCGCCGGAGGGGACACGATCACGGAGGGGTTCATCATCCTCATTGATGCCTCTATGATGATGCGTGAGTAGTTTACCACTGACCTACGGGTTCGTAGGCAGTAGTTAGATGGCTTCTTCTCTCTTTGTATTTCAATACAACGGTCTCTCGGAGATCTATTTGATGTAATGAATTTTTGCGGTGTGTTTGTTGGGATCTGATGCATTGTGAGTTTATGATCAGATTTGCCTTGATTTTATATCCAATCTTGATCATTATTATAGCCTCGTATTTCTTTTCCAATATTTGGGTTTTTTTGTCCAACTTGATCTATTTATCTTGCAATGTGAAGAGGTGCTTTCTAATGGGTTCGATCTTGTGGTGTCCTTTCCCTGTGACAGAAGGGGCAGCAAGGCACACATGTATCATTGCTATTAAGGATAAAAATATTGGGTATATTCCTACATGAATAGATCTTGTCTACATCATGTCATCATTCTTATTGCATTACTCCGTTTTTCATGAACTTAATACACTAGATGCATGCTGGATAGCGGTCGATGTGTGGAGTAATAGTAGTATATGCAAGCAGGAGTCGGTCTACTAATCTTGGACGTGATGCCTATATACATGATCATTGTCTTGGATATCGTCATAATTATTTTCTTTTCTATCAATTTCCCAATAGTAATTTGTCTACCCACCGCATGCTATTTTCTTGAGAGAATACACTAGTGAAATCTACGGGCCCCGTGTCTATTTTCCTATCATATACTTTCAGATTCATATTATCGTTTGCCTTTTCTTTTATTTTCAGATTTATTTTAAAAAACCCAAAAATACCTTGTTGCTTTTTATTTTCTTTTATTTGCATCTATCAATGTACTACAATTTTGTCCTATCCTTACGTCACTTTTTTGGCATGGCTACCCGAAAGGGATTGACAACCCCTTTAACGCGTCGGGTTGCAAGTGGTTGTTTTTTGTGTGCAGGTACTGGTTACGTAGCGTTGTGTGGTTCTCCTACTGGTTTGATAACATTGGTCTCAACATTGAGGGAAATACCTTACCGCTTATGTGTTGCATCCTCTCTTATTCCTTGGGGAAACACTGACGCATCTAAGCGACATCAGGAGCGCTAGCCACCTCGCACCTTAGCAGTTGTCCACGAGGCCTCCTGGTGAGACACCCCCCATGGATTTTGGTCGTCATCTACTAATCTCCAATGGATCATTAATTAAGCGTTAATTACCCCGCTAATAGCCTTCCCGAGCCACTACCACGTGGGCCCATTGGCATAATTAACCATTGATTGAAAACTAGTTAGGTTAACAATATGAAGAGTAGCCCCATCTGTCACAACTTAGTCAGATTAAAACAAAATATTTTCAGAAAATATTGATTAGCCATTGGCATGTGGGCCCGATATCTAGTTGGTATAGTCCTTATCTTTTTTATTTTAATATAGTTTGTCTCCCATGTAAATGTGCGTGAGAGAGGGGGTGAGAGAAAGGGTTTTTCATTTGACCTTTTTAGAGCGGGTCCCACATGTAAGTGACACATGGTGACAGGGGCAAAAATGTCAAAGAAACGACCAGATGGTGATCAAATAGTTTTGACTGGACAAAAACAACACATAAGGGTATTTCTATAAGTGCAACAGATGGCAGAGGGGCAAATTTGAGCATGCTTCGAAATTAGGGGCAAATTTGAGTAGTGGGTTCAAGTTAGGGGCACAAATGTAGAAGTCCCAATAATATAAATCGCTATAAAAGTGATAATAAAAGTATGAAACAATCAAAAATTATATATATATATATATATATATATATATATATATATATATATATATATATATATATATATATATATATATATATATAAATGTTTGATACTTATCAGTACCCTACCCTACATATGCAAGGGATACATGCAAGGTGAAAGTTGAGATCCCAACTTTAATGGAAATGTTGATATTGAAGGGTGCCTTGATTGGTTATATGAAGTGGAGACTTTTTTCGAGGTCATCAAGGTTCGGGGAGATCGTAGAGTTCCTTTGGTCACATACAAGCTGAAAGGAGGAGCAAGTGCATGGTGGCATCACTTTCAAGAATAAGGCAGGCTGAGAGGAGGACCTCATGTAAGAATTTGGTGGCAAATGAAAAGTCTTTTGAAAGGGTGATTTTTGCCTGCTGGTTATGTCCAGATCCTATTTATCCATTTTTGAAATTTTTGCTCAAGGAAATATGTTTGTCTCAGATTACATGAAGGAGTTTCTAAGCCTACAAGTGAGATGCAACCCTGCTAAGACTGAAGGTTGATGAGTCATATTTTTGCGCTCATCACACCATTGTTTGAACTGTATAATCCCGGAATTTCTGAAAAAATCACTTTGATATTGCAACTAATGACTAATGAATGCAAGAGATCGCGAAATCCTTTGTTTAATGTGTTTTCTTAGGAAAATGGCCTAAACATGAAAAGGAATCATCATATATGTAGAAACGAGAAGTGTGATGGAAGACAAGAAGGAACTAGAGGCTCACCAGATAAAACTAGAGCGCAAGATGGCATTCGATACGTGCACGATCACTCGTACCTGCTTCCATCGGCGCCAAGATATCCACCTGATCACAAGTCATAAAAATGGCCAATGCCAGAATCCCAACATAGAGAGAACCATTCGCGAAACAGATCACCAGAACCATCTTCCAAACCTAGCCGTTGTCATTTCCATCTCATCTCCATAATTGCCACCACCATCATCACCACAACATACTATCTCCAAGATAGTTATACTTGTAATCATGTATCGCATCGAACAAGTATTGTGAGACATATTATAAATCAATCATTCATTTGTATGTCTTCTTCAATGAGTTTGTATTGTGATCCATTCACCATGTGCGATTAATTTTGTAAGGCAATGGGTTGAGGCAAGGCGTCGCAACCTGATGTATTTATGGAGGGATTGTTGGAATGACTTTTAATGTTTTAACATGTCTGATTGCAATGAGGTTATCTCTTGTCTTCTTCTCAATCTCAGTCACTGTAGGTACCAAAGACCCCGTAGGTCGATCCAGGAGGAGGTCATGATCAAGAAGGATGTGGAATGCTATCCCGAATAGCAATTGGAGAAGGGGCTATTATGGTAGCTGAAAGCAATATCTCGGGGACGAATGAGGCGTAGTCACTAAATGCCGAATATTTTTGTTCAAATATTTATCCTTAATAACTGAGGTAACCCTGCAAGATGGTAAGGGCCCGTGATCGGAAAATTGACTCTTGATGCAGGTCGCGCACCAGTCAAGACGTACTTTCGACACATCCCCCGCATTCTCGCGTCACAGCACATCATAGTTGTTGTCTTCCAAAGCACAAATTAATCATCAACACAAATATAAGGTTGTGAGAGTAAGACCTCATACTCATGCATGTTTTTAATACCAGTGTTTACACCCCTATTATGGCATATTTCTCCCTTAGTGGTTCTCGTGATTGATGACAATGCTTTTGTGGACTAAGCATGAGCATTGAGCATTTCAGATAATCTATCTCATGGCAGAAGATGATTTAAACCCCTTTGGATATTGATGAAGACGGTGTCTTCTTGCGATTCTTTTTCGGTGGACCTGAGTCATAGGAACACCATGCTATTAAGAGGGGGTCTGCTTCGGAAAGGTTTGGGTGAAATCAACACGTACACTATCTCTGCACCCTCATTCTTTCCCGAAAATTTAGCTTGTCATTCCGTGTGTTTGAACCTTGCCAAAACAGACTAAGCGGTAATATCGCTCCAGCGATACTGCCGCTATGTAGTGCGGCTCCTACTTTCACATAATTTTTGGTCCTATAAACGGGTGGTAGTAGAGCGGTAGTTCGCCACGGTAGTACCGCTCCTGCGGTATACGTGGCTAACTGGCTCTCAACTACCACGGGTTTACGAGGCACATACAAGTTAAGCGGAAGTACCATCGCTAGCCATGGTAGTACCACTGTAGGGGAACCACCGCTGGCTAATACTGCAGTGTGTACCGCTTATTTTCTGTTTCTGGAATGGTTCTATTCCACTAGTAGTAGTAGGGCGGCGGTTGCCAACGGTAGTACCGCCTAGGGCGGCACTACTGCCCTGCCCTTCTCTTCTACCGCGGGTATCGACTGTTGTTCATCTCCACGCGGTAGTACCGCTGGGGGGCGGGGTATACTGCTCCGGCGGCACTACCGTTACTCTTATCTGCTCAGGTTGAACTAGGTGGCTGGCACTACCGTGCCAGCGGAAGTACCGCCCATCCGAGTGTTACTACCACTTATGCACGGGTTATGGGATCATAACGGTTGGATCCTTGTTCCCACTATAAAAGGGAGTCATATTTCTTCTAGTCGACTACCTCTTCCTCCCCCAAGCTCCATTGTTGAACTCAAGCTCATTCTTGCCTGATCTCTCTCCCTATACAATTAAACTTGTTGATTCTTTAGGGATTGCTTCAGAAGGCCTTGATCTACACTTCCACCAAGAGAAATTTGATTCCCCCCACTAATCCCTTGCGGATCTTGTTGCTGTTGGGTGTTTGAGCACGCTAGATGGTTGATGTCACCTCGAAGCCACATTCCATTGTGGTGAAGCTTCATGGTTTTTTTGGGAGCCTCTAATTCAGTTGGGGAGATTGCTCCAACCGTGTTTGTAAAGGTCTGGTCGCCGCCTTCAAGTGCACCACTAGTGGAATCACGACATCTCGCATTGTGTGAGGGCATGAGGAGAATACGGTGACCCTAGTGGCTTCTTGGGGAGCATTGTGCCTCCATACTGCTCCAACGGGGACGTACTTCCTATCAAAGGGAAGGAACTTTAGTAACACAACCTTGTTTCCACCGGCTCCACTTGTGGTTATCTCTTATCTTTACTTTGTGCAAGCTATTATTGTGTTACATCCTTTGCTTGTTGTTGTTGTTGTTGTTGTTGTTGTTGTTTTTGTTGTTGTTGTGGTTGTTGCTGCTGTTGTTGTTGTTGTTCTTGTTGTTTTTTTTAGCATCATATAGGTTGCTCACCTTGTTGCACATCCAAACAGCCTATTTGTTGCTAAACCTAATTTCTTAAGAAAATCTAAAAGTTGTAGTTGCCTATTCACCAACCCACCCTCTAGTCAACCATATTGATCCTTTTAATTGGTATCAGAGCCTTGTCTCTTTTTAAGGGTTTCACCACCCGAAGAGTATGGCTGGCGGGAATGAGGAGGTGCCCGAGGCCGTGGAGTTGAACTCGATCACTCGAGGCGACTTAAATGAAGCTATGGCTTCACTTAAGACATCTATGACAACCGAGGTCAAGCTCATGCTTAAAGAATTGCTTGAGGGGTTGAAAACTACTCCCGACCCGTTGCTTGTGGTTAATCCCCCTCGGTTCCCCCTTCCCCGATCTATGGTGGACAGGTCCCTACACCGCCATCTTGGTCCGCCTCCTAAGCTTGTGAAGGGTGAGTACACTAATTGGGTTTTTCGCATCAAGTCTCATTTGAATCACAGCTCAACCAACCTCTCGAGGATCATCGAGCATGGTTTCTAACCACATGATCCAAACAACCTCACCCCAAGAGAAGAAGTGGACAATCAATACAATCACTCTGCCTTGTTCATGCTCCAGGTTGCAGTGCCTCGTGAGGATCTCCCTCACTTGCGGCCATTCACTCGTGCAAAGGATTTCTCGGAACATATCACGTCTTTGTACAAAGGAAGCTCAAGCATTCAACGATCTAACTTGGAAATAGTTCTTGATGAGGCCAGTGAGTTTACAATGATTGAAGATGAAGATCCTTGTGACCTCTATCATAGAGTGACAACTCTTGCGGTTTCTCTCCAAGACCATGGGAGTAAGGACACGGATGACACATGGATCAAGCGCAAGTTTACCAAGGCCATCATGCCATTCAACAAAGCCATGTCCTCCGTGATCCGCCAAAGGCCGGATTTCCACATTTTGACTTCAAGTGAGGTGTTGGATGAATTCATTGCCATGAACATCATGAGCCAGACTGCCGACAACGCGTTAGATCATGTCCAACGGCCAAAGAAGGCCTCATCCAACCTTGCTTTGAAGGCCGAGGCTATTTCAGAATCAGAATCAGAATCAGAATCAGAAGAAGAAGAAGAAGAAGAAGAAGAAGAAGAAGAAGAAGAAGAAGAAGAAGAAGAAGAAGAAGAAGACGAAGAAGGAGACGAAGAAGGAGACGAAGAAGAAGTAGAAGAAGAAGAAGGAGGAGAAGAAGAATGAGAAGAAGAAGAAGAAGAAGAAGAAGAAGAAGAAGAAGAAGAATAGTATCTCTCCGATGATGATGATGACGAAGACACAAGTGGTGAGGGAATGGCAATTGCCATTGTGGCTATTGCCACCTCCTCTCCAACTAAGGTGTCTCCAACTAAGGTGTATCTCTTCGATGCTCCCAACGAGAACCGCATCGCCAAGTGCCTCATGGCCAAAGGTACCAACAAGGTAACCTCCAACACCATAACCTCTATCACTTCTACCCCTTCCTTATCGGATTGTGTGGATAATAATGTGGTGTCTAGGTTGGATGAGAACAAATTTGATAAGTTTTTAAGTTGTCTAAAAGGTGAGACCAAGAAGCATTGTGTTGCTCTCTTGGAACAACTTGGTGAGGCCAATGATATTTTTGAGTCTCATGAGGACATGATATCCAATTTGGAGGGGTATAGTCGTGACTATGCCGATGAAAATGCAGATGTTTCCATTGCTCTTGAAAAATAGCAAGGTCTTCATTTGGCTCTTGAGGAGTCATACAACGATGGTCTTGCTCAACTAAGGAAAATTCACGATCATGCTCTTGTTCTTACTCATCTGCTTAAATCCGAGAAGGTTGCGCTTGGGGTTGGACATGATAAACTCAAGGAAGAGTTTGACATGCTTGACAAGGCTCACAAGGCCTTGAAGAGTTTTCATGCCTCTCTCAAGGAGTCTTATGATCAACTCCAAGTGAAACTAACTAAGGAGATATCCAAGTGCCCTCCTTTTGTTTTAATTGATAATGCCCATGCTACTAACCCTTGTTGTGAGCATGTGCACCTTTTGGAGGAGAATGCCAAGTTGAAAGAGCAACTTGAGAAAGGACTTTTGACATGCATACAAGGCGAGAAGAACCTAAAGGACATTTTGAGTAATCAAAAGGAAGTTGTGGGAAAGGAAGGACTTGGGTTTGTCCCTAAGTCAAAGAAGAAGAACAAGACCAAGCAACCTCTCCCGCTTAAGGAAGCCTTTGTCAAGGTGGGTGAGGGTACTCATGAGAAGAAGAAGAAGAAGAAGTAAGTGGGTGGTAATGTCAAGAAGTGCAATACCACCCCTACCAACAAAGCCGACAACTTTAACCCCTCATATGTGTTGTGATGCGCTAGTGATGGGCATGTTTATGACAACATATTTGGCTCTTTCTATGAGTACATTGAATGCTCTATTTGGGTTCCTAAGACCCTTGTTGCTAACCTCAAAGGACCCATTCAAAAATGGGTACCTATATCCAAGCATTGATTTAGTGTAGGAGTTTGCTTCCGGTGGGGTGTCATGGTTGCTCGATAGTGGAGCAACAAATCATATGACCGGGAGCAAGGACTTGGTGCTGGACATACAACCTACTCCATCCATTCCCACTCATGTCCAATTCGGTGATGCTTCAACATCTAAGGTAGTGGGCCTTGGCAAGGTGGTCATCTCTCAAGATTTATCGATTGAGAAGGTCATGCTTGTTGAGTCCATTGCATACAACTTGCTTTTTGTTTGTCAACTTGCACTCACAGGCTTTGCAACATTCTTTGATCTTGATAATGTGGCCCTTTTGTGGAGCAAGACTTCTTAAAGTAGTCTTTGTTGGGCATGTCGAGAACAGTCTCTATGTGCTGAACTTTTCAGAGCGACCCACTAAGACTGCGACTTGCCTAATGGCTAAAGTTGATGTGGGATGGCTTTGGCATCATCGACTAGCCCATGTCAATATCAGATCTTTGCAAAGTCTCCTCAAGGGGGTCCATGTTCGTGGACTAAAAAATGTGAGTTTTGCCAAAGATCATGCTTACAGTGCTTGTATCAAAGGAAAGCTTCACGAAATGGCTCACCGACCCATGACTATCATCTACACCAAGAGGCTCTTGGAGCTCCTCCATGTGGATCTCTTTGGTCCTCCATCATTCGATAGTCTTGGGGGAGAAAGTATTGCTTGGTGATTGTAGATGATTACTCAAGATACATATGGGTATACTTTTTCAAGAGGAAGAGTGGGACTCAATAAACCATCATCAACTTTGCAAACGAATCTCCACGTCAATATGAAGCAAAGATTTTGATGATCCGAAGTGACAATGACACTGAGTTCAAGAACTACACCTTGGATGAGTTTCTTAGTGATGAGGGGATCAAGCACCAATATGCCGCACCCTATACCCCTCAACAATATGGTGTACCGGAGAGGAAGAACTGGACGTTGATGGACATGGCAAGGACCATGATTGCAGAATTCAAATGGTGTACCGGAGGGTGTTTGGGTGCAAGTGTTTGATTCTCAAGAAAGGTGTTTGATGTCTACTACGCAACTTTATTCTTGTAGACTTGTGTGGGGCCTCCAAGCACGGAGTTTTGTAGGACAGTAGCAATTTTCCCTCAAGTGGATGACCTAAGGTTTATCAATACATGGGAGGCATAGGATGAAGATGGTCTCTCCCAACTAACCTTGCAACCAAATAACAAAGAGTCTCTTGTGTCTCCAACACACCCAATACAATGGCAAATTGTATAGGTGCACTAGTTCGGCAAAGAAATGGTGATAAAAGTGTAGTAACGACAGTAGATATTGATTTCTGTAATAGGAACAATAAAAAAACAATGTAGCAAGTAACAAAAGTGAGCACAAACTGTATTGCAATGCTTGAAAATGAGGCCTAGGGTTCGTACTTTCTCTAGTGCAACCTCTCAACAATGCTTATATAATTGGATCACATAACCATCCCTCAACGTGCGATGAAGAATCACTCCAAAATTCCTATCTAGCGGAGAACATAAGAAGGAATTGTTTGTAGCTATTCTTTCCGATCGATCTATCCAAGAGTTCATACTAAAAAAACACAAGTTATTCTTTCCGACCGATCTATCAAGAGTTCGTACAAAAATAACACCAAAACAAATTCATATTCATAATACTCAATCCAACACAAAGAACCTTAAATAGTGCCCAAGATTTCTACCAGAGAAACAAAGACGAGAACGTGCATCAACCCCTATACATAAATTACCCCAATGTCACCTTGGGAATCAGCGAGTTGAGTGCCAAAATACATATCAAGTGAATCAATATGATACTCCGTCGTCACCACGAGTATTCATAGCAATACATACATCAAGTGTTCCCAAATCCATAAAAGTATTCAATCCGATAAGAACAAAATCTCAAAGGGAAACTTAATTCATCACATCAAAATAGAGAGGGAGAAACACCATATGATCAACCTATATTAACAAAGCTCGCCATACATCAAGATCATGCCACCTCAAGAACACGAGAGAGAGAGAGAGAGAGAGAGAGAGAGAGATTAAACACATAGCTATTGGTACAAACCCTTAGCCCCGAGGGTGGACTACTCCCTCCTCATCATGGTGGCTGCCGGGGTGATGAAGATGGCCACCGGTAATGATTTCCCCCTCTGGCATGGTGCCGAAATGTGTCTAGATTGTTTTTTCATGGACACAGAGGCTTGGGGCGGCAAAACTTCTGATCTAGGGTTATTTCTGATGGTTTACCTATTTATAGGAATTTTGGCGTTGGACTCACGTCCAGATGGGCCTCGAGGTGACCACGACCCACCGGGGCAAGCCAGGCCCCTCCAGCACGTCGTGGTGGGTCGTGGCCTCAACGTGGCTCTTTTGGCCCTCCCATGAAGCTTCGGGGGTCTCTTTTGTTCCAAAAAATCGTCAAAAAGTTTCAGCTCATTTGGAGAACTTTCATTTTTGCACAAAAAACAACACCACAGTAGTTCTAACAACGACAGTCTGGGTTAGTCCCATCCAAATCATACCAAAACCATATAAAATTGTTGTAAACATGGCACGGATACTTCATAAATTATAGATATGTTGGAGATGTATCAGCATCCCCAGGCTTAGTTCCTACTCATCCTCGAGTAGGTAAATGATAAAATAAATAATTTATGAAGTGTGAATGCTAGCATAGTGCATAAGTTTGATCAATGATAATTTCAGTCACTTTTCCTAGCATTGTAATAGCAACTCTTTGTCATAAAACTCATCATGACAAAGTAGCAACCAATTCACATGTTAAGGTTCAAACAATTAATTCTCTTGAAACTTAACAACCTATATTCTTAGTCACCAAACAATTGTAATTCAACTTATTCAACATGGTCTAAGTAAGAGCTCCACATACTCAATCATCATATAGTCTTCCATGATTGCTAGTACTCAAAGCATATTCTTAGAACAAATGGCATCCATCGAATACAAAGAAAGATAGGGGCTTAATGTTTCGCCTCCCAACTCATTTATCATAGAGATAATTCTCAACAATAATAAATCATGATCAAATATATTTGACCGACCATATGTGCCAAGATCTTTCCACACCACATGATGCTTGCCAATTAGAGGATAATTGAGGTTGAAATGAGAATGCATACTATTGACTCTTGCATAAAAGTAAATACTGAAAAGTAAAAGATAGGCCCTTTGCAGAGGGAAACAAAGGTTGTCATGCACTTTTTATTTTTGGATGCCCAAGCTCTTATTGCAACAGAATGTCATGTTATATTGCCCCTTACGATAGAAACCTTTATTATGCAGTCCATCGCTTTTATTACATTGCCATCACAAGTTCGTACAACGCTCAATTTTCCCTTACAATAAGAGATCAAACATATTTAGGAGCAATTTTTATTGCTTTATGCATCGATGACAACTTACTTGAAGGATCTTACTCAATCCATAGGTAGGTATGGTGGACACTCATGGCAAGAAACTGGGTTTAAGGGTTTTTGGATGCACAAGTAGTATCTCTACTTAGTATGAATTTTTGGCTAGCAAAAGATCCTAGGCAAGCACCACATGTTGGAGGATCCATGACAATACAACTCCTATGCAAATATACACAACCATAACTCATTACACTTTGTTCCTTATCCAACTTCAACTAATTTGCACAAGTTTGAAAATAATTAATGTGTATTCATAATCACATAAGATGTCCAAGATAATATATTTTCATGTGAAAGTTCTCTTCCTTATACTAATCATTCATGAATTGCTTGTATGACCAATATTGTGATGTCAAGTTTCAAAAGAGTTCACTTTCTAAACCCAATGTGAAGCTACTACTAGGCATAATATCAACATATAATTCCAACTTCATGATATTCAATTCCTTCAACAATTTACTCATAGGATACAAGTGAAGCACAAGAGTAATTGATGAACTACTCCAAAAAGATATAAGTGAAGACCAAGTGAGTAGTTATGTAAATGGGTAGCTAACTGAAGACTCTCTTTTATTTAAAAACTTTCAGATCTAAGTATCTTACTAAAAAAACAAAACAAAACAAAACAAAATGTCATTCCAAGAATGGCACAACTCATGTAAAGAACCAAAAACTTAGGCTCAACCGATACTAACGGATAATTGTTGATGAAGAAAGGTGGGATGCCTACCGGGTCATCCCCAAGCTTAGATTCTTGAGACTTCTCGGAATATTATCTTGGGATACCTTGGGCATCCCCAGCCTGAGCTTTGGTGTCTCCTTAATTCCTTTTATATCATGGTTTCCCTAAATCTTAAAAACTTCATCCACACAAAACTCAATAAGAACTCATGAGATTGGTTAGTATAAATCAATGCATAACCTAATCATTCTCTACTGTAGTAAATCACTAAAAATATAATTTAACATTTATACTAAATGCCTCTGCATATTTAATACTCCTATCCTGAAATAGAATCATTAAACACGCAAACACATGCAAACAATGCAAACATAACAGCAATATGTCTAAACAGGATAGTCTGTAAAGAGTGCAATTTTACTCATACTTCCCTAACTCATACAATTCTGAAAAATTACCATGTTATATATAACTTATTAATGTTCATTGTGTAAAAATTTCAAGATTTTATCACCTTCTCACTATCCATAAGAATTCAGACAATGACAGAAAACCTTCTATTTTCAAACAGCAACATATAAACTTGCAAAATAAGCATGGTAAAGGCTATACTTGACATTTTTATTGAAGTAAAAGATTCAAAACATTATTTCTAAGTAATAGTAAGCAAATCCTACCAAAATAAAATGATGCTCCAAGAAAAACTCATATCATGTAACGAAGAAAAATATAGCTCCAAGTGAGGTTACCGGTAGTGTTGAGGACGAAAGAGGGGATGTCTTCCGGGGCATCCCCAAGCTTAGTTGCTTGGGTGTTCCTAGAATATTACCTTGGGGTGCCTTGGGCATCCCCAAGCTTAGGGTCTTTCCACTCCTTATTCTCCTCATATCGACATCTCACCCAAAACTTGAAAACTTCAATCACACAAAACTTAACGGAACTTCGTGAGATAGGTTACACTACAAAAAAATACACTTTCGTGGTGATACGTGTTTGTCACAGTAGGTCATGTTTTCTGTCACGCATGTACATCCATGACGATTTTATGACAGAATCGGGATAGTCATACCAGTGTTGTCGTAGAAGTGTTCCATGACATTACCAAAATTATCATCATGGAAGTGTCCACTTCCATGACGATAAATCTTGTGTCACAGAATTTCTTTTGTCAAGGGTGACCGACACGTGGCATCCACCGTAACAGAACGCCGTTAAGCTATCGGCTCCGGTTTTGGATCCGATAACCCGTTAACAGCCCCGACCAATGGGGATTTTCCACATGTAAAATCATCATTGGCTGTAGGAAACACGTGTCGGCTCACAGTTGGGATAGATGTCATCCACTCATTGGACCCAAAGCGCCTATGATACTTCGACACATGGCACGGCCCAACAGAGGCCCACTCCTATAAAAAGGCCGGCCCGTTTGACTAGGTCAAAAGGTGGCGGGCTGGCCCACATCAAGCCTGTTAACGGCTTGTTCGCATATAGCCCATTTACAGCCCGCTAACCCAGGGCCCGTTTATGGCCTATCCGAATTAGGCCCAATAGCGTCATCTGGGTCGTCCAATATAATTCCAGCCCGTTTTAACTTCCGGCACATGTATGGCCCATGACGTCTTCCGGCCCATTAATGGCCCATTATTCCGTTGGACCGTTTCCATCCCATGTTATCTTTCGGCCTTCTCAGGGCCCATTTATTCTTGGGCTCATTTCCAGCATTCGTTTACTTTTGGCCCGTTAATATCATTTTCTGCTTGTGGGCCAAATACAATCCGTGGTTACAGTCGGCCCGCTAATATGTTGGGCCGTTTTCATAGCGTCATAAAATACGGCCCATTTATTCTTGGGCTCATTTCCAGCATTCGTTTACTTTCGGCCCGTTACTGTCATTTTCTGCTTGTGGGCCAAATACAACCCGTGGTTACAGTCGACTCGTTTGTGGCCCATTAATACGTTGGGCCGTTTTCATAGCGTAATCAAATATGGCCTATTAACGATGGCCCGTTATGGTCGGCCCATGAACGGACGATTTCAACTCTAGCCCATTTACGACATAATGTGGTATGTTATTGGCCCATGTTTGGCCAACCGATCATACGGCCCTTAGAAGGCTCATTGATGATACGGCCTGTAGAAGGCCCATTGTGTCAACGACCCATAGAAGGCCCATTGTTTCTACGGCCCTTAGAAGGCCCATTGTTTCTACGGCCCGTAGGAGACCCAAGTTAACTACAGTAAATATGTAGCCCATTGTTAATGTGGCCTAGTTTTAAAAAATAGGTTATTCCGGCCACTAGCAAACCGCGGAAAAAGAACTACACTGACTACAAGAAAACAAATAAACAAGACAATATGGAAATAAATAAGCAAGCAATTAACGCTAGCTTATTACCGCTATTACACATATTACATCCACTAGGCATCAAAGTTCGCCACCAGTGCAAATATAGGGAACAAAGCAGCATATTACATACACTGGCCGTCAAAATTGGCCACCGGTGCAAATAAACGCGGCAGCAAAACATGAGCATAACTAAAACAACTTCAAAAGAGCTCAAGAAACATGGTATCCACCATGCTGGCAATAAGCTTAGGAAGCTTATTAGCTTTGTCCTGTTTGGCGCTAAAATCCTCCAACGCTTGATGTTGCACCAGTAAGTATACATCTGAATGCTCTAGGGACTTCCGCAGTCCTTCCGCTTCTTGTCGCAGCACAGCTGATCGATGTCTTTCAGCTTGTAGTTGAGACTCAAGAAACCGAACTGATTCAGACAGTGAGTTTGAATAGCTTGTGCAAGTGGTAGTGTCCAGTAACTCCAACACTAAACCAAGACATGACTTTGGGGTTGTCTCAGTGTCTTCGAGATAGTCTTCCTTAGCTGTTTTATCAGCTTTGTTGGAGACCAACAAGGATGTGTCACTATACTGAACCTTATTTGCATTACTTCCTTTACCATTGCGTAATAAGGCACTCTTCCCCAATATTATGTCAGCAGTCTAAATGAAGAAACAAGCAGACACATAACAGTTTAGCATGTACTAGTATATGAAACTCATTTCGGTGAACCAGATCACTAGTAAGGTGGACAGGGTTAAACTACCTAGTCTTCTATTGCCAAGTACTAGTACATAATAAAAGCATCAAACAAACATATATCTATGTCCTATGGTCATTGCATTGTCTTGCCAAATCAAAATAGTGACACGGTTCAAATCATATCAGTTCAAGACAAAGCAGAAGTGAAAGAATACAAAGCATGGGAAACTACACGGCACAACAAGATTTCAGATGGGTACCACGGGTCTACATATACAAAAACACTATTTGCTTTGTTGTGATGCTAGTAATGTGCATGATATGTGAAGTCAACTATATACACAATTGAAATTGAAATCAATAGAGCTATTGATAAGAGCAAGCCTGTTAAAGAAACATGCGTGAACATACCTGCTGTGCCATTGGAGTTTCGATTGGATCCTTAAATTTAAAAATAAGTTTGTATGAGTAAATACAGTGATACAAGAGCAAAGCAGTATGCACGATAGCAATCATAGTTAAAAAAAGGCACGCCTAAGCGAGCGCTTAAGCGCGCCTAGGCTCTAGGCGTTGGCGAAACGTATTGCGCATAACTACGCTTAATATGTGCATAACTGCGCATAAGCATGCACTTTGGTCAGTAAAGCGCAAGGCGGTGGCAAAACACACAATTAACGCCTAGTGCTTTCTGGAACTATGATAGCAATGAAATATTAAATTAGAACAGTTGTTCTTTAGGTTTAGGCACTTGTTCTACATGAACAGTGTAATGCCCAGGATGGGACTATACCTCCTACGTGTCGAGGCACGACTTAAAGGTATAAGCCCATTCTGGAATCATCTCAAGTTTGGTATCTTTGCACGACTCATGTAAAAATAGGGATGAAATTGCAAAAGGAGATAGTTGGCTTACACTCGCCACTTCACACAAAACATTACATAAGCAAAACATCATTCAAAACATCACAGCCCGACTACGGGCGAAGATCCAAAAGAAAGATACCAAAACATAAAGCCACAGGTCCGAATCGCCCCTAGTAGAAACCACTACTGATCGTCGAAAACGTCACAAACATACGGTCACTCTCTTCATCGAGCTCCCAGTGTAGAACTTGAACCAGCTCCTGCATCATTCTCGGCTGAACCTGCATCTGGTGTTGTAGTATCTATGAGCCACGAGGACTCAGCAATCCCATAACCATGGGTATCAAGACTAGCAAAGCTTTATGGGTAGGAAGAGGTAAAGTGGTGAGGTTGCAGCAGCGGCTAAGCATAATATGGTGGCTAACTTACGAGTACAAGAATAAGATGAGCATCTACGCAAACGGTCGCAAAAGTAGTGATCTCTAAAGATCCTGAACTACATACGAGTCAAACATAACCCCACCGTGTTCTCTTCTCAAAATGAAAAGAGACAGTCACGGTTACTCACACAGTTGTGTGTTTTACTTCGGATCCTCTGTCAAGTTTTCTACAACCGGACATTAAGAAATTCCAATCTGCCACATAACCGCGGGCACGGCTTTCGAAAGATTATAATCCTGCAGGGGTGTCCCAACTTAGCCCATCACAAGCTCTCACGATTAGCTGAAGTGATAAATATAATATCATCACCCCTTATCTTAGGGAAATCCATTTAGGCTCGGCATCCCGGTGCACAAGACATTTCGACAATGGTAAAACAAGTCCAGCAAGACCTCCCGGTGTGTCGACACCCTGATAGTAGCCGCGCGTATCTCGTCTCAGGCCACGACCGGATGGTACGAGTAAAACCAAACCTCGAGTTTCGCCGTGGTGGCCCCGCAGTCGCCCCGTTTGGGACCAACACCATCAGCACTGGCCCCCCCCCCCTCCTATGTAGAATTAAGAACCCGGGGACGCGACCCCCTATGCAAATTTAATTAATTAAAATAAGTTGTTATTATGAGCAAATTAAAACCAATGTTGGGCCTTGCTGGAGGAGTTTTATTCAAAGTCGAACTGTCAAGGGGTCCCCATCCACCCATCGTGTAAGGAACGCAAAATCAAGGAACATAATGCTGGTTTATCGGCGCCTAAGGTGGCATGTGTGGAACAAAACACCAAGCAAAAGGCCAAGCCTTCCACCCATGCCCAGTATATAGGTGTGTTAATAATAATAATAGATATTATGATATTCCAACAACAAGTTCCCACCTGGAACGATCTTCATCTTCACCTGCAACTAACAACGCTATAAGAGGGGCTGAGCAAGCGGGTAACATAGCCAAACAGTGGTTTTGCTAGGAAGGTTTCAAGGTTAGAGGTTTCATGGCAACAAGGAGAGGCTGACATAAAAGATGGGTAGCACGACATGTAACGATAGCATCGAGACAACTAAGCATGGCAATGGTAGTAAAGGTATCCAAGGGTATGATCATCTTGCCTGGGATTCCGCAAGGGAGAAGAACAAGTCCATGAAGTAGACGGAGCAACATAGTCGAGCGAATCTTCACAACTCCGGAACGAATCCGAAGCTAACAAGAGAAGCAACCGGAAAGAAGCAAACAACACGGTAAACACACAATCATAAGCATGTCATGATGCACAAGCAAGCATGATGCATGTCATGTTTTAAATATGCATGTCATGGCAAAGTGCACAAACAAGTACTACAAGTTAAGAGGAGCTCAATATGCAACGAGTTGCATATTGACGAAACACCGCATATTAATTATTTAATTGACTCTCGTTTATTTACAAGACAAGATTAAATGTTTGTTAACATGGCAAGAGGTGAAGCAAAAACAAACTACCTATTTAGGCAATTTAAATGAGGCCGGAAAATAACAACAACAATTCCGGAAATCCCCATGAGCATGTTTAGCAATTTTAAGCAAACAACAATTAAACATTTTAGTGTTGTTAACATGATGCGGATGACATGATTAAGTTTATGCAATTTTTATTAAAAGTTAACATGAGAGATAAGAAGTATTGTCACCGTGGTGGAAAGAAAGGGTGCCACGGCAACGATCCGAAAATGATGCAACGGCAACATCTCGGTTCCGGTAACTCGTTGAGAGACCGGTGCAAAAGATGACGGAGAGCGTGCCGAACAAGATGAAAAGGTGGGGTGATCCCGTCACCGGGTTCCCACAGGTCGGCGACGAGGCAACCGAGGAGCATGACAAAAGGACGAAACGGGCACGGAGCACACAAGGGCAAACATTTCATACAACACAAGCATCACACGGGTCATCGTCTCGGGGTTATACCTTCGAAGCGTTCGTTTCGAAGTGGTTCGAGTCGTCGAGGGACGTAGTGGAAGTAGTGGTACACGGGTCGTCGTGGAACTTGTCGGTCTCGGGACTTGGCAACGGTAGTGGTACACGTTGGCGTTTTCGTTTCCGAAGAGGTACTTGTCGCATCGTCTTGTGTCGTCGTTCTCGTATCGTAGAGGAAGTAGGCGTTCCGTTCGTCGAGGAAGTAGTGGTACACAATCATCGGTAGGGGTACTCGTCGCGGCATCGGACGTAGTGGTACTTGACGTATCGCCGTGTAGTTGTTCCCGTTCGTAGTCGTACACATGGTGCAGTTGAACTTGGCACAACCGGTAGTCGAACTTGAAGGTCGTCGGCGACTCGAAGGGGTACTTGGCATCGGTCTCGATCCGGAGATGAGCTTGCCTGTCTTAGGTACCAAACGCAGCAACAAGGCAACAAAAGCGGCAGCAAGGAGGCAAGGGCAGCAGCGCTCGGGCCGGTGAGGAAGAGGCCCCCGACCGATGGGTAGGAGGAGGTGCTCGGGGAGGTCGACCGGGCGCGGTGATGAGGCAGCCGACGAGGTGCTAGAGCTGTGGCTCCTCATCGGGGCGCGTAGGGAGACGAGGCAGAGGCCTGGAGGGAGCAGCGGTGGCCTTGGCACGCCGGACGGCGCGGCTCCACGGCCTGCGGGGTGCGTCGGGGCTGGAGCGATGCGTGCGAGGAGGCAGGGCGAGCGGAGATCGAAGGGAGGAGGGGGCTTCGCGAGCAGGGAACGAGGGGGATGCGGGATGAGGGAGATCGAGAGGAGATGGTGCGGGGCGCGGGGCGAGGGAACAAGCTGGCGGCGGGGGGTGCGGGAGAGGGAGTTGCGGTCGGGCTAGGGTTTAGGCGACCTAGGCCTTGGGCCAGGAGGGATGGGCTGCAGCTGGAGGGCAGAAGTGGCCGACTGGGCCTAGGAGGGATGGAGGCTGAGAGTGATTGGCCTGGGAGTGTTTGCTAGGAGGCCCAAGCTGGGCTGCTGGGATCTCTCTCTCCATATATTTCTTACTAGAAAAATAAATAGAGAGAAGAAAAGAATGAGGAGGGGGGTTAGGGAAAAAGTTAGCACATGGGACTATTTTTCTCGGGCATCATAAAATGAGCACGGTCCGAGAAAAATAGAAAAGGCATGATCGAGAAATAATTCAAACTTATTTGAATTTAATCAAATGGGTTTGAACTAAGACTTGATTTTAGAAGGGTCCAAAAATGTTCGGATTTTGGAGGAACCTCGATACAACGGAAAAGAATTATAGGGAAGGTTTGGAGGCAAGGAATAAGAAAGAGAAGGCATGGGGAAAAATATGCAAGTGTGTTGGGTTAATTCCAAACAAATGGAATATTTAAATATCTCCATATATTAGGAGGATATGTTATAAAGAGAAGTCGTCCTTCCCTCGATTTAAATGGATCGAAGATCCACACGATTTATTTAAGTTGAGATGCAAAGATTAAAGACATGATGGCATGATGACATGATGCAATGCAAAATAAATAGCTCAAGCACAAAAGAAACACACGGGAGAACCCGGAACATCTGGAATCTTCTGGAATCTTCTGGAATCTTCTGGGACGTCGATCTTCGGGCGTCACAAACAGAGTACAGTAAGACGCAAGAATATAGTACTTAAAATGGAAAATGAGCTCATAGACCTTACCACATTCTTGGTTCGGGACCAGTACAGAACAAGGCGTTCCCAGTCATCGTCCAGTAAATGTGTCTCAGGAGAACGTATGGGAATTTGATGAGTTTCTTTGCGGGTGAAGTATGTTTTCTTCAGGTAATTCCGATACTGCCACCAAGCATTCTTGAAGATAGCAGAGGTATTAGCACAGGTTACCTCATCCTGAGTTTCCAAATCGGTCCTTCTCTATAGAGAAAAATGGGAAAATTTGATGTATTATAACCATCATGGAGGTAGGATGTATCGAACAAAGCAAAGTAATTGTCATGAATAACATTACTTACACATAACTCCTGGACAAACACCTGTAACTGGCATTTTCCTTCATCTTCAGTATAATATTTCCAAGATGGGAAGATACGCACATACGATTTAACAACATCAAATGCGATAGATGATAAAGTACGACTAGCTGGTTGTGCTTCCACCACAAGAATAAGCGTACTAACTGGTGGAGTTGGGGTTCGCTGTGGTAGTACTGGCCCTTTGGGCACTGGAGCTGCCTTACTAACTGCTCTTGTTTGGGAGCTCTGTGGTGGAGATGGCGCTGTGTCAACAAGAACTGGGTTACTATCTGCTGGGGTTGGGGTTAAATTGGGTGAAGCTGGTTCTCTGTCCATCGCAGTAGGGGTACAATCTGCGAGAGTTTGGGTTATGTGTGGTAGGGCTGGTTCTCGGGCATGTATAACCAGGGTACTATCTCCACCAAGAGGTAGCACTGTTTTATTTGAAGACCGTGTTTTTAGTCCACTAGATGCTGGCATCACCCGCTCCAATTCAAATGGCTGATAAACAGGAAACATAGTTGAATGTACAGACATTGTATGAGAGACAGATGCAATAGATAGTGTGGAAAAAAGAGAACATGAAATAGTTGACATGTATATTGTTTAACTAAAGCGGATAGCATGACATAATTTCACATATATGATGTCTATCTAAACTAGATAGCATAGCATAACATAATTCAAAGATATGATGAATAACTAAAACGCCATGCCAAGTTAGAGCATACACCTCGGTGGGGGGATAGGACTGGTCATCTGTCTCTGAATCCATCTCTGAGGAGCTATCGGGACCCAACAAGAGATCTGCTTCGACAGGTAGCACTATCTGCTCTGAAGGCCTTGTTTTCACTCTAGATTTTTCAATCTCCCACCCAAATGGCTGATTCACAGGAAGAGTAGTTTAATGTATAAACATTGTCGACAAATGGAAATGTAATGAAGAAAAGGATGGGCAAGATATCATTCAAATATATGATGCCTGGTTAAACAGGATGACATTACACACATATATTATGGCTGGCTAAAAGACATGAGACTGCATAATTCCCATATATGATATAGAAACTAAACAGGTGGCGACAGAACATGTCTAAACTAAGCGGATGACATATATGATGTCAAAAGTACGCACTGCAAGGCAACATATGCATGATATGACTAACATCATCATGCCAAGATAGAGCAAACACCTTGGGGGGTAAATAGGAGTGGTTAGCAGCGTCTGAATCCGCCTCGGGACATATATCTTCCTCTGGATTACAATCTGGAGAGGGGTGGGGAGGGTTTGCCATTGAACCCACCATGGAGCGATGTCTGCATGACATTGTATTGCCGCGCAAAACTCTTCTCTTTTTCTCTACATGTTCAGCATGACTGTGTACAATATCTGACATGCATATGAAAAAAATATGGTGAGATTATGTAAGGAGAGCATGTAGAAATTTAGAGTGATGGTAAAAACCAGTGGATGGATCTAAAAATAATGATAGCATGATAATGATTGCTTTAATTTAATAAAAAGACAGATGATGATTGCTTTACTATTTGTTTCCCACCCAAGATGAACAACATATGCATACCCTAGGTGAACCAGATATTAGACAGAGATACTATTCATTGCTTCCTCGATATGTGCCCCACAACTATTTAGAACTCAAGTTTGATTATTAATTTGGACCTAACTTGGAGTCCAAGCGGTGAACAGGACAATAAAGTAGCAGGTAATTTTAAGCAATGCATAACATAAGCAGAATCAAAAGAGTGCGACCTATCTTGTGGACCCGTGTACTCCTCAGGTTCATCTGCTTAGTCGATGATGGTGATGCCGTTGCGGTGGGTGCCGGCGGCAGGGAAGGAGATCTGAAGCGGCGAAAGACGGTCAGGAGTCGTGATGTCTGGTTTGGTCGATGTTTCTGTCGATGGAGCACCACATGTGAGGTGGACGACGTCGCGGTAGGAGCAGGACAAACCACACAAAGTTCCCTTCGACACCTACATGTAACTGAAGTAATTCTGTAAGGGCTCATTTGGCTTGCATGATTCTAAAAATGCAGGGATAGGAAAAACACCGGAATAGGGTAGGAATGCACATGGTAAACAGAGCATTTGAAAACACAGGATTTCTATCAACTTGGGTGTTTGGTTTACAGGAATTGGAAGAGCAGAGGAATGCAAACAAACATGGCCAAAATAAAGTGAAACCATATGAAAGCATGTATAGTTAGAATGTTATTCTGCCACTAATGCACTTGGTCTTGTTTTCATGCATAGGATTTTGAAAAGTAGGTCCAGGTGGATGTTTTGCTTCATTACTTTCAACAAAATGCATGAATAATTGAATAGTAGAGTGCCATTGGAAAATTCCCTATTGCTATGTTTTTCCGTCGAACCAAAATAGCCCTAATGGATCGACATGAATGTATAGTAATAAGTGATGCAACAAGTGTACAACCTCTTTGACGTAGTCGTGTCGGCCTCAGCATCATTGGGTTGGTCGCTGAAGCAGTTGAGGAAGAGGTGGCTGTCGGTGGTGTGGAGGAAGATCTGAGGAATCTGTAGACGGCGTCCAGGGCACTGCTCTGTTGTGATGGTTCATTCTGTCGTTGGAGCAGCTCCCGTGAGGCGTAAGACGTCAAGGCTGAAGCAGCACAAGACAGACATCGTCAATCTCAAGTGGGATTCTAATAGCATCCCCAATAGATGATGTAAAATAGATGTAAAATTTACATCACCAAAATCCACCTGACTACAATAGATGAGGTAAAAACTGTTGACTCTGAACTTAACTGTCGAAACTGAAATTTACTGTGGAATCTGAATGTTACTGTCGAAACTGAACGCAATGGTAGCAGAGAGGCACTTGACATGTAGTTTAGGGAAGGCATGCAGTTCATCTTCAACCCGCACCCCCCTGAGCCGCCAGCCACCACTGGCCGAACCGCCGGCCCCAGCGCCGCCTTGCCGCCCCGAAACAACTCCCCACCGCCGGTCTGACGCCGCCCCGGCCAGCCATATAGGCCCCCCGCCCCCCGCCCTGAACCCTAAGATAGATAGTGGGGTACCTCTCCGACGAGCCCCCGTCCCCGCTGCGGGTGGTTCTTCCTTAACT